>JAUDZF010000054.1:0-103842 GCA_030407055.1 Armillaria mellea
TCCTCATGTAATATAATGGCAGGTGCAGGCACGATCGGCTTACGTGGAGATATTCTATAATCTTGAGGCGCAACTGTTGTCGAATCTCTTTCTGGTTGACCCACTCCTAGAGGAGAGCTCTTAAAAGATTTCCCTTGAACTGGGAGATATGTGCAGCCGCTTGATCGGGACTTCTAGACGTACTGTGTAAGAGATCTACCTCAAAGTGGGTCTTCAACCCGAGAACAGAGCACGATCGGCGTATATTAGCCAGAGTACGTAGAGTCAAAGAGACGATATTGAGGTAAAAATCAAAAGTTAAGAGAGGAAAGTCCGAAATCGGAGTATAAGTAGCCTGCCGCAAGGGATAAGTAAGCGAAAAGAAATGATGGCATATCTAAGCGGTCCGTGAATAATCCGCATCCCTTACACCCTCCCCCTTGAGATTGGGCATAGGGAATCAATCTCGACGATAAAATGAAGTTATAATAATACAGTGACATCATCTTGTGAATCGAGCTCGTCGACTTCGCCATCAACGTTTGGGGTCGAGCCTGAAGAAAGGGTCATCGTGATAGAAGCCTGGGTTGATGGGGAAGTGGTAGGAGCAGTCAATAGGGAAGGATCGGATGGGCCTGCAATATTCGCATCGCCATCTTCGGTCATAAGAGCGTCAGCAATTCCAGTCACGAGCAAGGAGGATTCAGAGCTGGAAGATATACGACCAGAGGGCTGATTTCCTCTAACTGTTTTGCTCGCGGCCTCCCGATTGATTGGGTAATTAAGGAAATGGCGGCGACGCGCTTCGAGGATCGGAATTAGGTCCCACTCAATGGGGGCAGTCCAGAAGATCCGATGAGCGGAGTCATCCTGGAATACGGAGATATCTTGGGGGAGATCGAAATGATGGATACACCATGCAAAGTCGTTCAGGGCTTCGTAGCCACGAGTACGCAGGGTATCTTTAAAGTGTCAAAATTAAGAGAACAATAATGAAATATAAGGGTTTTTCGAATTCCTGGAACAACCATAGAGCCATAATCAAAATTAGGCATTAGAAGGAGCACTGTGTGATCGAGAAACACCTGGGGTACTCTTCGAATCGTCAGAATCTTCAGAATTCGTGGAGCCCTGAGTGTCAGCATCATCCTTGACCGTATCCCTAGTGTCGGATTGGGTGCGGTCAGTAGAACTTGAGGTTTCTGTTGAGCAATCACTGTCATGATCGCTTGCAGAGTCCTGAGGTCGTTTTGAATATTCAGACCGCATTTCCGGTGTCCCAGGTTGATTTCCGAAGGTCTGAGTATAGCGATAATGTTGCGGGGCATAATACTGCTCAGCTTTCGAGCCTCGCTCAACGATTAGAGCTTGCTGCATGATTTCATCAACGGTGGAAGCTTCTGCAGTGATGCCCTCACGAGTAATCTCACGACGGAGTTTCGTGGGTAAAGAAATAAGCAGCTGATGCCGAAATGAATAGACATCAGGTGGAGAAGGCATTAAGTTCGCAAAACGCGTAAGGTCAGCGAATAGTTGGCGTACACCACCGGTGGATGCATATGTAACACTCTTGAAATGTTGCACAACATCATAAAGTGAGGATTCATGAATGAATCGTCGAAAGAGACCATTTATGACTTGCATAAAGGTCGGGAAGTCGTCTTCAACATTTCCATTGCAATCTTCAACGGAATTGTTGTACCAAGTTCGCGCATCACCATCTAAAAATGTTGCGAGGGTGTTTGTACGTTGAACATCAATGTCAGATACTTGTTGAGTACCTGAGCTGTCCGTGTGATAGATAGGGCCACAGATATTCGCAATCTTCATCCAGCGAATGACTGAGAATAGCCAATTGTCGAATTCAATGATATCTGGGTCCCCGCGGAACTTGTGAGGACGCGGAACACTTTGTAAAGACGTCTTTTGGACATTAGAATCGAGTCCAAGTTGAGGAGTAAGGAGATTTCGAGCCACTAGACGCTCAAAACGTTGGAAAATCGCAAGCATGACGTTAGTCTCGCTCCGAGACACAGGATGATACTCAAATATTTCCTTGTCATTGAATATTGGATTTTCTGAGCGATGTCGGGCATTCTGAAATGGAGCTGAAGAAAGGGAACGGTGGGACCTGCCCAAAGTATCCTTCTGCGAAGCTGACTGGTGGCTATCAGAGCCGAAAGTCGTAGGAGCACGACTTGGGAATGATGTAGATTTCATCTGGTCTCGCGATGAATTCTCGAGGCGATGATTCTTGATGTCTTGTGCCGCGGAAGCCTGTCGATGTGAAGGCTCCCCTCGTGGCAGTGAAGGAGATTCAAACTTCTTCAATGGCATACCTTCTTCATGTTGAATAGGTGCCGATGTTTTGGGTTCAATTTTGACTTCTGTTGAACCTCGAGGCAAGAACCTCTTAGGTTCATAAGTCGAGGGTTCATCATCATGCTTAAGGAAAGCAGACTGAGGGTGCTTCACTGACATACTGGCCATCGAAGTATCTTCCAGAGTATCTTTCAGAGGCGTAGCCATGGCCCTCCCCCTTTTAAATTGAGCTGAATGCGAAGAAGGATCCTCACACTTTGTATTTGGAGATGGATCCACATCTTGAAAAGGTGGACTTCCCAAAGTTAAACATGCATGGGCATCTCGACGTCGAGAGAATGCGACATCCGATTCCCCAGGCTGTTGAGGAAGGTTTAAGGTTGCAATAGCAGCCTCCAAATCATCATCAAAGTTGCTTAAATCATGAGAAGAATTCTCCGATTTATTATCACTATCACACTTGACTTGAATAGAAAGAGACGAATCCATTCTATTCACAATAATACTAGAATTATCCGGAGGGACATCAGTAGTTACGACTATGCTACGAGGCGTCCTAGGTGACGGTACGTAAGATGCATGAAGTGGCAGATCCTGTGATGCACGACGAGAGTGTCGTGAAGGTGAAACAACCTTCCCATGATCAAGCAAGGTGGGCTTGACATGCGGAGGCGAAGCGAGGGGAGGCGGTGATGAACGTGGCATACCCTCGAAAGATGATGAAGCAGCTCGTAATGCAGATGGTATGCGAGCTGGTGCAGAGAAGGGAAGTGACAGCGATGGGGAATAAAGCCCTTCGCGAGCTAGAGGGGCAGATGCCCATGAACCAGGGTGTCTCTGGGTAGCTGCATGGTGAGCCATAGGCGGCGACAGCGACGTGCGAGCCTCATGCGAGGTAGAGAAGGCCGGTGATAGCCCTGAAGTCGATCGCGATGGCGGTGAGCCCGCTTCACGAGACGGAGAGGCATGCACCCTTGAGCTAGCATGGCTTAGGGTGCGTGCAGGAGAAGCAATAGATGGCGAGGGCAAGTCGCGAGCACCTAGATCGCTTCGAGAGCGTACAGGTGTCGAAGAATGTTGAGAGAACTCACCAGGAGCCTCCCCCGAGTCACGACGTCGACGACGTCGAGCCAATTCCTCCATTATCTCCTCATCAGATGCGTCGAGGTAGCTCCGATATGGACTATGTTGAGCTGTGGGTGATACCTCCCGAGATAGGGCTTGAGATGGTGCAATCTGGTGGTGAGAAGAGTGGGTAGCGAGAGAAGCAGTACGACGCCCCACTGACGACGTTGTATGCCTAGTAGTGACTCGAGGGTCCATAGAACCTAGAGACGGTGGCCGGCAAAGATTCCGGTAGTGTCGCGCTTGCGTTCAGAGGGCGAACGAGCGCAGTCAAGTCAAAAAAGAGCAAAAAAAGCTCTAGCAAGAGCGTCGAGACAGCTGTGAGAGCTGGGGCCGGTTGAGGTGCCGGTAAAGTCGCGTAGTGCGTCGAAAAGGCGTCGGATGGGTAGACGCAGCGTATACGACGCAGTATAGGTGCCAGACGAGCACCAGAAAAAATCTGAAAAGGTTAGCAGGCCGTGCGAGGTAGCAATGGCCAAATACACTATGAGATGCTCAAAAAGGTGTAAGAGATCTACCTCAAAGTGGGTCTTCAACCCGAGAACAGAGCACGATCGGCGTATATTAGCCAGAGTACGTAGAGTCAAAGAGACGATATTGAGGTAAAAATCAAAAGTTAAGAGAGGAAAGTCCGAAATCGGAGTATAAGTAGCCTGCCGCAAGGGATAAGTAAGCGAAAAGAAATGATGGCATATCTAAGCGGTCCGTGAATAATCCGCATCCCTTACATACTGGTCGAACTAGGGATTTTCCCAGGCAGTCGAGTTTAGATCTCTGTTTGTCTGAGAATAGATTCCGTTTAACTCGGTTTAGCAAGCACCGTTCTGTCTCGTGTGATTGAGAACTAAGGGCGTTATAAAAGACTGGAGAAGCGAAGGTTGATATCCCAGAAACATAGAGGAGTGCAGTTCTCAGTTAGTTGCTTTTCTTCGCGTCGCATATCGTCTAACAGTTACCTAGTTTTACCCAAGACTCACCCGAATTCTTTCTGAACCATCCATTTCTCATCTTCGCTTGCTGGTAAAGATACATTCTCCGTTTTCAATTCGAGAGACGATACTGATCTTCATGGTTACCAGGAAAACAATCATGCTTTCCATTATCCGTCTCGCCGCGCTTGCAGGAGTCCTGTCTCTTTCAGTCCAAGGCGCTGTAGTCCTCGATGGACGACAGCTTCAGGTACCAGGACAAGGATCTGCCGTACGCCCAAGCGCTTGCACCGACCATATCACCGTCACCACCGCTACCGACAACCTTCCTCTTCCTACCGATGGTAGCGGGGTACTGCCAATAAGCACCACAGAAGCTCCTAGACGTGACGGCCGTCCTCAAGCCTCGACGCGAGCCAAGGTTTTCAGTCCACCTCTGTTCCCACCCATTCCCATCCCTACGGTCTCGGCGGGAAGCACGGATGTTGGAGAAAGCTGCGCTACTACAAAGGCTAATAGCACTAGGACGGCAGCAAGCATCTTTACGCCAGGTGCTAGCGCTGTCCCGGTGCAGTTGAGCATCCCGATTTTCACTGAGCCGTTTACGAGTCAAGAAGTGACTCTCGAGGGAGCTTCCGCGACACTTACTGTCACTACGACTCCCGCTGTCGATACCCACACCGTTGCTTTGAGGGGTTAATCGTTTTTCCCACTGATTAACACGTCTGTGTCTTCGTCCGTCTGTGACAGGCGAGAGAACACCTTCATATCCCCAATCCGTTCCTACACTGTTTATTCCCAATAAGTTTTGTCGTACCTTGATACAGATAATTTCACCTATATACATTTGTACCGGTGTTCTGTTGTAAATATTTAAGAATCAAATGTCTGAGAAGTTTAGATTTGTCGAGTTTATACTTGATGAGCAACAATCGGCAGAAGTTAAGCAATCAATCATTTCATTAAAGAGATAACTGCAGGCTGAGAACATGTCGAATATGATTTTATTAAGCCTAAACGAGAAATGAAAAGGTAGTCGATCCTGGTTAAGTGAATCTAGGATGAAGGGAATAGCGACTTCGGGTGTAATTCAGATCATTTTGTTGAACATGTACGAGTTCAACGTTCAGGATTTAACACTTGTCAGTTGTACCTTACTGAAGAGTTAAGAGTTAATTTCAGTAACGTTATACACGATTAGACTCACCGATCACAGTGACAGGCCGACGAAGATCAGATCCATTCCGATAGCCCAGTCATGCCTCTTGCTCTCATCAACAAGTTTTTCTACCATGTCCCGCCTCCGCTTGTAGTTCTCTGGCTCTCCTTCCTTCTGCGCGACACAGTCGTAGATTTGCAAACACTGAGTTGACGAATTTCTCAACGTCAACAGTGCGACAGAGCAGAGTAGTAAGCCTCCGATAAGCAAGCTACCCGCTGTCGATGCGTTAAAAGCAAGGATGGCCGATGCGTAGACCAGCGTAGTGGCGAACATTACGGAAAAGTTCTCTGCAGCTGATACATCTCGTAGCCATTGACCTGCTATCACGGCCTTGAGATCGTTGATGGTCAGCCAAGTTCAATATTCTGTGCTTCAACTCTCTCATTGGATTTGAATCCAGTTCTATATTCATTAAAATTATCGCAAAGATACGCGTATCAAACAAGAAATATCTTTTGCTTCCCAGCGATACCCAGTTTCTCCAATCTCCTCGCCTCATTCTTGTCTAGAAAATGAAATATAGACACCTTCTTGAACTTCCGATCTGGCAATCTTTGCCCGAATACCCAGTATGTCCCCTCGGGGACGGAGGAAAACCCTCCACGCCCGACATTGCCCACAAGTGCATAAAGCCCATCGGGTATGGGGTATTGGTGGTTGGCATTAATTTGAATGCATTTTTCCCAGCATCATCCTCGACAATAAGCCCTCCCTGTCTATCCTTCCCATCTTTGGATCCTTCAGCCAAACCCTGCACGTAAGCCCTTTCGATACAGACCACCTCACACCAGTCTGAATCTTCATCATCTGTCCGTTCAACCGAAGCTATCCAGCTTAACAGCCCGTGTTCTTGCTTCCCAAGCAATGATGGCAGAACCTCGTCATTATCCATGATCTGACTCCACGATGGTCGCCAAACTTTGTTACTGTTCCCAGGTTTAGGATATGCATAGAAAAAAGTTCCCCGACTTATACGATGCAACACGTCAACCAACGCCGCCCATGAATCATCGAGGGACTGGATTTCGTAATAAGCCGGTATTGCGTCTACCGACCCCAGGAGGTATACCAGTCCGGCAACCTTATCGACGGGATTGGTACACACTCGATGCCGCATGAGCGAGAGTGAGAAAAACATGTCAGAGCGAGTCCTGATTTCTCTCATCAACTGCATCTGCCTGTCAAACTCTGTGCGTACGTCGTCTTCCATGGCATCGACATCGCCCGTATCTCCGCACGTGATTATGTTATCAGAGATCTCCTGCGGTGTCCACGCGCGTCTGAACCAACTCCGGTCGCCCTCAAAATCACCCGCCTTGAGGCCCAGTCAAAAGTCTGGAGACGTGGGTAGACGGCCACGGATATTCATCGATTCGTCCGCAGGCGTCAACAGACATCCATAAATGGGGCATTTCATAGTCATTTGATTGATGCTCATGGGCAGCTATGGACGTTTCCAGATAGGCTCGATGGCCATCGATATACATCAGTAGACACCTCTGTATTCGGGTGCGAGCAATACATATTGATAGCCGTATACGCCTACAGACTCGCCTCCATACCTGCTTCCTTTCTGCATCCATACACCAGATGCACCTCTCCGCTTGATGGTTTTCACGTGGATTTCTTCTGTAGCAACCAACATTGAGCAAGGATGTATCAAGAAACGATGAAACATACCTTTAGCTCCGTCGACTTCTTCTTGAACACCTACGAAATCATGGTGAGAAATGTTATTGTGAAAATAAGGACGCTTACATTTAATTCAGCGATGGTCAAATTGCCGTAGTACGTATCGTAGTCGTCCTTCGATCCTCCAGGATTCTTACTCAGCCATTCGCGGCCACAGACATTCCTGAGTTAGAAACCAGGCTCAGTAAGAATGAAGAGAACTTATGTGCCTTCGCTTACTTGGCATTTATAGCAGCCGGCACGATGTAGAGTTTGGGCTTGCGCGTTTTCGTTGCTGTTGCCGCTTTCGCTGAGGGAGCACCAGACGGCTCTCCCACAGTGGCCGAAGATTTTGTCCCTGCATCAGTGGCGGTCAGCGAGTCAGTCGGAGGAACGATGCGAGTTTTCTTTGTTGGCTGTTTTTTCGAATCTGTTGCCTTTGGGGGAATGTTGGGGTTGACATCGATAGACGCCGTGCCAGGTGCCTTGAGTCGGAGCTTGAGTGAGGATCTTACTGAGGCCACGGTCGCTAAAGTATCCAGGTCTTCCTGAGAATCCGTTGGGGCTAGTTCATCGTCGGTAGGCAGCGTAGCAATCATAGGCGCTATATATGATATCAGTTTTGAAACAACAACTGACGACTGTCTGACACTCAATATCCACGGCGCTAGAGCTACTAGCTTTGTCATCGACAGGATTCTTGGTACGTTCTAGTTCTTCAGTGGTAGTCTTGAGCATCGCAACCTTCACTCCAGCCCTGGATTTGAGTTAGCGTTGATATCAGTCAATATAACAGTCGGGTGGACGTACAATGGATTCCCTCACTTCTCCTAGAAGAACATGAGAATGAGCTACAGAAAAGAATGGATACATACCAGAGCCCTTGACGACACAGCCATTTTCAACTTCTTGTTTGAGGACTGGTCTGGTTCCTCCCTGCGACGTTTCTTTGATGAATGGCTCCCATCACCAAGTGACTCAAATATAGACCCTTCCGTTCTCTCTGCGGCTTTGATCGTTGTGATAGCATGCGATTCCGACGTATCCTCGATTTTAATGCGTGCCTTGATAGTGTTCTTGTTCTTCCAGCTGCCATAGTTAGCGGACCAGAGATACTGGAATTTCCAGAAACCTTCACCAAGATAAAGCTCCGGGTAGCTGATGCCGAGATGGTGCTGAAAATATTGTAAGTGGTCCCGGTTAGCATCAGTATAGTTGACTGGGGCACAGCCATTGTCATGGAAATAGTTCCATATCTTACGAGCTTCCTCGTATGCAGAACAAACATGCGCCTTCGATACTGGTTGGCCATTCTCGTCCTCAAAGTAATCTGTATTGAGAACCTTCTCATGGTTGGAAGAGCGTGAAGAAGATGACAAAAAAGCTGTTGATTTTGCTTTCTTCTGATTGTCAAAGGGATCAGTGAAGGCCTTCTTGTCCCAGTAGCGAACAGAAGGATAATCGTTCCGTTGAAGAGGAACATGAATAGGTACAGAGGGAATCTTGAACAGCATTGTGATAGGCAGCAGTGAGTCTGAGGGACCTTGAAGACGAGCCTGAACCAAGGATGGAGTCAAAGAGAGGGAGTCAAGCCGAGTCAAGAGAGAGTTATATGCAGTTCTATAGCAAGAATTAGGATGCATATATCAGAGAAAATTTTGTGTTAACGTACCGGAGGCCAGTAATCTCGCCTACCAACCTATCACGTTCATGTATGCTGTCCTCCAATCGTGTTTGAGCCTGCTGCTGGTGTTGAATAGCATTGATATATGTGAGATTGTTCGCTTGAATGAGTACTTCAGCAGTTGCCATGCATGCAATTTGTAGAATGAACGTGTCCTAAAAGAATGTAAGGCTGATATATGCATAGCAAGAGAACCATACATACCCCACTGCTAGATTCATATCCATTGTATCCCCCAGATCCTGATGGAGTGCGACCTGGCAGACAATGGGTTTGTCCAGAATTTTGGTGAGATTGGAGCTGTCTGGATGGTCGTTCATGATGTTGATTATACTTCGGCCTGGGAACTGGAATGATGTCCTGAGCAGGAGAGATGGGCTGAATAGAAGAGAGCGAGTTTGAAGAGAAAAAACCAAGGGACTGTGTTTGTTGAAACGACATGATGATGGTGAAAAGGCAAGTGGATTCAGCTCACGTGAGGGAACACGTCGCATCAGTCACAAATCCACTAAGTCACATCACACTAATCACAGAAAAGAAGTACATCACTGTTATCCATGAAAATATGGTACCATGTCATCTCAGTGCTATATAACAGTCAATAAATAAGGTCTAGTCATCATCATCACTTTCTACATCACTGTCTTCCTTGCTGTCCTGGGAAAATCCACCAGATGTATGATCAAAACCAAGTTTTTCATAAAGAAAATACTCTGAAGAATTGTTGCGATGCCGGAATGGGACCATTGCAACAACTGAGGTAATATCCTTTACATTGGTTACAAAAAAGCCATCAGTAGCATGATAACCACTTCCATGTTCGCCATATAACTGGCAGACCATCAGGGTCTCATGAGAATCACGAAATAGGTCTGTATCCCAATTAGAAACCAAATGAACAAGAGCAATGGTGTGTTTTGAAGTATTGATTTCTATTTGAGAAAAATATTGTGCTTCAGCCAACTGAGGCTCTCCATTGAGGATTAGCTATGGTGTTGTCATGTAAGTGAAATGAAATAGAAGAATGATGTAAATCTGACCCAAATGCAGTGAGCTCTTCAAACTTTTTCATCAGCTCTTCGACTCTCTCTTAACATACCACGGATGGTACTCCCTCCTGGTAAGTGCAAACACTCCCATCATTCTAATAGAGTATTGTTCTCATCAATAGCACTTGAAGCAATGCCTTTGCTCTGAACGTAATGGGAGATGGCAGCTGCATGTTGAGGATGTGAGATGAGACTGGCACCACTCTCACAGGGAAATACGAGAGCATATCCCTGCCCAACATCTAATGATCCATGTGGCAAGCAAGGTTTCTCCAGTTCAAGATCTGGTATCATAGCCTTCAAGGCATTAATCTTGTTGTGATATGGGGGATCAGTTCATCTTCCATACATACACATGCTGTGTCAAGCCAGTAGTATTGCACTTGGCTGAGCTCTGAAAACACATGAGGATGTACACTACAGTACCTACTTATATACTAAAAGACTATCTACTAGAATCTTCTATAATTTTCCTATATCTTCTTTCTTAATCAGCATCTTCGGCATGATGCCAGATTGCCATATTCCAACAAATCTGTGCATGGATGACTGCATGATGAGATAGATTTGCAAATGGGTTCGTTGGCTGGCGGATTTCGCATGTCAGAATTCCAATCATGTGTTCTATGGTCCACTGTGCAATACATGTGTTGGAATATGGCAATCCGGCATCATGCCGAAGATGCTGATTAAGAAAGAAGATATAGGAAAAGTATAGAAGATTCTAGTAGATAGTCTTTTAGTATATAAGTAGGTACTGTAGTGTACATCCTCATGCGTTTGCAGAGCTCAGCCAAGCGCAATACTACTGGCTCGACACAGCGCGTGTACATATGGAAGATGAACTGATCCCCCATATCACAACAACATGCAGGTGAGCCAACACAGAGAACTTCAGGAATCATATGAATAAGTGCATGGACATACTGTCAGATGAAATGAAAGTGAGCCATGTCATGCTGATAGTATAGTGTTTCAAACTCGAGAACAAATTCGAGTAAGAGCTGTAGGGCACATGCTAAAGATTCTTGATGAATGACTGGCCTATGGATGGTGCAAATTCCATGGACAACTTTGCAATAATGGTGCCAGTACATATCAGGGAGGATGCCATAGAGAAGTCCAGGACCGAGCCCATAAAGATACACCATGTATTCTGAGGCTTTATATCTGCTTGAGATCTTCTCTGCTGGATTCCGTGGTGCATGTGATTCTAGACTGACTGGGATATACTTCTTGCATGAGGTGACCTCTTTACCATGGTCTTCCCACACTTTACCAGTGAGGACAGCTCAGTCCCAGGTCGACTTGTCATCTCCTGTTCCACTTTCCAGTGTACCTCTCCAAAGGCCAAGAAGAAGCTCGGGTAAATTGAGTCCATCTTGATGCATGCAGTCGCCTGGAAACAACTGTGGGATTGGTGTTATTGTGCTAAGTCTAGAAAATAGACTTGGCTTTGTAATTCCTGTCTCCCTTCGCATCACTTTGTACTGAGCTTGGTTAGGAGAGGCAAGAATTTGTTGAAGATTATGCTGGTAATCCTCTGGTGTACTAGCCTTGAGCAAATTGATATCTACATCTGGATGGTTGCTGGCAATGATAGCACAATTTCAAGGCTGGAGAAGTACTGGGAAATAATGGGGTGTATGAGGCTTATGTCAACCATTGAGTCCACACATATATTGGCAGCCCTTCCTGCCATGATGTCCCACCCATCCATTCAAATCAGCTGCAGCCACTGAATCTGTGGTGCCATAGAGAATGTAGGGATTTTTGGTTCGAATCCAATTTTCAGATGCATCTCAGACACATAAACCATGGTTCTGAAGTGCACTGACATGATGAAGACTAGGAAATATAAAGGAATCAAGATGTTTGGGGTTATTAGGACCAGGAATAATGACGCCAGGAAGAATGAAGTCTTTCTTGTAACGGATATGAGAGGAGAGTTCCATCATGGTCCAGATTCCAATCCAAGCATCGGACTTTTTGCTTTGGTAGAGCTGGGCTCCATCCTGCAACCAAACAACAAGAACCTCATCTTCTCTAATGTCCCCTGACCTGACAGCTTCCAGATAATCTTGGCCACAGTAGACATCATCATATTTGGTAGGAAAGTCTACATTGTTCATCTGCAGTTCTTGGAGAATTTTATAAGTGCATATCTGTCAGTGCTTCATGTTATTTGCTGACTTCGGGTCTCGAAACAGTGGCTGGAGCTGTGGTCCAAGGGGAATAGTATGAAACTGAAGACGCAGAATAAGAGCACCAACACTATTGTCGGTAATATCTTCAGGTGTGATAGGTATGCCTTTACGTGACATATACCTTGGTGCAGAACAGAATCTGCAAGCTTGAAGAGGAGAGAATGGACCAGTGAATGCCATGTAAGAATTGATACACATGTCATGAATGATAGGAATGACACCACTGAGATTATGAACATGACATGAAATCTGATCATAAGACAGAATTTTGCTATCAGGGTATCTGCACTTGATAGCATCATGCATCTTGTTATAGACATTCTGTGATGCATTGCTACAAGCCAAATAGCAGTCAAGGGAAAGTCGAAAGTCTGGATCTGTAGTATTCTCATCGAAAAGATGTTCTGTTGCAGGTTCCATCAAGCTCTCAATGTCATCTGCGAACATACCACACTGGCTATCACCCAGGGATGCAGCTTTGATAAAATTGATGAAGTCCTGACTCTCCCGAAGGTGGTCCAGGCTAATCTCTAGTGCTGAGTTGGATGATGACTGTGTGGGATCATCATTGATCTCGTCGTCACTACCAGGCACAGGTGTGCATGCATCTGGTTCATCATCGTCACTTCCAAAGGCATCCCTATTAGCCAGCATGCTATTCTCATGAATATCATCGGGTTCATCAAAGGAATTATTGTGATCAGCATTATCAATATCAATCCCTTGATTTCCTGACTGTAGAAAGTACATAAAAAGTCGGGTAAATTGGTACACAGACATACATTTGAAGGACCTGCAGTGTCCCATTCCTAGAAGAAATAAACAAGAGCGAAATGAGCAAAGAAGGCATGACATACCTCATCTTGATCTTGCTGAAAATATTCAGGCTGCCATTCCATTGTTGGCTGTACTCCAGCTCTTCCCATATTCCTCAGGTTCATACTAGGTGAGCTTTGACCCTAGTGTTTATCAGACCCAGGAAATTTTGTCAAAACACGAAGACCAAACCTGAGTACAGTTCAACTCTCTTTGGTGCCGCTCCCTTGTACTCCTGGATACCAGTTTTCCCCCCTTTGCAGCATTTTGGACAATTACAATAGACTTTATTTTCCCTCAATCCATCAGCGGCAGCAGATGGTATCAACATGACAGTAGTGGACAAAGATTTGAGCATGCTAAACACATGTGTCAGGAACAAGGGCAGCCGGACTTGCGATCATTCCGGCTTGTGGGCCAGGAGTCCATGCATCCATGTGCCTGCATGCATGCTTCTTAAAAGACTTCTGTCCTATTCTATTTCTTTCATACAACTACTTCATCGGTGGACATCGGCTGGCGCATATAGGTAGACGAAATATCTACACATGTCCCTACCCATCTCCTAACATCTCCGGACTTTTGACTGGGCTTGAGGCACAAAGGCCACCCCAGTCCATTGAAGTAGTACAGGACTGGGATAGAGGCATAGCTGTGTGTATACACTGCTCCAATGGTGGGCACGTTGATGAGCCTCCGGGCTCTGTACACTCAGAATTTCGTGAAATTACCCTTAATTCCTACACCAAGTCCACCTGACGGACTTTCACTGAACCAGTCATTGCTGACATGGCAATACCACTTTTGTATCATGGCAATATGTCTTCGCATGTTGGTTATCCATCCCATCTTGAAATCTGACACTTCATGGCATTACGGACACATTAACACCGATTTTGATGGGCCCCCAATTGTATATGGTAATGCAGCAGCCACATCAAAGCGCGTCGCTATGCATCATTGATTGCTAGACCCTATTGATGTCACCTATCACCGCACTCATCCATCAAAGATATCAACCTATCATGGATACTCCAGAACTACGGTGACTCAAGCTGTTACTTCGCCAAGTTGGCACGTCATTAGAAATGCATTGGGCAACCTCAGCAACACTAGCACATCTTTACAATCCGCAGCACACGCAGTCAAAACAGCAAGAACCGGCCTGATAGCCAGACTCCACTATAGAACGTTTTCTAACCAAGCATGGCAATTCGAACAACACTGTATACTTCAGCTGACAGATATAGGTCACATTTATTCAGGATTTTACTCAGCTAAGGCCTTACAGCCTTAGTAAAAAGTTGCTTGAGATTCTATTAATATATGTAGGACTTTAGTATAAAAATGTAGATTACCGTAGCATTCAGTACTTTTCGACCCCAGTGGGTACACTCTCGTTCGCCAGACTACGCTTGTATTGATTCTCGTACATGTCAATCCATCGTACACCGTATTCGCCGCACGCACCGACAATAAATTGACTAGTCAGACCAGCAAATCTCTATGAATCCGTCCATCGTTTCTATAGGATCACCATACGTTTATTCGTCGTTTCATGGCAATATTCGTCTTGCATCGCATATAGTCGATTGCACATCAACTCGCAGTATTGCTTGAGTTATTCCACGGTTCTTTAACTGTGAAGAAGATGTTTCCGTCCCTCTTTACTCTTAACACTATTGGTACATGTCAATATCATGCCAATACGTGATCGACTGCACCATACCTCGCCCCCCGTTTACTTTATAGGCAGCACCAGTTTCAACTTCACCAGATAGGACTGTTTTACCAGTTTTCACCTTCACCATTGTCATCGTCGCCCACTTGGGTAGTCTCAGAGCGGACTTAGGATCAGTATCAGTATAGGACCAGTTCAGCAATCGTTTCAGTATAGGAAATCCCAGTGTGGATTATAGGATAAGTTTTGACATCAGATAGGATCATTGTCAGCCCAGTACCGTTCGCCTCCAGTTTCCATATCAGCCCATCCAGTTTAGGATCAGTTTCAGCCAGTTTCAGCACCTTGTTCACGTTTATTCGATTGACCAGCACATTTATTCCCAGCATCGCCCATCCCTCGATCTATTGCCGTATCATTCAGGCATTTTCCTCTCGTTTCCCCACTTGTATTAACGTCTCGAGCACATTTTCTCAAGTCTCATTCTCCGTTCCCATTTCAGAATACAGTTTCTTGATATTCACGTCATATCAGGTGCCGTTCCCTCTCGTTCTACAAGACCTCATGACTTACAGTCATTCTTTCGATTCCTCGACACTCACGTCGTATTATCTGCTTGACTGCATAGTCCAAGCGTATCTTCGCACCCTTAAAGCTTTGATTTACTGCATGGAGGTGCCCCGAACCCACTCGCACACATGATTGTCCTAGTATTACTGTGTTCACACGTTTATTCTCCATACTCTGCCCGAGTTTGGTTTTGCCGTTGCCACAGAAGTCTAGGTTCATCAACATCCACCTTCCACCCCTCTGTATGCAGGTCCTCCCGCCATCTGCCCACCTGTCTCAGACAGAGAACATCTAGCCACGCATACTCTGTGTCTGCGTTGAGCATCTTGATTCAGATGAGATTGAGATGGGTGGCCTTCGGGATCGGCATGGGCCATTGATATCTGTTTATGGGTGTCAACACATCCATGCGATCCTTTTCATCCACCCATGCAAGTGAAATTGGCTTTGGCTTTTTGTGTGCAACCTAGGGTCAAGGGGAAAACCTAGGTTATTTACCAAATTTGGTTTTGTACAGTATTATACACAGTATAATGCCATGTATAATACCTGAGGGGTAGAGAGGTCAATGAGCTATGTATAATACCCTAGTCATGTGCCAGCAAAAATAGGATATTGCAACTATATATAGGCCTGGTCTGAGTGCGATCGAGCATTGATGCTCATTGTTACTTTGTTTGATTACAGGACTTTGAGATGCTGTCTTTGGGTGGCATTGGCTCAAGATTTGATGTGCAGATTATTAAAGAAATAACACCACTAATTTCCTGACAAATCAAGCTTAGAGTGCGACACTACCTCCTGGTCATATTTTCTTCTTCAAACAACCCACCCATCATGCCCATAGACCAGCTGAACCTCACAAAGCTCTCAGCACTCTGCCCCATTCCCACAACATTCTCGAACCTCATTATGCCCTCTGGTCCCACAGTCAAAGATCTCCTTACATTTAAACAACCCCCATTGGTCACTGACAACCATGTTCAATGTGCATGACAATGGTGATGGTGAGTGATCTACCCCAGTTACAAGCACTCCTGGAGAGAACAACGACTATACCTGTTTGATGTTCGAGCTCACATTGTCACCAAGCGACAGTGCTGATCATTAACTGTTGAGGTGCTCATCTTAGCAGTCGCCGCTTGTCCATATCTTATTATTCTTGGTATGTATTCGTTGCTTATACCCGCAGCTTTAGCCAGAACTGTCATATAAAAGGACTGTACCTACATAGCGTACACCATCTTGTTTGCAATGGATATATCATACTCTTTTCTCTCGCTCACTTTGTGGTCCTGAGCCTCACGATTCCAATAATACCATCAATTTTGATTGATGTTGTCAACTGTGATACAGTATCTACATCAAACGATGGATTGTGCACATAGCATACAGAGCCTCAAGAGACTGGGGTCCATGTTGGAAATTTTGAGAGTGCTCAGCACCATAATGAAGGATGGCAACAAGGCTAAAAATGAAAAGAAAAAGGGAGAAAAGTGATGAGTGTGCTAGAATTGCAAATTTAATACACCACGTGACAGGGTATTATACCATGTATAATACCCTGTATAAAACCCCTCTTCCAGCTACAAAGGTATTATACCAGTCGCTAACCCCTCAGAGGTTTTCCCCTCGGCCCTAGCGCAACCCACCATGGCACCACACGATTGCTGTACAAGTCCCAGACCTGCTGAGGAGGCACATATTGGAAGATTATCCTCTCATTCACAAGTACATCCTCCCACATCCTCCGGTCCAGTTCTTCACATCTGCATAGTTCGTCTTCGACATCGGTAAAATCACCCTTGAACCAAAATGGACGTAGATGTGCATAAGCAATTCCAAAATCTGAGTTGTTTGTAATGAAGATCCCAATAAGTGAGTATATCCATGCCATGTAGAGTGTATATGATGTGCCAAGGATGATGTTCAGCTTGTTTAAAACTCCAGCCGCACCAAGGAGACTGCATGGAATGTCAGAGAGATCAGATGGTATGACAGGCTTTCTACCTTGGTATCTCCGTTGGTTTATCACTGGGATTGATGATCCTGCTAGTCCGGCCTCAGTGAATGCACTGATGGTGACTTCAGAGAGACTCTCATAATGTGCATGTTTCTATTTTATCATCAAAAAGTAAGTAATTTCTTACTTGTTTAAATTTCTTTCAACATACCTCTAGACTCAGGAAGACTCCTCATGCTAAGTCCTTATAAGCGTTATTCCATTGATCCCTATTCATTTTAAACTAGTCTATCATGGTGTTGACAAATCAAAATTGTTACAATGGGTCAATCATATATACTTACTATTTCACCCCTTCTATGCAGTCATTTTGGTGTTGTCTTAAAGCCTTAGTTTCACTGGGGACGTACGCAGGGCATCGGGGACCCATGCTCTTGTGGAGGGAAGGAACAGAGGTAGTGCCTGAACAAACCGCTATTGAACGTCATCACGGGTACAACAGTCACATCGAGCCATGAGATGATAGGTGCCCTGGGAGCATGAGCTAATCCATAGTTCGCGGTGAGCCACAATACACATAGCATGTGTTTCAGTGCATCAGATCCACGTTTACGGATATGTGACCTAAGTGGATCTTTGCATATCTTATGGGGTTTGGTACCTATCCTCAAAGTTTTGTGAGTGAGTTTAAATATGTACGATCAACTCAATATTGGAAATATGGATTTTCGTCAAAGGAAATGAGTCCTGGAGAACCTGTATCTTCAATAGATCCGGGTGCAGGAGACTACGGAGTTAGTGAGAAGAAGTATGAAACAACAGATTATGGGTGCCTTGCATCAAAGAATAAGCATGCACACATTATCTATTACACTTTTACTCTCAGCATGAGCAGCCTTCCGTTCTCCCCATGACGTTCTGATATTGGACGCTTCACAAGCTCAGATTGAGCTCAAATGATCATATTCTGAACTGCAATTCAAGGTGCTCCTTGCGTCAGGTGTGACAAGGTTGTGATCCCGCCCCTGGGTGCCTAATAATAGGTATATATCGCATTATGATTGACAGAAAGAAGAGATGAATACCTATGAAAATTATGGTCCATCCACCACAGCCTGGAACGACAAGTATGCACACATATTGTGTATACACAATTCCTGTTGAGAGACGTCCTCCCAGCCTATCACTCATCATGTACATTATGTAATCATAGCATATTACGGGGGAGATCGAAGGTCAAGACTTTTCAGCTCTTGACCTTTGTCCCCAGGTATGTTATATACTAGCTAGAACAAATTAAGCTCTTGACCTTTGTCCACAGTTCTGGCACGTACTGCTGCGCTAAATAACCTGCTTTCAACAGGTTATGGGCCCCACGCCTTACTAAGCCAAAGAAAATTTTCGTTCTCTCTTGCAAGCTTCCTTCTAGACGTCGATGTCTTGCTCATGCCCTCAAAAGGCACATAGTATCCAGTACAGAGTCACAGCCACCCATCACACGCATGCATCATCAATCAGCATGTGACTTTTCGACTTCATATCCCCATGATGAATGACTCAGACACTGATGTCACCAAACAAGGTTTTCCCAGTCTCCACACTGACAACTGGAACCAGTTCTCACCTTCCTTCGAGGCATACATGAATATCAAGGGACTTTTTGGTCACTTCGATGGCACTGAAGATACACCAGAACCAGAGGATCCTGACAATCCAACCAAAGTCAAGAGGAAGGAAATGAAGGCTTATCTCCAGGGTCGTGCTTCTGCAGCAGGGTACCTATAGCTTTGCATTGACGAGTCGCAGCATGCCCATGTTGGCCTTCTCAAGAGCAAGCCTGATGCCATGTGGACCAAACTGAAAGAAATCCATCAACAGAAGAAACCAGGAATGCGATTCAATGCCTATGATGCCTTGTTCAGCATTCGAAAAGAAGATGAAGAGTCTTTATCCACCCTTGTCAGCCGTGTTTCAAAGACAATGCAGGACATCAAAGCCCTACGCCCTGAAAAATTTACTATTGATCAACTCGACAAGGAGCTTCAGTCCATGGCCCTTATCTGAGCCCTGCCGACCGACTTTGACAACTTCGTCTCCTCCATCCTTCTCCTTGATTCGCTTGGCCTTGACAGACTGGTTGCTGCCTTCCATACCGAGGAAACCCAGTGTCATACTCATGACAACACCGCCACTTCATTCAGAGCTACTACTGTTGCCAAGGCCCAAAATGCTGCTATTGCGGGTGCAGCGCCATTGGAGGTTATCTGTGGCTGGTGTACCAATCCCAGGCACAGTGAGGAGGATTGCTTCAGCAAAAAGAGGGCTCGTGAGCAAGCAGTACAATGCACTCAAGACCGTCACGTTGCTAGGGTGAATAAGAATAAATATGGAGGAAAGGTGGAGAAGTCAAATGCAGCAGAAGAGACTGCTAGTCAAGCAAGTATCAATCCCTCATCTCCCGCCTCATCTAACTGGAATATGGACACAGGCGCCTCATCACACATGAGCCATCGTCGCGACTGGTTCCATACCTGGACTTCCCATGTTGTCCCCATTTGACTCGCTGATGATTCTGTGATTTATTCAGCAAGTATCGGGATGGTTGTGTTTGAACCTGAAGGGCAAAAGGGAGAGGGTGTCGAGTTTCACGATGTGTTGCATGTACCCAATTTATGCAACAATTTACTTTCTCTCTTTCATCTCACATGTCATGAGGGATACAAAGTTGACATAATTGGACCCTTGGTTCGATTCTTTCAAGATGAAGTCCTTCGTTTCTCTGCAACAGTCAACAACAACAATGTTGGATATTTAAATGGAACCACACGCATCTGCAAGCCTGTCTGCTCCAACCTTGCCAGTACCTGTCCATTCAACATGGCCTTATGGCATCAATGCACTTGTCATAGAAACCTGAACATTGTTAAAGACATGTATAACAATAACCTGGTGCTGAATATGAAGCTAGATGATGTGACTCATGTTCCAGACCCAATTTGCGAACCTTGTCTTATGGGCAAGCACAGGTGACACAACATCCCTCAAGGTCCTTCACTCCTCCCCACATGACCACTCGCAGTCATATTCTCTGATCTAAAAGGGCCTATGCCTATTGCCATGCATGACAGATGCCATTATTGGGTTACTTTCATCTGTGGTGCTCTGCGATGGTTAGATGTCTCATTGTTAAAGAACAAGAGTGAGGCATTTGCTGAATTTAAGCGATACAAGGCATATGCAGAAAACTTCCATGGTCTCAAAATTCTAGAGGAGCAGGATGATGGTGGTGGGGAGTACATGGGTCATCAATTTGACCAATTTTGTGCTGCTGAAGGGATACTATGGCGACACACTGAGCCTGATGAGCCACACCAAAATGGCATAGCAGAGCGTGCAAACAGAGACATCGCCGAAGGAGCTATCACCATGCTCTATGAAGCTCATCTTCCTCCCTCCTTCTGGAGGCTGGCTGTACAGGCATTTGTGTATGTGCGAAATCACTGTCCCACTGCACCACTCCCAGGAATGACTCCTTATACTGGCTGGCACAAGCGTAAACCAGATGTCTCCAACTTACATGTTTGGGGGTGTCTTGCCTATGTTCATGTCAAAAAGAACAAGCGCAGGGGTTTACAACCACATAGTTTTAAATGCATTTTTGTTGGCTATCTGACTGGCACAAAAGGCTGGATGTGCTGGAATCCAGTAACACAAAAATTTATTACCTCAAGCCATATCGTGTTTGATGAACATGTCTTCCCTGGAAATACAAAAACACTTATCAACCCTTTTGGAGACCTGTTTCCCTCACTGCTTGAACCTGTGAATGATCCCCCTGCAGTGCCAGATCAAGGGGGAGAATCAGATAATGATGATCCACCACCTTCGGAACCACCAACTGATGATGAACCGCCAACATCACTTTTGCTACCTGATGTCTCAACACCTCCCAGCTCACCATTCACTGGACCCCTTCCAGAGTTGACCCCATCTCCATCTCCATCTCCACTGCCTCTTACGACGTTGGGCAGACATGAATATAAAACCCATGATGATGGACTGTATGATCCTGGCCCAGGTTATGGCCATGGGATGCATCACCATGCAGCTCAAAATCAAAATCGCCCACCATGGAACTATCAAGGCCCATGGTCTCCCAGGCATGCAGACCAGGATACTGAAGACCTCGAAGAAGAGGCCCATGTGACTGCAATATCAGATGAGGCTATTATTGATGGCATAGCATTCTCATGCCAATCATCTGAATACCTGACAATGGAAGAGGCACTTGAGTTTGCATTTCAAGGCATAATGGAGACAGCAAGCAAAGCATTGACACATGACAATGAGCCAAAGACCTTCCACAAGGCGATGAAGTGTACTCCAGAAGAAGCCTCCAGCTGGTATGAAGCAGTCACTCAGGAGATACAAGCCTTAGTCAAAAATGAGGTGTTTGAACTTGTACCATGCCCTCCAGATCGAAAACCAGTGGGTAGTCGCTTGGTATTCAAGATCAAGTGTAATGCTGATGGATCAATTGAGCATCACAAGGCCAGACTTGTCACTAAGGGATACTCACAACACCCTGGTTTTGATTACACCGAGACCTTTTCCCCTACATTCAAATGGGCTGCTTTACGAACTATTCTAGCCCTTGGTGCCCTCAAAGACTTGGAGCTTTGGAGTGTCGATATCTCATCTGCATTCCTGAATGGGAACTGAGAGAAGAAGTATACATGGAGCAGCCAGAAGGGTTTGAAGAGGAGGGCCCCAAAAGGCAGTGGGTTTGGCGCCTTTTCAAGTCTCTATATGGGCTAAAGCAGGCTGGACAAGAGTGGCACAAGAAGCTTCACCTGACACTCACACAAAACATGGGTTTCAAGCAAGTAAAATGTGAACACAGCATATGGGTTTACAAGAGAGAAGATGAACGGATCATCATTATAGTCTTTGTAGATGATATGACCATTGCTGTGAGAAACCCAAATGATGTCAAATGAGTTATTGATGACCTCAGGAGACATTTCAAGCTCCATGATCTAGGTCCAACATCATATCTCCTCAGCATCAAAATCAAAAGGGACCACTCCACATGCACTCTCACACTCTCCCAGCGCCAATACATCCTTGACATCCTTCACCACACAGGAATGGCAGACTGCAACTCAGTCTCAATGCCTCTTGATCCTGGCATAAAGCTAATGGCAGAACAATCACCCCAAACACCCAAGGAATACGAAGTCATGAGAACCATACCCTATCTCAATGTTCTGGGTTTGGTTGCCTACCTTGCCATCACTACAAGGCCTGACATCGCCTATCCCATCAGTGTTCTTGCTTGTTTTAACAAGAACCCCGGTACCGTCCATTGGGAAGCTCTGAAGTGACTGCTACGCTACCTCAAAGGGACATTGGACTATTGTATCATTTACTCTCCTGAACCTGGCTCTCCCACTGAGGAAGCCTTTGATTTCAAGGCATACTGCGATGCCGACCACAGGGGAGACAAAGACACTGGGCACTCAACAAGTGGTTATGTGGTCAAAATAGGCACAGGCACTGTCAGCTGGATGAGCTGTCTGCAACCTTTTGTAACCCTGTCCACTACAGAAGCTGAATATGTATCAGCAGTTTCAGCTGGCCAGGAGATCCTTTGGCTTCACAACCTCCTTACAGAACTTGGATATTCATTCTCACGTCCATCTACTCTGTACATCGATAATCAATCGGCACTGTCAGTTGCATGCAATCCAGAACATCATGGTCGTGTCAAGCACCTTGATTTGCACTTCTATTGGCTCAGAGATGAAGTCGAGAAAGGACGTATCGAGGTTATCCATCTGCAATCTGAGGACATGCCGGCAGATGCTCTTATGAAGGCATTAGGGAAGGAGAAGATGCAGCATATGGTTTCCCTGTTAGGTCTAAGCCCTGCATCCTCATAGGCATGCTCAGTCAAGGGGGAGTGTTGAGAGACATCCTCCCAGCCTATCACTTGTCGCGTACATTATGTAATTGTAGCATATTACAGGGGAGATCGAAGGTCAAGACTTTTCAGCTCTTGACCTTTGTCCCCAGTTCTGGCACATACCGCTGCACTAAATAACCTGCTTTCAACAATTCCGCATGTTGTTGACAAGCCAGGAGAAGCTCAATGCTGCTCTATTTCATTTTGGAAGTCATGTTTCTCATCGCATGAGAGCAGATGATTGCTTACATTCGCTGGAAAGATTCAGTTTCTGTTTTGCGACTTCCATCGGCTTTAAATTCGGCGGCATCACAGCAGATGCAAAAGTTGGTGTGCCCTTTACTCTGACATGGTATCTTGACCTGAACAAGGTCCACTTTGAGCAAAGACAGACATCCCCAAACACTGCCAGTGATGTACAGAAGCTGTCTTTCTCATTTCCTAATAATGGTACTGACGACGGGACCGTGCCGGTCACTTTTTCAGCTCCCGGGTGCATTTCAAATGACTCCACGAAAGGGACATTCAACATGAGACGCTAAAACAGATAAGGCAGTGCTGTAATAAGGGCAAAGGAAGCATGTACCGCCACCCAGGTCACAAATGACGACCGCTGAGGGGCCGAGAGAGATATGGGACAAGTCAATTGTTGATTCAGAGTCGCTTAGTAAAGGTACGCCTTTGGTCTCCTCCATGCGAAGAGAAAATTGTCTAATTTCAAGTCTATACTGAATTAGTTTCAGGTGAGCGAAATAAAGGGTGGCATGGACTATGCCACATTCCCGGTGAAGAAAGCACAAGCCAAGTAAGACCTCTTTGATGATTCACCTCTGCATAGGTATAGGAACTTGTTCGGGAGGGTCCTTCGAGTCAGCTCTAGTAAAAACATGCCAAGAACCTCAAGAATAAGGCAGGTATGTTGTAAACCACAGCAGTGGGAGGCTTGCAGTAGGTAAATACTGAAATTTTTAGCTACTAGAGCTCGGAACGAGCTCCTTAAATACTACAAAAGTATCTAGAATATTCTACCTCAAGTACCTAAAATTATCCAAGTATCATAACAAATTACTAAGCCGAATGTTCGGGAATCTTCTGGCATAAGCTTGAAGTTGCAAATCCCAACACTCCCCCTCAACTTCAAGTTCCTAAAAAGCATAATCTGTATCTTCTTCAACTGCAACATTTGCCTTTAATGGATATTCTCCCCCTGAGGCAAGATTTGGGCACTTGTTTCTGTAGTGGCCCTTCTGTCCACATCCATAGCAAGTAATTGTGGCCGGGTCGGCAAGTCGGCCCTTGAATGATCATGCTGCTAATGTGATATCACTTTCCAGTGAATTCAGCTTCTGGCAGCGCTCTTCATTGAGCAATCGGCGAGTGACATAATCAAAGTCTGGACCATGCGTTGGATCGTTAGGGTCAGTATTGGCCTCGATGTACGATTCGATGGTGGTAACAATGTTCTCGTAGCTAGGAGGTAGGGATGCTAATAGGATAGTCATCCTAAGCATGTCTGTCAGAGTGATTCCAATATCCTTGAGGGACTGGTCCAATTTATTGAAATCATTGATGTGCTCCTGTATAGGTGCTCCCTCTTCCATCTTGAGAGAAACAAATTTACAGAGAACGGTCATATGGTTAGCCCATCCTGAGGATTCGTGATATTCCTTCAGAATTTGCCACATTTGGACAGGGTCCGTGGTCTTCTGAGTTAGCGGTAACTGGGAATCAGACACATGGAGAATGATCTCGGTGGCAGCAAGCCTCGCGCGCTTGTCCCAGACTACTTGTGTCCGTACTCCACTGGCAGGACGGGTTTCTATACCTGAAACTATTCCCCACAAATCCTTCTGAATCAAATGCATTTCCATGCGGTACTTCCAAGTGAAGTAATTCTCCTCATTCAGGAGATCAAAACGGTTGCTACTCCGGTCTTCCATAACTGGAGGTAATGAAATGGTATGTAACGAAAGGTAACGAAAATGTGATGTAATGCGCCTGAAAAGGTGAAAATACGGTGCCTAAAAAGGACTTCGGAAATGGAATGCCAACCTAGAAAGGGTTTACAGCGACAACGACGATATTTCACCTACGTAGAAACGATTTACGGTGGCGTAGAAACGACTTTTGATAACTTCGTCTACCTAAAGAGGAATTATGACGGCCTGGAAAGGACTTCTGCAAATCTGCACCAACCTAAAGAGGAATTACAGTGGCCTAGAAAGGACTTTTACACCTGCCTAAAGAGGACTTCTGGTGATCAACGTGTGGCTAAAAAGCCAGGCTCGGGTGGTCCGAAAGAGAATGAATGTGCAAGATGAGACTTCTACTGGGGCTCGGGGCCCATAACCTGTTGTAAACCACAGCAGTGGGAGGCTTGCAGTAGGTAAATACTGAAATTGTTAGCTACTAGAGCTCGGAATGAGCTCCTTAAATACTACAAAAGTATCTAGAATATTCTACCTCAAGTACCTAAAATTATCCAAGTATCATAACAAATTACTAAGCCGAATGTTCAGGAATCTTCTGGCATAAGCTTGAAGTTGCAAATCCCAACAAGGTATGAGTACCGAAAGAGCTGTTGAGGGAGAAGTGGTCCAGCATCCGAATGACGTGTTGCTCTTCAGCCAATCATGGTGGTTGGCCAACTTTCTGGAGAGAATCGACTTCTAGCTGCGAGTACTTTCTCACTTCCGTTCAGTCTCTGCACCGGTGATTTTGATAACTGCATCATTTCCAATTCTAGAATCTACATTAGGGGAGGCGTGGAAGGTCATACAAAAAGAGCAGGCTGTATGCCAAGTCTTCTGACGGCCATATCGTGGAGCGAGTTCCAAAGCCTGTGCCTAGCCTTCGTTTGAGTGAATATCGTTGGTTGAGAAGATCTCCTTCTCTAGCAGGATGCAAAAGCACTTGAGGAAGTGGTGACGGTTTCAAATGAAATCTGGCTGTGAGGAAGTGATGCACATGCGAGAGCATAAGTTTCGATGGTGCAAGGAAATGATCACCGAGTCGGATATTGCCGAAGTCATTATCTGCTTCTCTCCCCTACGCTCTCACTGTTATATCTCCACATTCACTTCGATACAGTCTCATCTCAAATCGGTGTTTCATCCCAGGCTGCTATTATGGTGTGTTCGGTATGCACGAAACAATATTGAATTGCAGGGGTCGTTATTTGTCCTGAATAGAATAGAAGTACGTGAAGGTCGATTTAAATTCTAGACTTTTTACTGACAATTCAATCCTTTCTAGATACTTGAAACCCGCAGTTAGCCCACGTGCCTTCCGTTTCTCTTATGCTGGCAGCCTCCGTGTCTCGCACCATACAGGTTAGCAGGAATCCAGGGTACGTTCACGATAGAAACCCTAATTCTGTTGCTAAATTCATGTCGGGGATTCTGGTGCATCCGGCATAGTTCATTATAGCAAGCAGCATCTCTCCCTTCTTCCGCATTATGTTCTAATCAGACAACACATGCGTACTTTCAAAGCAAATGGGGAAGGCAAAGGACCAGTATTCAAATATTGCCGCCAACACGATAGTCGTTGGGTGTGAAAGGGAGGCTTTGTGTCTGCATGCGCTCGTTTCTGGGTCATCCATGGAACGGTAGGTTGACGCACCTTGTATATAATACTAAATGACTATCCTCAGCCTTGCTTTTAAACGTAGAGGCCCGCGGAATGTAATTTCTTCCTTCAGCAAATACTATGGTGTACTCTTGACCTGGTGTTAGGTGACTCTTGATCTCCACATCAAGCAGATACTCATTCCCGATCAACTTGCTTCTAGGTTACTGATGAAGCAGAATCCCTGGTATGTCTGCAGCTCTGTAATGCTTATAAACGCTTCCAGGGCTACTTCAACGTTGCCATCGACACTAGATACCTCCACTTGGATATGCCCAATCACCCCCAAGGCTCTTCGCTCACGACTCAAAGTCCTTCCTATGCTGGCCGCAGCAACCCGTGAGCAAAACCACTGAACAATACAGATTGTTATGATTATCAATCACGTTGAGGAATGCGGATCTGATTGCCCTCGCTCGTTTGTGCGAGTACAGGGTCTTGGATTTCAGTTTTCAGGTGAAGTTGGCAAAGTCATGACCCTGCCCTGAGATCAGCGAGAGGGCCCGAGTGTGAGTGATTGACGTATGTAAACGAGCGATCCTTATAGTGGCCCTCATGTAGCCTTGTCAGGAGTCGTGCTTCTACTAAATGCACAAAATGATGACAGTGCCCCACGCTTCTAGCACCAATAATCGGTAATTACTTTGACGTTCACTGAAGACTACGATTCTATCCTGATAATATTAAATTGAACGTGCGCTGGTCTCGGAGTCTTGCAGCAGGAAAGAACAGTTTGGTAGCTATGCGTGGCACGCATTTGTGCAAGGCTGGGTATGTGGGAAATTTCTCCCCAGTGTGATTTTCTCGATACAAGCTTGTTTTTTCTCGCCTTCAAAAAAGAGAGAATTGTTCAATAAGCGTAGTGGTGGATACAGCGGTGGAAAGAAGGCGACTCCATTGTGTGAGAACGTGAAAATGGAATTTTATTTGCTTTTCATCGGTAACTGATGCATGATGATTGTTATGCAAATACAAACATTGCCATTAGCTAGTTCTCCGTCTAATGTATGTATTGAGATATGCGTACTGCGTAGTATCAATCATTCGGATGGAAGAAGTTTTGGGACCTTACCAAACCATCAGGAAGCCCTGTGTCCAACTACTCCTTCAATATAGTCCGGTGTTCATCACAGCACAACGTCAGCCAATCTACCGCATCGTAGACATTGTTTCCTCGCTTCACCATTTCCGGAGCAGCATGGAGATTCGCACTCGCAAAGTCAATGATAACAACTTCATAGTCCTCGGTGATGATCATGTTATTTGGACAGGGATCGAAATGGATGACGCCTTGATTGTTTATCTGGCTGAAGTTAGGAACCATAGAGACGTACTGGTGGTATTTTTGAGGAGGGGAGGTTATTAGAATGGGTATGGGGCACGTACAAGCATTTTCGCCATTTCGAGGTAGTCTTCTCCTAGTGGCGTATCAAGAGCAGGCCCTGTTTCATGGGGTGGATACGATTTGAGAAATTGGGACACAGTCTATCCTTCGATGTACTTGAGAAGCAGTACACGCATGATCTCACCATGTGGCATTTCCAAGTGGTAGAACAGTCAGAAGTTACTCATATCCGACTCTTTAGAGAAAGGTTGACCTTGTGAAGTCCGTAATAGTACGGAATGATGGAGCCCTGGAGCGATTTCAACTCGTTATACACGAGGTTCTCGGTCTCCCACAATTGCCTTGGATTCAGGTAATCCAAGTAAGGATGGTCTTCGGTGGGTGGACGTGGATGTGGGAGAAGCGAAGACAGGGAGATCTTCATAACGATCTTTCTGACCGACGAAGAATGACCTGGGCGTCGCATGTCCACCAGCCAAACTTGTGACCACCAATCCGATCCCGTCTGAAGACCAGTTTCCAGAGTCAGCTGAAGTGAACCGCCTCGAAGAGCAAATGGAGGTAATGGGCGCTTCGTGGGAGATGGGGAATGAAAAGGCTGGATGGATACAGTGAATAAGTCGCCTTTGCGGGGTGGTCTAGCGGAAAACAGGAGGCGAAAGTTCAAGACTGTCGTGGTACCGAATGATCTCTTCCCGATTTTTGGTGTCGAACTCATAGAAGAGGGGAATACATTTATAGGGCCCTTCCCAAGATGATGGAACGGTAGAGGCGTCTGAATGAGACATATCAGATTGCAAGGTGACGAGCATTTGCTTCTCGAGTTGCGAAACTTATAAAAGCTCATTTTGAGCGGAGATGGAATTTGGGTGTCCCATTGAGGAATGAGAAGACGTCCACGGAAGCGACATTGCAATTTGGTAAAACTACCGGTGCAGGTAAGTATAAATACAGATAAGGAAACGAACATGGATTTGGATCGAAATGATGACGACGATAAGGAATCTATGGTCAGAGAACGAGAGGGCACGAGGGGAACAACGGCACATGGAGCGTCGTGAGATTCGGAGGCAAAGTCTCAGCAGGCTGCGTGAATGTGTCCTGAGTTCGCGGCAGCAGAGATAGTGGAGGCATCGGGAATAGAATTGTTCCGCTTGGTGTGATGCGCATGGAGAGAAGTCAGGTGGGGGTAGGTATGGCGGGAAGTGGCGTAGGCAGTGACGTATTGTCATCCTCATTATCGACGAGAAACGGGAATCACAGAGAGAAGACGTTGATTTGGCCAGAGGAGCCTCAGCCTCGGCCTGTCCGGCGAGGTGAGTGTTCCCGAACTCGAGATAGGGTAGTCCAAACGCAAAGTGATGCCGCACGATGTGGAGAGCAAGAGAAGGGAGTCAGTGACACGTCGTCGTCGTCATCATTGACGAGGAGCGGAAATCGCAGAGACAACGTTGGTCTGGCCATTGAGCCACGTGAGGAGCTCACCCTCGGCGGCCCGTGTTCCAGAACTCGATATGACGTAGTCCAAAGGCGGAGTGGTATCGCAGGATATTGAGATCAAAGGAGGGGAGTGATAACAAGCAGAGGTTGTCCATGTGCGCACGCACGCGGGGTATAAGATACGCGCGGGTCTGGGCGGAGGGCCATGCAGGGATGCGCCAGGTGTGTGAGAGATGTAAGATGTAAGATCTCGTCGTGCGACCAAGAATATCCAGTGCGTCGGGATCCCAGACATCCCGCATGCCGAGGTCATCGCATAACACGGCTTGCACAGAAGCGAGAAAGTCGGAAGAGAATAGTGCGAGTGCGGTCACCGATGTGCGTGGGATCAACAAGAGAACCGTGGTGAGGATCTCCACTGGCAAATCAATCATGCGTATTCCTTGACCTACAACTACAACTGCCTATGCATATGAGTAGATTGACCAATGCTCACTCGATATTGAGTATACCTTGCTCTCCTCATCCTCTTCCACCAGCTCTTCTTTGGTTCTAAATCATTCCTGCACTCTCCACGCCACCTTCACATCCTCTTCATCAGCCGGCCTCCCGCTTTGATCTGTAACACTGTCACTGCGTACCGCCGCTGGGGTGAGCAAGATCGTGATCTAAATCTTCAAGACTTGGCTTCTACATATTTCGTCAGGTGGCAGGCATCAAGAGAAAAGAATAAACGCACCTGCTCCCAACGATAAGTCATTCGATTTCACCTGCATGCCTTGTCGCGTCGGTTGGTCACAGAGTCGAGGAATGGATTGGTGGGGATGAAGAATGGAAGGACGAAAACCCCCTGCCCTAAAGTTTGAAAAATGACATACTCGGCCCAATTTTGCCGCTCCTCTCCCAATTCTTCCACTTCACAAACGATTGGATAATCTTCATGTATGTCGACATGTCTGCGGTGACAATATTGTCCTTTCTGAACCTTTGGAACCACAGAATGTATGCACGAATAAGCAGCACCACCGGCACCATAAGTTATACTTCATTTACAAAATCATCAAACTGTTGTAGAGATCAAGGAGGTCCAGTAGTCTTAAACGTTGCAGTTACGATTGTCTTTTGGGTGACCTAATGTCAAATAGTTCTCTTATGCAGGAATATTCACTAAGAGGCCAAGCGCACGTCGGTTCTGGGTGTGGTGGGAGAGATCCCCGGAAGAACTTGAGTAGAACACGCTCACCACCCAGTTGCTGTATAATGATCCGTGAACCAGGGTACCGGTGCCCATGAATGCGTATTGGTTCCACTCCTTCCTCTTTCAACTTCGCCCTTGGGATTATCGAAGCCGGGTGTGCCTGGTACCGTGTTTATTGATTATTTAATACTAAAAGAAACTTAGATTAGATTAATAAAAGTTAGAACACGCCGTACCGGAAATATCATTTCCGCCAACAGTCTCTCATACCCTGCCATGCACCAAGTATTTTCTAGGATGGACTCTTCACCGGCCTTTCCCACTATCTCAAGCTCTTGAATGTGAGGGGACACGAGGATGGTGCTATGGAGTATCGTTTCCTGAGTTTCCATCCAACTACCCACGGACTCAAAGACGAGGATGAGATGGCGATTGGAGGGAGAGAGGACTCGAGACTATTTAGAGATAGTTATAGACATGTGTATCAGAGGTATAGACGATGCAAGGAGGATGATAAGACGTCAAGGGCCTAAGGAACAGAGTCCTGGCAGGGTGTGTAAAAGAATCAGCATTAGAATATGCACAAACGGCGAGATGGAAGGCATGTGAAATGGCGAGAGATGGCTGGGTGTGAGTAGTGGATGTTGGTAGGCGCTGTCCATATGACGTAGTCTAGGGGGCATCGTTCATGCTGAATCCATTTCGAAACTCCGGAACATAGCCAGCCCGATCTGATACGACACACCACCGTTATGTCCCTGGGTTCGGTGATATCTCGCTGGACAATTAAAGCTAAATTGGTATGTCATGTGCACGTGTTATGGTTGCAAGCCTTCCAGGCGCAGAGAAACCAAGCTTCATGCCCAAACAGCTGGCATACTTACTTCAACATCACCTCTGCATTATTGTCCATACTGCGGTTCTGTCCACAACACCAGGTAACAACTAATATTCGATGTGACACTTCATGAATAAATATAGCATTGTTCTCATGGGCAGTGAAAAAGGATACGGACTTCATCAAGAACCTGATGTAGAGACTGAGCGCATGAAAATACCGCCGAGCCTATCAAGAAAACAGCTTGCTTACGATCAATCAAACTCTTCTGTCTCTTAAAATACATGAATACGTCAAGCTCTATGTCAAGCTTGGGTAGATCTACATTCTCTGCTACGAGAATCAAATACTAATGATTTGATTTTCAGCAGATAAATACATCCTGAAAGACAATGACAGCAGGTTTTGCAACCAGGTACTGGGATGGAAGCGTCTCTATTTTTTTCCAGGTTCTCACTGTCCTGGAGTGGGTGCGTGACAGCATCCGCTGTTTGATTGCGTCAAAGGTCCACTATCTTTGAGGGTAATGCTGTCACAGAACTTTCATCATGGATTGGACATGAAAGCACCGGCTTCAATTATCTGCGCTGAGTATACTTTGGTGCATCGAAATCCATCCATCCATAATTGATCTCATCTATCATGGTCTTACCCAGGGTTCTGGATAGTCTACATGTGGCTTTCTGCACTCATGCGATGTATCATTATCTCATTGATTTGTTTGGTGACTATGATGGGATCTATCTTATCGTCTGGTACGTAAATATTTTCGGGAAGCTCTGCAAACATCATTGACTCCCTGACCTAGGAGTTTCAAGGTATTTATCTCGCTCTCAGGTGTACTCTCATCAGGATGAACATGACATGACATATTTAGCTACATACACTGCTTAATGTTAGTCCTCTGATTACATTCCAGTATTTGAAACTAATTAAGACTGCCCAGACGGTTATCATCGTGGGCATTCAGACGTATGCTTATGAGTTGTTGGTTCGCATCTTTACTTACCGTCGTGATGTACAGTATCTATGCTATCCGCATATGGAAATGTTTGCTCTTTTTCTTTCCCACTATGGAAACACAAAGCTCACTCCACTTCTAGTTGGCCGTCACTTTGGAAGGATTCTCCCCTGGCTTGTGGTAAGCGGAACCCACCATAGACAGAATAATGTTCCTCTGAAAACTATCTCACAGGTCATGATTGCTACAGTCGCCATTGGTAAGTGCCGTATCAATAATGTGGGGAACCTTATTTTACCATCTACAAAGGCACCGGAGTCTGTAAGGCTATATTTCTACCTCTAGTCTCTTCCTCACAATATCTTTAGTCTCCATCTATGAAGCATAATCAACCCTTTTCATCAAGGTGTTTAGCATTATCATTCATATGGCTCTCGACAGATACACCATATCCAATTTTCTTTTGTTACCCAGCATAAAGGCACGTTCACTGTTTCATCTGATAATTGGCATGCATAAATCTCATGTACCCTCCAGAAATCAATATGTGTTATCTTTGCTATGCCAGTTATGTGCGATTTTGTCATCACATTCTCAATGTGTTACTACTTGCATGAGTGCATGGAGATTTCTGCATTCTCTAGGCGAGCTCTGTCAGAAATATCTTAGTTCGGTTCTTAATAGTCAATAGCACATCTACAATGCTTTGGGGCCTAATGCGACTTGTGGTGGTATCCGGCTTGGCGACGAGGTAACAGTGCTTCTTCAATGTGGGGTAGACATGGACTGAATCAACGACAGCGCATGGTCGCTTCTTGTTCTTATCACGGTACATAAATTTGAACATATCTACGTGTTTCCAAAGTCTGAACTCGAGCATCGATCCTAGTATCTCGTGTGGCCAAACACTTTAATCTTCCTAGGTGTCGATTTAATTCTACCAAAACGTCAGTGAATTCCTTCTTCTATGTGAAAGCATCAGCTCATATCTTGCAGTCTACATCAACTCACTACTTGTTATGTATGTGCCAACCTATGTTCTCGATCTCCCAAGGAGCTGATATCGCTTTCAAAGGTTGAATTGCAGAAGGGACCATCGACCATGTACAATCAGTGAATGTTCTGAACCAAAAGTTTTCAGATTCGCCCCCAATGACTCTGGGACGGATATCGATGAAGTGGTATTAATATATCTGATTCAAGATCGAAATCGTATTAACATTTCTTCGTCAGACTATCAATGTTTTGGTGGACAACATTCAGTTTTTGAATCATGCCGAGGACTGCAGCGTTCAAGTATGAAAAGAGACACTATGTTCCATTTCGCGATGTATGTGATAGTGAATAGGGTTTCCGCATCCTGTCAAGGAAGATATTTCGGAGAATATATCACTTCCTGAACTCGAGGGCAAGAACAATTATTGGTAGTTCCTTGAGTGGCTCTCATTGTTCACACCGTAGCAGAAATTTGTGAGACTGAAACTCCAGAATTTCATGCCTTATACCGAGGCCCGACTATATAGAATGATAGTACTTATGACAAGACATTCCTTATGATCTATTCCATATTTGTAAAAGTAGACGTGGGAGGTATGCATTGCAATGGCAGATGTACCTTCCGCTCTCTATCCTAGTAGCCCACAACAGCTCAGCATTGTGTTGTGGTATGCGATCCGTACTGTGTACAGAACTCGCATAGATTCCCCACTTCTTCAAAGCATAGACACATTTTTATATTCGCCAAACCGAACCAGGATAACTGTCCCAGAATGCATTTAGTTTTACGAGCCAAATTAGGCATTTTTGGAGGGCAAAATGCGAGTCTGAAGCCTCGCAGAGTACAAAGTCGAGTTGAACAAATTCATACCTCATTCAAATCAGTTCCATTCACTGGAATTGCGACTATTTACATTCTAGTCCTCCCTCTTGTATTTACACGGCCCCTCCTTCACACGAGAATTAATTATTTAGAAAGCGTAGTGTCAACCATGCTCTCATGGTCTGGTAACAAGCAAATACGGGTTCATCATTATTCAATGAATTCCTTAATGTCTTGACATTTAGTACGGGTACAGAGTGCAAAGCACCCATTTGACAATCATCGTAGACTCTCAATTCGGCATCATGAACTGTTCCTGGATATCTAGCGAAACGTGATAGGAGACTGAAGTCGTGTACTTGGCATACATACCTTATGCTCCTGATAGTAGTATGGAAATGCAGACCCTTGCAGGTCTTCGAGCGTTGTGTAGACGATATTCTCAGTCCCAACTAGTTCTCTTGAGCAGTAATATTCGCTGAGAGGTGAATCTGAGTGGGATAGGAAGAATTTGAGTAGAATACGCCCATGAGATAAACCAGGCTTGTTCTTTCTCCTCACGTCAGCTATCCACACTTGCGATAGCCGGCTGATGTAGGTCGTTCTAGATCCCAGTCGTTATGACTAGGCGAAATTCCCTTCCTTTCAAGCAAAGAGAAGTGGCAGGCAATACAGAGAGCCTGAGGGGGGTCGGCGAGATTCAATGGCCACGTCAAAAGCCAGCCCAGGGTGCAGAGGATTGAAGGAAGCTCACCACTGGTACCATGTGAGCCCATCACGGTAGCGCTACAAATCAGCCCAATTAGTAGGGTCAAACTCGAGATTGAAATACGGGAAGACGCCTTCGAACCTGTTGATTATGTGAGAGGGAGAGTCGACACTCATCTGTGATGGTGCTTTTGAGAGAATCCTTCCTTTTGGAGTGGACTTTTGGAAACCACTGGTCGGAGACTCCCCAAATCGGTCAGATGGTAAATTTTGGATAGAGTGGGAACTCTGTATGACAAGGGAAGACGTGATAAAAATTGGTGCTTAGTGGGATAACTAACACTTGCTTGACAGAGAATCCAGCCAAGAGGAGGTGTAGGGCGATATATCTGGAGAGGTGCTAGCAACGCGCATGTGCTCCGAATGTGCAGTCTCCTTCATTCGACCTTGCCAACGACCGTTTGCATGGTGAGGCATTATCGTACGAGGATTTACAAAGAAAAGAAGAGCATGAACACGAAAACAGGCTTTAATGTGATGTTTTCCTTGCTCACCCCGTGCTGAAGCGTTGCAAAGTTTGACTTAAATAAGGAGCTTGGACGAACATTGTGGGGGAGAGGTGGTAGCCAAGGAGACGAACAGCGCCACGGTACTCTGTTTCAAAAAACGACATGTTAGAGGGCGAGGCATGCATTCGCTAGATGAGCTATGCAGGCTTGTTTGTTGGCGACCATGGAATGGCTGGAATTGCTGATGGTGGATATCGTTAAGCGTGTCCTGGTATATTTGGGGAGCGAGAACCCCTCGCCGAGTCCTTCCTTCATTGTTTTCACTTGTGCCCAGGTTTATGGATAATAAGAGCTCGAGGCAGCAATGGAAGACCAGCACTGTTCACTGGTATCGTCCTCTATATTGAGTTCTTCAATGTTAGGTCATAACAGAAAAGCCCGACAATCCACTTTTTCTCCCATTGTCAGCAGGATTCAGGACTGGGCGAATTCCCTTTCAGTACAGCTCAGATGTCTGTACTGCTGTTTGTAGTTTGAAGGGGTCAAGCATGAATGCTATGGTCAAATCAAATCTAGTTGCTAGGATGGTAGATTGAGATGTGGTGGTAGAAAATGGAGGGTATGGGTAGTAGGTAGTGTGTGTGGGTGTTATGTGAAAGGGGATAATTGTGTTTGGAATTGGTAATGTTGCCAATAGTCAGCAATGAGGATGTGGGTTTGGAGTCAAGGATAGCTATTTGTAGTGTACGTGAATGCAGAATAGGTAACAATGCTGGTATTTGAGAGGTGGTTGAGAATAGCTATTTGCTGTGTGAATGGCTGGGAATGGGGATATTGCTGATATCTGAGAATAGTAATTTCATGGATGGGAGTAGTACTGATATTTGATCTGTGGTCAAGAATAGCTGTTTGGAGTGCTTGTGGATCCGAGAATGATATTAGTGTTGGAATTCGAGAGTGGCAATATCGAGAATGAGAATAAGGCTTGAGAGAGAAAGGTTAAGTTCTTGTCATCTTTGTAAGGCTTGAAATATTCAGGTCTTGAAATTTGGTGTGGTGTGTAATCTGTGGTGTAATCGTCATTATTTTTTCCTACTTCTACTTCACATATTTATACTATTCTACTGTTTGTCCTATGATTTGTACAATCCAGTGTTCGGCTGTATCAATCCAGTGCTGTTTACACTGGTTTCATCTTGCACATGCTGGTTTCATCCCATGCAGACAGGTTTCCTCCTGCACAAACAAGTTTCATCCTGTGTTTTTACACTGCCTTCAGTCCAAGAATATGCTAGCCTAATCCTATGCACTATTTCTCCCCTATTTCCCTACTATGTCTGGTTCCAGCCTGACACCATACATTTGCACACCGACTTTAAGACAATTTGAAATGGCAGATGGATGAATGGAAGGACTCTAGGGTGCTTGTACGACCAAATTAGCGTACACAAAAATGAATGTAGAGGACATGACAGCGCTATGAACATGATAAGATCATCAAGATGTGGAGGCGCAGGTTTTCAGAACGGGATGTCAATCATATACGTGAATGCTCCTGAGACAGCATCATAGTAAGCAGGGGGCAGTGATATGGGAAATATTTGGCTTGCCCTGAAGAGAAATCGAGTGTACATGTTGGGATCAAGGGAAGTGGCATGCATGAGACAAGGAATCGGAGGGCGACTTTACATTGGCCAACGACCCAAGTGAGAAGCTGAGCCTTTGTCTGCTTGGAGTAGCATGGATCGCTAGACTCTGTCATGGACAAGGGGTGGATGGAAGCACAGGACATGACGATGAGGGGAAGGTGGACTCAGAGAGTTGATTTGGGCACACAGTACTCTATTCGGGTCACGGGAGGTGTATCGGACCACGATTTCAGTGTCATCCTGTGGTGCGTACAACACCCGAGCAAAGCTAGACAGTGGTGAACGTGTCGCTTCCAAAGTTTGCCTGTTCACGAGGTCCTCGGAGATAGACTTTGCAGAAACCAATAACAACAATTTTCCAATCCTTTGTGACAATCATGTGTTTTGTATGGACCCTGAAATAGTGAAGGTATGTGCCATGGAGATGTACTGATATGAATGATATCAGGAGGCTATCAAATTGTAAAGAATGCAACGTGCTTACTAGCACTTTGGCTTTTAGTAGGTAATCGAGGTCCATCGTCGGAGTGAGCCTAGCATGGCTATCTTGGTAATGGGGAGAGTAAGATATTCACTACTTCTGCACTGTCTCTCCCTGAATGTACTCTACATGAATCACATAGGAAAGTTCACCAGGGAAGCAGAGTTTTGACGGGATGCATGAATGTATCCTGAGTGGGTGTTGGAATAGGCGGCGGCGGCGATAGCGGAGGTGCCGAAAATAGAAATTGGTGGCTTGTCATCGTAGGGAGCACAGAAAAGGCAGGTACATGCAGGCATGGTGGGAAGCCATGTCAGTGGTGACCAGTGATGAGCCATCATTGTCGCCATCAGTGAGGAACAGGAAATGGAGGGAGACAACATTGGTCTGGCCATTGAGCCACATGAGGAACTCAGCCTGGGCCTGCTCGGAGAGACACGCATTCCAGAACTCAAGATAGCGTAGACCAAAGGCATAGTGGTGGCGCACGCTGTGGAGATCGAGAGAAGGGAGTGATAAAGAGCGGAGGTTATCCATGTGGGCGAGCACGGCGGATTGCCTTGCAGGAATGTGGACGGTGAGCGTGAGAGACCTGAGATCCCGTTGTGTGATGAACAATATTCACAGCATGTTGGGATTCTGAACATCCTGCATGTCGAGGTCGCCATATAACATGGTCTGTGCTGCAGACAGAAAGTCATGGGAGATAGTGCCACGGCTGGAACCGATGTCCATGGGATCAACGAGAGAATGGCGGTGCAGACCTCCGGTAAAGGTGGGATTACATGCATTGGGTGGGCGATATGGGGGGAGAGGCTGGACCAGATCAGGGTATGCACAAATGTCCTTGCATGCTCCTGGATTGTTGGGCCAAGTATAGATGGCGTGCGAGTATCACTGGCACATTAATATTATCCTCGCCCTCTTCAGTCACGACAGCTCCAATGTTTTCTACGACTAGTTGCGACACCGCCTTGAAATCGTCATTATTCCCTTCATCAGCTTTCCTCCAGTCTTAATTGGTGACACCATGGTGGTATGACACTGCTGGAGCAGCAATATCTTCAGACATAGTTTATGAGGTGTTAGGCTGCGAAAGCAAAACATACTATATCCTAATAGAGTGCAACATTTGCAGGATGGGGCAAGAATCCATCTAGTCAGCATCTCTACCATCCAGATCTCTTACGCTGTAGACATCAACAGCACGAGCCTGCTGAGTATGCAATTGTCCATTGGAAATTCTTGAAGATTCTTAGAAATGAGATAGGTCCAAGTCGAGAATGCAATGATGAGGCAAGAGAGTGTGAGAAGGGTGCAGCTCCTAACTCTGAAAAGGGATGATGCCTGAAACTGTCGGCCTGACCCGAACCACCAATATACCTGCATTGATTCTCTCAAGATCCTGTTTGACGGCACCTCCACATTTCGAACTGGCTTGCCATATCATGTGTACGTGATATTGTTCTGATTTCAAGTGCTTCCCTCACACTCATGTCTTGCAATTAGACTACTTACTGCCAGCGACTTCAACACTTCTATCATCACTGCAGCTTTTATTTCCCCCATTGATCCTCTCTTAAAACGGTCATTCATTCTTCCACAGGACGTTGCTTTGTTTGATTTTTTTAGAACTGGAAAAACCACGATATCAGCTCTTACAAACTTCCGCCTCCCAAGTTTCCTCTCTTTGATGACGGCTCTAGGCTCTGTTTCACATAGCTTGCTTAACGTTAGTATCCCGCTGTCTTATGGTGCTTTCACTCAATGGTGTGTCCCCCCATGTACCCATTAGTGTCTTTGAATAGGATGCTTGTTTTTATCTTTGTCCCATCTGACAGTGTCACTGAACCAATGCAGTGCACATCTCGGACTCCACCTTACAATAGATCTTATTTAGCAGAGCACCAGTATCCTGATATTTATGTTCACGTTCAATGGGGCACATAGATTCTGCATTATTCACATGCGTGGATATATTCTCTTGCGCTTTCACATCTGTGTTTGTGTTTGCATTCACATGTGCGACATTATCTGCATCAAGTCACATAGCACGTCTCTTCTCTGTGAACCTATTCTCATCTTCAAGAAGACTCCTTAGCAAATGAAATGGGCATTATGGATGCTGTAGCTGATGTTACAGATTCTCTCAGGTGAGTGGAGAACAGGTATTAGGTTCAGCCATAACGAAACATTGATCAGCTATTCCAGCCAGAACCCATGTATGTTCCCATCGCGTCCGAAGCAAACCTCAGATTGAATCAGCCTTTTTATTATTAGTTGACCATTTCAGCATCCTCTGTGGCCTAGTAAGTGTGTAAATAGATGTCTTCTGCGACCCAAAGGCTCATCATAGCACTATTAAGTACTTCTCAGCTCCTTGCTATCGACTATACTTCCAGGAATTCGAGATATGTTGGTATGACTCAGTAACTTAAAAGTATCACTTGCATTCATACGTACAGGCATGTATATAAACACAAATCACCCCTTTCAAACCCGAGAGAAATGCAAATAAACACATCCACACACAATGCAAACACGGAATTCTCTTGGCCCCATATATGCTAATGTAAAGAAATATTTGGGTGCAAATCATCAAGTGTACTTGAATGATGAATGCTTCAGTGGAGCTAAAAACGAGCGCACGGGACACGCATACTACACAGTTCAACGTATCAGTGGCATTGGAGATGGTTGTATGGAACGTTGACCTTTGCTGAATGGTCACTGACGTATATCAATAGCATCTTTTTTAGACGTGCGAGTTCATCATCTTCACACTGAAATGGCTGACTACAAAGACGACTACCCAGTGTGGATTGTGATATTAAAATAGTATCACGTTGATGGAGCGCAGGACCCAAGAATAGTTCAATTATAAAGGAGGAAGGGAGAGATCATTTCGCTTCCATGATCACAGCCATAAGATTTAAACTGCTTGTGGACTTTCAGCACTGCAAGGACCACGATGGAACAGCAAGTTTGGTAAACTGCCGTACACTTCACGGTTCCATGGCATATAAATATCCGAACATTGGAATCACATTGTTAACCATCCCCTCGTTCTTGCAGTGTCCTCTTTCTTACCACCCTCCAAACACTTGTCATGGAATGGGATGTGACTTCCGACATTCGAGACGAACACCCACTTCGTCCTCAGTACAACGACGAGAGGATCAGAGTGACAGATGAATTGGATGGCTCCACACATGCCCAAAATTCATTGTACATGCATGAAAATTCCTATCATTCAGCATACCATGCCAGTCCGACGGGTAGACATATGCCTACACCCTTACCTGACAAGGGATCTGTCCGAGGGACCCCAACTCTACCTAAACAGCCTACCCATTTTCCTGCGGTAGCACCAATCGGTATACATACTTCCTGAAACATTATATCTATCCTCACAACTCATTTCAGGTGATTCGAAAGAGTACCCACTGAGTCCACCTTTCGAAGAAGCAGGGCCAATGTCCAGTGTCTGGCATGCTTATTTGGATGAAAGCTCCAATTGCGACACCAATATGATTCAAGACCAGAGAGGAGAAGTGAATATCCTCCTAGTATTTGTGAGTTAAGTCGAATACGTGTTACATCACCTTGATTGTAATTTCTTTTGTAGGCAGGTCTATTCTCTGCAGTTGTCAGCACCTTCATTATATATGCATCAGGATCTCAAGAGCCAGACTATCAGAGAGCGTCTGCTTTTTTCCTATTCAACCTGATCAATATCCAACGTGTGCTAGCTAATGGGACTTCCCTTGACGATATCACCACTTCCGGAATTGACCCCAACTTTATTTCAGGGTCCAGTTCCAATAGTGTGGTTGTGCTCCTAGAACTATTATGGTGGATAAGCCTTGGTCTCAGTCTTGGGGCTGCGTTTTTCGCCATTGTGATAGATGCATGGTATTTCCATTACAAGGGCCTAATAAAATGGAATGTCCGCTGCTATATTATCATCCTACAAGCCTTGTTGCATCTTTCCCTTGCCACTTTTGCAATTGGCCTTTTGTTCTATGCAACCATGCAGGATATCCCAACACCGATCCTGGCAGGAATATTACTCTATTTTTGTGTATGGTTGTACTTCAGCGGCAATTCTATCTCAACAAGACACCCAAATTGTCCATGGAAAATGCCTGCCATTTCTACTAGATTGTCTGACTCCTGCAGGTCACAAATAACCGCCATCCCGGGACTGACTTCATCACTGGAAGTCAAGGATCTCTCTGAAGTCAACCGTCCACTGGCTTCTGAGATTTGTGCTGCACACAATTCACGTATCAAAAATGAAGTCAATGCACTGCGTTGGCTCTATGACAGATTGTCGACCTCGGCCACCCACCGTCTTGTTATCCGTGCACTTGCCGGGTTATCCCCAGACTATACTGCATGTACAGAGGAAGCTTTCTGCCGGTGTTGGGATGAAATACGAGATGAGAAGGAAAGAATGTTGATGGATTGTATGGAGCTATCCAGAGATGGGTCTACTCGGTGGATTCCCATGGATATTCCTAATATCGACCGCAGAATTGAGCCGCTCCTGCGGTTGGAGGTTCTGTTTCCTGCTTTGCATAGGAAGTTCCCATCTGGACTCTTTGGAGAGCATAATCTGGATTTCTCAAGGAAGCTTTCCAATACATTGTCGTTAACTCTGTATTCCATCGATGATGCACAGATTCAGAAGCCGGCAGAATAGAACCAACTCCTCATGGATGCTTTAATGGACGATCGAATTCATCATCCTCTCATGTGGAAGAAGATCTTACATTGTTATGTGGTCAACGAAGAGTTGTTTCATGACTGGGGGGATGCCTTTACCATCGAAATGTGTCTCAACTTGGTAACAAGTATGTATCTCTTGGAAGACAGTCCTTCCGAGTCGTGCGGCTGCACTTTGGCATATGCCTCAGTAACATATTACAAACCAGAGATTCTCAAAATCCTTCTCGCATTGTTCCCGACATCCGAAACACACAACGATGCAGTCAGTCCCAAGCGAAAACTCTCGCTCGCCATTGTACATGTCTTCGTACCTGACTCCCCATCAACGATTAATTCACACCAACCTCATCCATTTCATCATGGTGCTATAATTTCCAAGTACCAGCTGCTGTGTGTTGCACTACGTGCGATTCACAAAGACATTCATGATCCCGTCAATCCTCCTTCGAAACAATGGCAGACCCATCTCTTCCAGGCGATACTCTTGTACATGATGTCTGATTTCTTTACTGGGCACTCCATGACCGATTCAGAGTATCCAGAGTTCAAGGACCTCTTTTGGACCTGCCATGGTTATGCTCTTGCATGCATGGCTTCACTTATTGGTGTAGGTCCTGAGTCCTGCGGCATTGAATGGACAGCAGAATGGGCCAAGATGCCTTTATTTCTGAATATCATTGAAGTCATACATGATGAGGATGTAGCGGACGCACCCCATCTGCCTTCTGTTCGAGCCATCCCTGGTCTTTCCCAACATCTTGACTTTATCAGGTCCATAGTTAGCTGGTTATTGGGTCAGGCATTCCTGCAAGGAATTCCCGGCACATATGAAGCTTTCCGAGAGAAAGGAAGCTTGGAGTATATTGCAGAGAAATGCAGCCTCCACCTAGAGTTCATTGACGGACTGCACGGTTATATCACTGGGCTCTCAGATGCCAAGGCGGGGAAGTTCCCAGATGTTCAATCGGACGAGTTTCCTGACTGGCATATCCAAGACTTGCATCAAGCACCTGTCATCCATTGCATTTGTGCAAGTATCTCCTACTATGTTCCTCAGCCACGTCCTATCCTATCCTCCCTGATTTCAATCGACCCTAATCACCCTGAATGGACGAAAATATTGGAAACATTAAACTCGGCAAATCATGAACATTCTGTGGACAACTATCAATTCGACGAGAGCACGGGCATATCGTCAGAGGATCAGAAAAGTTTGAAGAAGAAAATGAAAAACACTCTTCGTATTCTGGAGAAGTGTCTTGAGGAGGAAAGGCATCGCATGAACAGCATCAACCAGGTAAGTGGATGATATGAATCCTCCCATGTATCATAAGCTGAACACCTTCACATAGTCATTGACTAGTTCTGCTGCTCAAACTGAGCTGCCGGCTACTCAACATCGATACCAATGGCTAAATTTGATGAGAAACCCACGGAACCTGAATGCGGATGTAGAACTTCAGGTGCGCAATGACCAAGAAGAATGATGCATGATAACATCAAAAGTATGTAAAATAGAGAAGCCCGCCGATTTATGTTTCCAGAAGTATTTTTTCCTCCATTAATTTGAATCTGTAATCGTACGTTGTAGATTGTATGCTTTAAATGATGATTTTCCGCCTCGCGCCAGAAGAAAACTCCTCAGATCTTTTTGGACGCTTGTACCATTCTTGAACAAAGTATGCTCAGGTCGTCTACCTTCGAAGCTGCGAAGAATGAAGATCGCATCCTTAGGTGTAAACAGAGATGGTCCTCGAACACAATTGTACTCGGAAGCCAACAGTGGCCTTTATGGAAGCATCAGACCCTCTACGATGTAAGGTTACGACCTGAAAGTTTAATAATCAGACGGAAGAACGAGAGACACACGGGAGGACAAAACATTACTCTGCAGTTTCTGGCTGGGGGACACTCTCCTCCTTCAAAATGGAGGAATATGATGAAGGGTCTTCGATTGGGACTCAGGAGACGTGACGACCCTAGAGGAACGCGATGGAGCAGAGTGGCGAGCGCTTGCTTGGTACAGAGAATGCATCGAGGTGGTGGGAAATGTAGACATGTTCATGATCAGCTAACATGCAGGCCCTCATATCTTCCGACATGACACGAGCAGCAGTGAAAAATTCACTACCAATTGCCGAAAAAGCAAGAATTCCCCTAAATTAATTGAGATTTCGAAGGGTAGCGTTAACATTGAGGTCGAAAGCTAAGAAGAGGGCAACAAATATAACAAGGTATAAATCCGCCAGTCGCAAAGATATATACATGGATCGAGAGTAGATCAACTTCTCCTGATGACAACAGCAGAGCAATCTACGAAAGGGTTTGAATAGCAAGAATGGAAAAGAAAACGCATACCTAACACTTCGCAGCACCATGAACGTCACCCTCAATTTGTTCGTGACAGGAAATACTCTCCTTTCTAAGACTAGGTTCAAAGAACAGGAAGTTGTCATCGTCATTCATTAACCGGTGATTGAAATTCCTGGCTGAATTCTGTACTGATATCGGCGAAAATATCTTCATAAGAAGATGAGCATGGAAGCAAAAGTACTGTGACCAGTGCTGATTCTTATGCATATGTGGAGACCTTTGAGAATGAGACTCAGTTCGCCGGCGGGATCAGCAAAAATAATCTGTGTCCACGATGAATGGCGTAGACATACAAATACGCGAGTCGGAGAAAGGCGGTGGCGTGTAGGTGTGGCGGGAAGTGGCGTCTGCAGTGACGCGTCGTCATCGCCGTCATTGACGAGGAACGGAAATCACAGAGAGACAATGTTCGTCTGGCCATCGAGTCACAAGAGGAGCTCAGCCTCGGCCCGTCCGGAGAGGCGCATGTTCCCGAACTCGATATGGCGTAGTCCAAAGGCAGAGTGATGTTGTAGGATATGGAGATCGAAGGAGGGCAGTGATAATGAGCAGAGGTTGTGCACACAGGGTATGAGATATGCGTGGGTCTGGGCAGACACAGGGCGTGTGCGTCAGAGTCGTGAGATCCCGTCGTGTGACCAGGAATATCCACAGCATGTCGGGATTCTGAACTTCCTGCATGTCGAGGTCGCTGATTATATACCATGGCTTGCGCAGTGGAGAGAAAGTCACGAGAGAGTAGGGTGAGTGCGGGCACCGACATCCGCGGGAACAATGAGAGAATCGTGGTGATGATCTTCACTGGTAAGGGCGGGATTTCATGCATCGGTTTGGGTGGGAGCAGTGAAGAAGAGGCAGGACCTGAGTGCAATATGCAACGCATGTTTCTCAATCAACGGCTAGATGACCTATGAATGTCATCCATCAATGGCTTACTCGATATGGCAGATACCCTGCGCTCTCCTCGTCCTGTTCAACCAGCTCTTCTGCGACTCTGGGTCATTCTAGCACCCTCTGCAATGGATGAAAAAGAGCCGACATTCTCTTTATGCGCCGCCCCCCCTCTGACTGGTAATGCTGTGGCTGTATACCGTCGCTGGAGGAGAAAAATCACTGTCAAAGTCTTCAAGATCTTGCTTTCACTTCTACCAGTAGGCGGTAAGCAGCAGATGCAGAAATAAACACACCAGGTTCATGGACAGCTCAAACAGCAAGGAGAATCGACGGCTCAGAATGAAGGGAGTAACAGATGTTGGATTGATGGTGGGATAACAAATCAAGCGACGGAAACCCCCTGCCCTGAAGTTCAAATAATGACGTTGTCGGCCCGGTCTTGCTGTGCACCTCTCTCTTACGTTCTTCCGCATCTCTAACCATTGGATAAGTTTTGCGTACGTAGGTATGTCTAGAGTGATAGTATCACACTGTCTGAACCTTTCAAACGACAGGAATCATTAAAGAATTTTATCCAGAAGCAGCACGAGAGGGGAAGGCATTTTGATATCCGCTTCACATTGAAAGGTCGAATACTCGTTATCTCACTACCAATATGTCCATCACCACTCGCTACGATCCCATCTATTGGGTTGAGAACAACCGTGTTCCTGCATTCTCTTACGAATTCGACTGGAAAGACCCAGATGACCTCGCTCGATACTGTCCAGAACTGGAGCACTTTCATGACCTGGGCTGCAAAGATCCTCTCCGCTCCGGCTACACGTTGAATGTACACATTATACCTCATCCTGACACACCTCTCCCCGGTCGTCCTCTACCGGAATTCGCACTCCAAGGCGGTCCCCTCGAGCTCATCCGAAAAACCGGGCTTCAGACTGGACCCAACTGGTGGCCCCAAGTCTGGATGGCACAAGTCCGGAAACCGGGTTATACGGTGTCCCTCGGAAACATCGTACTGAAGATCTTCCAGCCCTCGATGCTCCCGTCTCCGTTCATCGATATGCGAGGAACCGTGAGCATGGAGTATCCCAACCCGAGGGCGATGGCAGGGATCGAGCATTTGGTTTATCAGGAGCTGGAATCGCTGCAGGGCTCGGTTGTTCCGTATTACTATGGGCTCCATAAGGAAAGTTGGATCGTTCGTGTGTTCGTTTTTTGTAGGTCCTGATGCTCGTTTGACAGCTGACGATGCCAAACGACGAGCAGGTGTGCGTGTTGCTGCTTGAGTACTTTGAGGGACGAACCGTATCCGATTAGCTCAAATCCTTTCCGCCGTATAGCGAAGATCCAGCGCTTAGTGCATCCTTGGACATGGAGTATCTTATCAAAGCCAAGACGCTCGTTAGCCGCCTATTTCCTCCCTCTCATCTTACCTTCTCATACTTTGCAACCAGTATATCACCATGGTACGTGGCTTCAACACGATCAATGTGAAAGGTGTGATCCACTTTGGTGTCCGGCCTTCCAACATGCTCATAACGAAAGACTGGCAAATTGTCATCATTGATTTTGGAGAGGCATATCTTCATGATACTCCTGACGAGGTTAAGAAAGGGAGGGACGCATTTTTAGCTGTTGATACCCTGCTTGTGTGCTGTGAATATCATGAGGCGGCGTTGAAGATGTGGTCGGATACCGGGCTTCCGGATAGGATGCTGAGGCCGCGGCATTACCATTATCCGAATGATTGATTGATTTGTATGTAGCTAGTTATATGTAGTAGGTGCAGTAGATCTATAACATTGCGTATGGATTGGGTCTAAACACAGGACTTAGGATAGGTACGCGTCATGGAAAAGGCACCTAACGTGTAGCTTTACCTTTGTACGACTTCCATCCTTCAAGGACTATCCAAGAATTCTAAAGAAGTAGCCATATCCCGTGGGATGTCCGGTGGATAATGTACTCGAGACCTGCACGTTAGATCCAGAAAATAACCTCGACGAAGGCGGGGTCCTCACATGAAGGACTACCGAGGTATCACACTCGAACAAGCGTGAAGAAAGCTCTTTCATGTAATCGGAGGATACGTCACATTATGGTCTTTTCACCCCTCTAGCATCACTGGACAATTCCTTATTATTCCAGGCAAAACTCGCGCTATTCGGTATCACCGAGATTAACAACGGTGGAATCTTGCGTGGAGACATACACGAAGACAATCCGCTCATCACTCCTAGCGCCGATAACATGATGCAGGTGGTATTCATCGATTTTGCACAATGCTTCGTTCATATGACAGAGCACAAGCTAAAGGAGCTTGGTCACAATGAACCAAAAGCTGTCATGAGTCTGTTGGGATTTTGCTGTGAGGGTCATCACGAAGACCTAGTGAAGTGGGCACAGGCAAAGGGGTCTCTTGGAGGTGATTTCGTCTATCCTGGAGTGTCCATATGAGTATATGTGCTGCCTTTAATAGATAGTTGTTGAGAACCATTTCCACGAACGTTATTTTAGCTCTCTTAGAAAACTTGATGGTTATTACAAAATGAATAGCAGACTTGCCCGTAGCAAGTTGTTTTCATGAGATATTGATGTCTTCGAAAACTCACAGCACGTTTGCGGGACGCGGCATCAGTAGTAATTTAGGTATGAGCTAAGAGCGAAGTGACAAGGTATGAACGTGATATACACTACACATACAGGACTTGAATTTCCGCCTCTATCCATTCAAAAATTACTTAGTGACTGCGCCTTTCTCTTCTCATATTCGTCCTGTGACATCAACTCCAAGCCTTCGACTGCTACTCATTGCGACAACGTCAAAGTTGAACGTAATCCTGTCTATTAGGCGCACATTTAAGCGCCGTTATTGTAGATCCCTCAGGGAAACATGAGCCCATCGATACCAATCTCCGGTAAACGCAGAATGGTGCACGCGACGTAAGGAAAGTGAACAAAGGTTGTCCATACGTGCTAGCATACAGGGAACGATATGTCCAAGTCTGTCCGGAATCACTGGCGACGCTCGATTCATAAGGAAGTCGCTGCTTGAAGTACGTCCTCTTCGAACGGGTTTCATTAAATCTTAGGGTGTAAGACGCCATATCCCAAAAAAATATCAATTAAGGAACTCAGGTCGATCATCTACCCACTGGTAGGTATATATACAGATAAGGATATACACATAGGTGGGTAGGAGGACCTACGAAGGAACATGAAAAAATTGAACAGCAGGAAACGTCAGAAACGACACGTACAATTGCCTAGATTAATGCCATAATTAACTTGCCAGCACCATGAACCCGAGCCTCGACTTATTCATGACAACCTTGCATCGAACTACTCTCCTTTCCTAAACTCGGTTTATAGAAGATGGAGTCGTCGTCACTGTCATTGAGATCGACCTACTTGTCTCTCCTCATGAACCTTTGCTCCATCAAAGGGACGACTTTTCTAGGGAGCGTGGAAGGACAATGTCACGATTAATTTTCTTCCCAAGAGATCCCTGAACGGGAGACACGGTGATGAGCGGGAGCAGAGTAGAGGCGGCAGCGAGGGGAATGGACGGCGGCCCTGTATTCTATTCGGGAAGATGACACGTTGGAATGCGGGGCAGGCTTTAGCTAGAATGGCAGCGCACGCTCGTTCGCTGACGAACATGGAATACTCAGACTGACTGATGGTAGACGATGTCAACAGTGTTCTGGTGCGTTCGGGGAGTGGGCACCTCTCATCGAGTTCTTCCTTTGCTGTCTTCAGTTGGGCAGTGCCTGGTCTGTGCATGATGAGAACATGGAGACATTTGAAGTGAGGGACGATAGAGGTCCAGCTGATTGACCGGCGTCACCCTCTATTTCCAGGTCTTCGATGGCGAGACATACAATGATGGCACTGGGAATTATCTCTTCTTCAGTCACTTTGCTTACGGACTTCGTGAAGCGGAGGAAACAAACGGAGGCAGAGATTCGAGGCTAATCTAGGTCGAAATCCAGCATAGATTGGTGTGGAAACAGATATACACGCGTCGGACAGAGGACGAGACAGCGCGAGGAGGAGGATGAGGTGTGGCAGTGCGTAACGTTGGGAAGCAGGGTTTTAGCGGGATGCGTGAACGCACCTTGAGTTCGGCGTAGGCGTAGGCGGCAGCGGCGATAGCGGAGGCATCGGGAATAGAAATGATCCGCTTGGTGTGGTGGGCGCAGAGAGAAGGTGGGTGCACGTAAGCATAGCAGGAAATGACATAGACGGTGACATGTCCTCATCGTCATCGTCAACGAGGAATGATGAGAAAGGAGGAAAAATGAACAGTCATTTTGGCCCACGTGACAGTCAACTGCCATCAAGCGGTCTGTGGCTTCCGATGAACCTCGTTGAACAACACTCCTGACTCCCAATGGTTTCGGCCCGAAGGAAACTTGACGGAAATTGTTCACGGAGCTGGAAACATTTCCTTCGACGCGTTTCCGTCTGTTGGAAATCAAATTTTGACGGGGAGAATTCTGTTTCTGGCCAGACGGAAACTGTATAAGGAAATTTCTTCAGTGCCACTATGCATTTCCTTTGTGCAGAAACTCAGGCGTGTCAGGAGTGCAACGACTTCGACGAACTCATTAGTACGCTATTCTTAGCGATTGTTGATATCTGCTATCACTGCACTGGATGCACAAGATCTCCCTTGCTATCAATACTTCAAACTCGAATCGGCTGATGAAGAAGTTATCGATCTCCCGGTAATCAGCCGCTTAGGCACTATCGGATGGACTTACTACTTATCCGGACGAGGTATAAGCGAAGGCTGTGAGTATCCGTGAGTGCATGGCTGAGTTTGTTATGTACGCCTTGATACAGCAGGCATTGCCAACAATGATGGTCAGGTGGCGTGAGAGATAAGCTCTAATTTTGCGTACACATCTATGAACCATGGGTAGAGAAGCGAGGCTATCCACAATCCGACCGGAACAGTAGATATTCTTCCGCAGCCTTACATACAAAGGTATCAGCACGTCGAGATTCTTCTATCTCTATGATATTGTTTCAGATGCATCCGTATCTGAGCAATATAAACCGACCAGCATTGCATAGTTTTCTCCCATCCTCAAATTCTCGTTGTGCAATGTCTTCACAAATAACGAGTGCTGTACCCTCATTGGGGAAGACTCTTGGCGCAATTTATGTTGGTGGCACAATAGCCGCTATGCAAGTAAACGTTATCTTGATTTTCCTTATGACTAAAGTATCCTTTAACAGGTTATTCGGAATTTCGAATCTCCAAATGGTCATCTATTACAAGAACTACCCCAACGACTCGTGGATATACCGATATTCAGTACGTCAATATCTGCCCACAATTTAGCTTATCACTGACTTGGATCAGGTCGCAATAATCTGGTGTGTTCGAGTCTATCTTGCTAATTTTAAGGTATCGCGGCGCATTAATAGCGACGTTATCCAGGATTTTAGATGCTCTTCATGTAGCATTGAGTACGCATGCCGTATACCACTATCTGATCGACTCGTTCGGCAACTACCCTGGGCTTTATCACATTGTCTGGTATGTCATTTCACTACAAATTTACAACGTCCGCTCATTCTATCATCAGGAGTTTCAAGGTACGTAGCTTGTTCTAGGTCCCAAGTTTTGTGAGAGGTACTTAATAAGCACGCATCTTCTTCAGCTTCAATTATTGATCTGTGTCAGTCTTTCGGCCATCTACTATCTTGCCACGGCTCAGTGCTATTTCCACAGATGGTTATGATAATATGGGTCGAAGCGTACGTTTCTACAATACCCAAAGTCTCGTTGTATAGTCACTCAGGAGTGTTATATCCAGGCTATACTCCGTCCGACTCTGGAAATGTCTGTACCTTCAAGTTACCCCCTCATCACCCGAAAATCAAACTTACTAGACTTCTAGTGGGCGGTCATTACAACCGAACACTTTCTTGGATTGTGGTAGGTACCTTTCAGTTATATAATATTACTTAGTTCGACTCTTTGATTATGAAACCACAGGTTTTGACAGTTGCAATTGCCCTGGGTGAGTCATCTCAATCATAGCCTTCCAATTTTGTTGACCATTCATAGGCTCCGGAATATGTAAGCTATCATCCTTCTTTTGGTCCGCCGCTCAACATATATCCCAAGTCTCAGTATACGATGCGTAAGACACCAAGCTGCGTCCGTGTGGTCATCGTCAGTGCTAATATACTTCTCGACAGGTACTCCATATCCAATTTCCTATTGATACCAACCATCAAGGCAGGTTGCATGTGATCATGATGGAAACACATCCGTCTGAAGCATCTTCCAGAGATCAATATGTGCCCTATTTGCTGTGGCAGCAACTTCTGATTTTGTTATTGCGTTCTCAATGTGTTATTACCTTCACAAAAGTAGGGAAGCTTCCGTGTTTGCTAGGTAAATCGCGACAATTTTCTCATTCAAAAGAGACTAAACTGTGATAGCACATCTGATATGCTTTACGGTTTGATGCGACTCGTCGTGATATCAGGCTTAGCGACGAGGTAAAGATGACTTGATTCTCAGTCGAACAGAAGCATAAATCTCATCGACTAACAGTACATGCTCGCTGCTCACTCTCGTCACGGTATGTCCTATAGGGATTGATATTATTTCATGATCTCACTTTCATGGGTCAGTATCTGGTTTGGCAAGATACTCTCATTTTTCTCGGCGTTGATTTGATCCTACCAAAATGTAAGGGCCTACTTTCGTTTTTCCTTCAACGACCAATCTGACATTTCGCAGTATATGTCAATTCCTTACTCGCTATGTACATACCAACAGCTATGCCTCCCTCCGTTTACGAGCTGAGTGTTCATAGGTTAAACTCCCGGAAAGACCATCATGGGATAAATAGCGCAACTCCTGAACAAAGAATCCTCAGTTTCAGATATAAAGACTCCGGTACTGAAGTGGTACGTGCACATCATGATTCTATCTCCTATTGATCTTGACGGTCTTCCTCAGAACACCAGTATTCTCCCAATGCCAAGCATTGCGTCTTTGGAGCATGCAAAGGAGGGTCTCGATCACAATGTATAAGCGAAATTTTGAGCTAGACAGTCATATGCTGGTTAAATTATCTGCTTACTTACTTGTAAATTATGATCCCGCATGCAAACGGGATAGAGATACTTGGCACAAATATGTTTTTAGTAGGCTTTAGTCGTTTATGGACGTGTTATTGACTGGAGAAAGTCGTATTTGAACAAGATAAGCCAGGGGTACTCAAATAGGACAGCCGACGTGCATTCTCACTCACAAACACGGGGTGTAACCACGTCCACAAAGTCAACACCGGTGTGCTGGCCTTAGCATTGGATAAGCCTTTGAACCCCGGAAGGAAAATGAATATTTTGAAGAACTCTGGTTTGTAAACTTCGCTCGCATTTCCGATTAATAGCACGCACCTATGAGATCATAAACGCTCGCAGCAGACACGGGCTCGCAATTGAACGTTGAACGTTAGCTCACAAGGATCGCTCGCAAAATTTGCCTGGCCCAACACTTCGTAGCACCTTGAATGACACCCTCTACTTGTTCGAGACAGGAAAGACTGTCATTTCTAGAACTCGGTTCAAAGAACAGGAAGTTGCCATGGTCGTTCATTAAATGTCAATTGAAAACCCCAGGTGAATGCGAAAAGAATGCATGAATGATGGCTGCACTGATATCGGCGAAAATACCTTCATACAAGGATGAGCGTGGAAGTGCAAGTACCGTGTCCAGTACCGATTCTTATGCATATATGCGGAGGCAAATGAGACTCAATTCTCTGGCGGGATCAGCACGAATAATTTCTGCCACGATGAATTGCAATGGAGTGTAAATCGACGAGTCAGAGAATGAGGGTGGGTATAAATACAGATAATGATATATACACGGATCGAGATCGAAACGATGGCGACAGCAAAGGATCTATGAAAAGGAGCATGAGGACGTCGAATGGTAGGAGTGGAGTGGAGGAGAAGAGGCGTATCTTATGCCTACACGGGCGCCATCATCACCTTGCTAGCACGCTGGACCTGGACCTGGACCTGTTCTTGAAAACCTTGTATTGAACTACTCTGCACGCTTGGATTCGGTGTATAGAAGAGGGAGTTGTCATCGTCGTCACTATCGTTGAGGCCAAGGCATTGTTCTGTCTTCATGAACTGTTGCTCCGTCAAAGGAACAGCTTTCCTAGGAGGCAGAGGAGGAGCAATGTTGCAAGTAATCTTCTCCACAAAGAGGTCATCGAATGGGAGACACAAAGAGGATCGGGAGCGGGGGAGAGCGAGGGATATGGAAGATGCCACAATACTCAATTCGGGAAAACGATGTATTGGAGAGTGGGGGAAGCGGTAGCTAGATGAGGTGCATGGGCTCGTTCACGTACGACTATGGAATGGCCGGAGTGACTGATGGTAGACGATGTTGACCTTGTCGTTGCTCGCCTCGGGAGTTGGAATCTCTCATCGAGGGGGGTAGGTGTGGGAGGAAGTGACGTATGCAATGACGCGTCGGCATCGTCATCATTGACGAGGAGCGGAAATCGCAGAGACAACGTTGAGCTGGCCATTGCGCCACATGAGCTCAGCTTCGGCCCGCCTGTAGAGGCGCGTGTTCCTGAACTGGCCATAGCGTAATCCAAACGCAGAGTGATGGTGCACGATGTGGAGATCAAAGGAAGGGAGTGACAACGAGCGGAGGCTGTGCATGCGAGGTACCAGATGCACGCGGGTCCTTTTTCTCACCTCGACCTCTCCGTATCCAGCGAAGGCGTGGGCATATCGCCATCTCGTTTCTCTCCGGGCACAAGTCCTGCAGTGTGTCAGGCTGTGAGTAAACCAAATCTTTTGCGTATACCTCTACCACTCACCGACATTTCATGGCCGTGACTATATAAAACCTTCTTGTGAACGGCTGCTGCTGTCGATAAGATGAAATCTGTCGCTTATCAACCCAGCCGCTGTATAAGGAATGGTGGTGTATACAAGCCATCCGGCTCGCGGCTGCCTTCTTGGATAACGTCGCATTCACATTTATCGATAGAAAGTGGCTACATAGCTTCGAACAGAGTGAGTTATTGATACAAACCCCGAGTGTGGTTTAATTGATCAACCTGGTACGGACCACGCTCCTGCAGACGATCGAACTTCCCTGATCCCACCATTATCATACTTGTCGATTCACCTGTAGCGCAACGGCTCGTATGGCAAGGGCTGTCGAATGTGCTCGAGGCGAAAAGGAACAGCAAAAAATCTGGAAATCAGGGTGCAAATTACCCAAAGAATGGACAGTGATATGTGCGGAATCGTGAGGAAACAGCATATATGGATCTAGTGGCATGATACGCAGAATCGCGGTGTTCTAAAACACACACCCCCTACCCCCCTGTAGGACTTGTCAAGTAGCGACTAAATTGTATCATCAAGCCAAATAGGATTTACTTTTACCTCACCACGTCTGAGAGAGATCCTGATGAGACGTTGACAACGAGGGTAACGATAATGATGGCCCTCGACGACCTGATGCGGACACTAACCGTGACAATGACACTCGGAATGGCGATCTCGCCACGAGCTTCCGCGAAAATCGCTGGATTTTTAGGCCCTTCATATACATAACCAAGCAACGATTGCGTATGCCGATGGTGCGGATGTTAAAAGTTGACCTGGAATTTCGTCCGCTATGCTTAAACCTCCTGGTGAGTATTCGCGCGCGTTCACCTGCCAGGCTCGGGATGACATCATATATCTATATCAATGCTCGTCGAGTCTTCCACACGATCGCCCTTGCGCTGTCCCACGATGCTGATACTCAAATGTCTGCTTAATGGTAAAGCCATCTCCACGATTATTAATGGAACAAATGTAGCTCCGTGAAGCTGCGGTCCACATTACTTAACTGTTCTCATTTCGTGGTCTCGAGGTTTAGAAAACAGGTCTCCGCTCTCGTTTGGGATGAAGCACCGCTTCTCCTCTCCCCTTTGCTGGTTCAAACATTCCTCGGAGACAGCAGGGACAATCTTCATCACGATGTCGTCGAAATTTCACACGGCGAGCATCAGTACCAGGCGAGTGTCGTTGGTGAGGGAGGTCGTAGTGTATGAGACCCTTGGTTGAAGCCACGGACCGTCGAGACGTACTAAATAATAATCGAAATGTGTCAGGAAGGCGATAGAGGTTGTCAGAAAAGAGGGGGGAGACTAAGAAGCGTCTGTGCGTTGGGAAAATAGTCCCTGTGCAATATATCACTGAGCAGACGATCTTCGTTATGTTCCCTAGCCACCGATCCAGTTGTCATGCCATCGATATACTCGAGAAGCAACGCTCGCGCTAGTTCACCATTCGGCAGGATTTTATCTGCTCACGATTATCAGTCATACCGAAACGAACACGTAGAAGTCGAAGTCGAGGTTGCCTTTTGGAGCCTGCAATAATACGGAATAACGGATCCTCGGAGTAATTCCAGCGCGGTATAATAAACCAGATTCTCGATTCCCGCCAACTGCTTGGGGTTCGGATAAGTACTCAACCGTCATGTTTCCTTCAAGAGTCAAGGAGGGTGACGGGAGCATCGATCGCTGCAGGATCTTCTGTGTGCTTTGCTTGGACAACTTTGGAGATATAGCGGAGAGAAGGAAATAGAAATGGTAGGCACGGAGAAAAGGTCCGTACGCTTTGAGATGGGAAGTGGCGTGGACGGTGGCGGGCGTGAGAAGCTGAGGTGTGTTCCCGAGCTGAATATGGTGTTGACCAAACGCAGAGTGTTGGTTTAGAATGGCGGAGATCAAAAGGCGGAGGTTTTATAGGGTAGAGTTTGTCAATGCATGCGAGTGCGCGGGTATGAGATCCGCCCCGAGTCTGTGCGGATGCCGGCCGTGTGTCAAGGAATATTCGCAGTGTGTCGGGCTGCATGTCCAAGTCGCCGTGTGATACGGCCTGTACTGCACAAAAACAGTGGCCAGAGAGTGTGGCGTCAGTGCAGGAAATGAGAACAAGGTGGCGGGGACTTTCACTGGTAAGGACGGGATTTCATGTAGCAGGAGGTAGACCGGGAGATGCGGGACCTGAATGTGGTATGAAGACTTGGATGCTCCTCGATCGATGGCTCAATAGCTCACTCGACGATACTGTCACCTTGCGTTCCCCTCATCCTGGCATCCTGTTCAACTATTGCTGTGTACCCGTTCGACCACTCTGTTCGACGGCTTAAGAACCTCTGGATCTTCTTGTACGCGCCATCCTCTCGTTTCGACTATGGAAGCAGATCCTAGAAGAGTGTACGCAGCAGGGAGAGAAGCCATCAAAGAGTCATTTTGACAATCGAGTTCTCCTGTAAATCTACCCCTACCAGTTATTCAGGACCTTTAGCAAACCTTTAGAACCCAGTCGAGCATGCAACGATGAGACAACTTCGCGAGATGAGGGTGCAGGGAGAGGGTGAGCGCAGGAGGCATTTGCGGCGTCCGTGGAAATTAACGCTCGGAATCACCCGCGACCTAAATGAAATTGACGTCATGGGACACGCGATCTCTATCAACGGCATCAATTGTTGTCAAGGGCTTCAAAAAAAACTCTAGATTTCTATTTCTCCCACTCATTTTTTCAAGCAGGGTCTTGGACACTACGACGACGACGACGACGACGATGTTCCTCCAGCGGCGGCATACAGCCACGGCGTCGCCAGTCAAGACGGGAGGAAAGCTGATGAAGAGGATGTCTACGATGTTCAAACCGGCGTCTCATCAACGAGTGGTGGAGAGGGTGGGAGGGGCGGTGATGGAAGAAGATGAGGAGAGCATCAAGGTGTCGGTGTCGTCGAGTCAGTCGTCGATGGACGATATTCGCAGGCCATCTGGACTCGGGCCGACGATCGAGGAGCATGCAAGCGTCATGCGTGCATACCGTGTTCAAGTCCCGCCTCTCCCTCCATACCGCCCGCCCAAGCCAACGCATGAGATCCCGCCCTTGCCAGTGGAGGTTCTCGCAGCCATTCTCTCGTTGGTACCACGCACGTCGGTTCCCGCACTCGCTCTACTCTCACGCGACTTCCTCTCTGGTGCGCAGGCCGTGTTATACGGCGACCTCGACATGCGGGACGTTCAGAATCCCGACATGCTGTGGATATTCCTGGTCACACGACGAGATCTCACGTCTCTCACTCACACCCTACGCGTCCCTGCATGGCCCTCCGCCCAGACCCGCGCGTATCTCATACCCCGCGTGCTCGCCCGCATGGACAACCTCCGCTCGTTATCGCTCCCCTCCTTTGACCTCCATATCCTGCGGCACCACTCTGCCTTTGGGCTACGCCATATCGAGTTCGGGAACACGCGCCTCTCCGGACAGGCGGAGGCTGAGCTCCTCACGTGGCTCGATGGCCAGACTAACGTCGTTTCTCTCAGATTCCCGTTCCTGCTCGACGATGAAGATGGCGATGCGTCACCGCCTACGCCACTTCCCACCACACCCACGCGCACCCGCCTTCTCTCCGCCCCCACCCCACCAAGCCAGCCGTTCCTGTTCCCGATGCCTCCGCTATCACCGCTGCCGGCTACCCCAACGCCGACTCAGGACTCGTTCGCGCATACTGCCGAAACTCTGCTTCCCAATCTTACGACCCTCCATGCCACGCCGCGCCTCATCATCCTCCTCGCTCCCTCCCGTCCACTAATCGAGGCGTCCATCACCATTTCCATACCAATCTATGGCGGATTCCGACCTACTGCCACCCTCGAATCTCTCCCTCCCTCTGTTCGTCGCCTCCGCTTGACGTTCAAGTCCGTAGGCAAACGGACTGAAGAAAAGACACTTCGCAGTGCCATCGTCGTATGCCCCGCTATCGAAGAACTCGAAATAGAGGGCGATGCCGGCGAGGAGCGCTGGTGCTCCATCGTTCCGCATTTCAAGTCTCTTCATACCCTGGTCATGCGCAAACCAGGGACAACGCAAGTGAAAATGGCGAAGCAAGAGCTCGATGACAGGTTCCCTCTCCCGAAACGTGCGAGAACACGCTCGACGTCGTCTACCATCAGCCACTCGGGCCATTCCATGGTCGTAAGCGAACGAGCCCGCGCAGCTCGCCTAGCCACCGCGTGTCCCGCCCTCCAATGCGTCGTTTTCCCGAATGGAGTACAGTGGCGTCGTCCGTCTCCCTCGCTCCCGCCTCTCCCCCGCTCCCGCTCCCGATCCTCTCCATGTCTCCCGTTCGACGATCTCTTCGTGAAGAAGATAAATCGTGAGGTTGTTCCTCCTCCGCTTCCGAGGAAGGTCGTTCCTTTGACGGAGCAAAGGTTCATGAGAAGAGAGGAGTGCTTTGACCTCAACGATAGCGACGATGACTCGCTGTTTTATAGACCGAGTCCGAGCGGAGAGAGCAGTTCCATACACGAACAGGTGGAGGTTGAAGTTCGAGGAGCTGGAAAGATGGTGATGGCGCTCGTCTAGGCATATGTACGTGTCTTTTCCCACGTGCCTGCTATTCAAAAAGGTCCTGATGTTTTGTTTTGTAGATTCTTTACCCCCGCTGTTGCCCATATCTCGCTTCATGTGCATATCCTTATCTGTATTTATATCTACCTTCATTCTCCGACTCCTGGATTTATACCCAATCACAATTCTTTTTGTGGACATAGATTACTTATTCATCCTGATCCAATCAGCGAACTGAGTCTTCTTAGTACGACGCAAATCACCAAAGAACAAAAATCAGTGCCCCTCAGTGGAATGTCACCCACCCCTCCACGCGTCTTCCCGTGAAGATATTTTCGCCCGTATCATCGTAGCCAAGCCATTCTTTTGGCACCCGGGCTGGGTAATTTCGAGCAAAGGCTCACGAAAGCAGAACAAGCGTTTCGACCTCAATGACGGCGAAAAGATGATGAATCACGATTCCCTCTTCTTTAAAACTTGAAGCGAGTCTGAGAAAGGTGAGTATTTCGATCCAGTGTTGATCGAGGCCCACATTCAAGGTGTTATCAGGATGGTGATGTGGCGCTGGGGTCATGCCATGTACATGTCTCCTCTGCATCACCGCATACGCCACTTCCCACCATGTACGCGCATCTGCCTTCTCTTCGTGCCCACCTCACCAAGCCAGCTGTTTCTTTTCCCGATGCCTCCGCTACCGGCTACTCCGACGCTGACTCAGGACTCGTCTCTGCATACTGCTGAGACTCTGCTTCCCACTCTTACGACCCTCCATGTCCCGCCATGCCTAATCATTCTCCTCGCCCCATCTTGTCCTTTGGTTGATCTGTCTATGACTATCTCAACACGCATTTATCCTGGATTTTGTCCGGCTACCACTCTCGAGTCCCTCTATCCTTCTCTGTTTGGCACCTCCACTTCAACGTCAAGTCTGTAGGTAAAGGTACCGGAGAAAAGACACTCCGTAGCGCCATCGAAGAACTCCGACGAAATAGAGGGCGACGCTGGTGAAGAGTGCTGGTGTTCACTCGTTCCTTGTTTCAAGTTTCTTTGCGTTCTTGTCATGCGTAAAACTGGGACCGCCCAAGTGAAAACAGCAAAGGAGGAGCTCGATGGGAGATCCCGACTCCCGAGGGGAGCAAGGACAAGGTCGACATCGTCTACTTCCGGCTATTCCATGGCCATAAGCGAACGAGCCCATGCACGTCGTTTAGCTACCGCTTGCCCCGCCTTCTAACGTGTGGTTCTCCCAAATTGAGTATTGGGGCATCTTCCATATCCATCGCTCTCACCCGCTCCCGGTCCTCCCTGTGTCTCTCATTTGGCGACTTCTTTGTGAGGAAGATCAATCGCGAGGTTGTTCCTCCTTCAATTCCTAGGAAAGTCGTTCCTTTGACGGAGCAAAGGTTCATGAACAGAGAGGAGTGCTTTGATTTCAACAGTAGCTACGACGGCTCCCTGTTCTATAGAACGAGTCCCAGCGGAGAGAGCAGTTCGATACATGAACAGGTGGAGGTTCAAGTTCAGGGAGCTGGAAAGATGGTGATGGCGCTCGTCTAGGCATATGTACGTGTCTTTTCTGACGTGCCTGCTATCCAAGGTCCTCATGTTACTTCATAGATCCTTTACCCCTGCCATCATTCAGATCTCGATTCATGTGCATATCCTTATCTGTATCTATACCTACCTTCATTCCCCGACTCCTGGATTTATACCCAATCACAATTTTTTTTTTCGTGGACGTAGATTATTCGTCCTGTTCCAGTCAGCGAACCAAGTCTCCTTATACAAGCCAAAGCTTTCAAAGTTTCACATACGCAAATCACCAAAGAACAAAAAATCAGTGCCGGTCAGCAGAACGTCACTCCCACGCTCGCTCTTCTTCCTGTGAAGATAATATTTCGCCCGTATCATTGTACCCGTTCAGGTATCCTTTTGGAATCCGGGCTGGTAATTTCAAACCAAACGTTCATGAAAGCGGAACAGTGTTTTGACCTCGAGGACGGCGGGGATGACGACTCCCCTTCTTCTTTACACCGAAGTCTGAGTCTGAGCAAGGCAGGTATCTTGATCCAGCATTGTCATGCACAGATCGAGGTCGACATTCAAGGTGCTATCAGGATGGTGATGGCGCTGGTGTGTAGTGCCACGTACACGTGCTTCTTGTCCTCTGTTCAGGGGTATTGAAACTTGGGGCATCACTTTGCAGACCTCTACTGTCACCATCAAGGCAAATCGATCCACTCGATTCATGTATATCTTTATTAGAAGCGTTAATAATCAATTATATTCGTCGCTTCCCCCTTGCAGCTTTTGATGTTCAACACCTCGTTGGGTTGATGAACAACATTCACGCTTCTCTGGGTGATCATTCGGGGATGTGTCTCGTGGGAAGGTAAGGATGAACGGCATGTCAGTTGGTCGTTAACGTGTTCATGCTGCGATGGCGATGGCAGTATCATATCCATATCTTATTAGAGCAGGTCCTTCTTTTCCATCCATATGGCAAATTCTCAGTGAAACGATACTCATGGAAGATTGGTCAACGGGGAGGTACAGTGTTTGGTGCCGTCCGCTTTCTTCTGTCTTGGTACTCGAATTCCAGGTCATACCAAGTAATACCTCGTAGGCTATTTGAGGCTATCTGTAACACGGCTTGTTGGACTCTCTGCTCATAATGAACTCCACATAGACGGTATCGCAATCAGGCCATCTCTCGTGAATCCAAATTTAAATCCATATTATGTTCCATGCCTCTTGCATCTGTGGCAATAGAAAACTTCATAATAACCTCTCCAAGAACCTTCATCCCAATCTGACCATCTGACTAGGTTCGTAAGTACTACAGAATGTACCACAGAAAATTTCATTATCTAAAGCATGAGCTGCATATCCAATACATTATGAAAGGGCACTAGAAATTCTGCCTGGTGTGTGGCCATGCAGCCACACACGTCACCCATTCAACTCTGGTTGAACACAATAAATTTAGTATATATAAACTCCACAATGATCAGAAAGCTTCTGTGAGATATCAGTATGTTTGTTTTGCTTTCAAATGTGAATGATCTGGAGCAAGCATAAGTGGGTCAGAAAATGGTTTCTAAGCTCAAGTCTTGCAAAGTACAGTGTGTGGAACTGTGGATCTATGATTTCTAGTCACCAGTACATCTTAAATGTATGTAGATATGATTCTGAGATGGTTATACATTGAAACTGTAGTACTCTCTCATTCTAAGTACTTAAATTTTGATATTTGTGTTGTAGACATAAATTACCCATGAATTTCACACAAATACAGCTTCAATACAGCTTAGACATGTCAAGTACTATCTCAGTTGGCAATAAAACACACTAATAAAATTATTTTTTTCTCTGAAATTTAACTCTCGACCACACAGCTGACCATGCTCATGTACCATGCAACCATGCAGCCATGCAGGCTATCATGCAAAATTCTTTTTGCCCATTATGCAACAATGGGAAATGCTGAAGGAGAGAAAGTAAGCCCACTTCTCCCTCATATGAATTCTGCATATGGCACCAGGTTATATAGCTTCACCATTCCATGACATAATTACTCTGAGCTCAATGTCCCTATTTGGGTCCATCATAAATCTGGACCTGTGGTGAGTTTCCAGCTCCCCAGTGAAGTGACTGGAACTTGTCAACCACTGCAAGAAATTGTTAAGCTGAGACCAAATTATTTATACCATCTACATATGTGGTTGATGCCTGTATTGTGACCCTTTTCCTCCTTGAGACACTCAGCCAAGATACTGACAATCTTTTTCATATCCTTCTTCCAATGTTTCACACCATCTGGTGTTCTAGTGTTGGTGGGATGTGGCATGTAGTGTTGAACAGAGTATTTGTTATCCAGGGAATTTAGGGTTTGTAAGAGGTGTGACCATCCATTGTGATAAGGAGCAATTGAGGCTAGGGTGCATAAAATAGGGCATGATGGGGTTCCGCTGTGGGTGATACTCATGCAAATACAATGAATTATGGGTGCATGACAGAGGTCTTTGATATGCCGGTCAAGTAAATTGTCTAAGTGTATATCTAGGAGCTTCCCTGCCTTGGCTTCCAAGAGCACAATAATATAACCACACAGTCCTTCAATGAGCTCTGGGTGGATCCTACTGTTATCTGCAATATGGCACAAAGTGCATTTCTGTTTGAATGCTTTGTATGCACTGGGGATCCCTCGAGAGAACACTTTTCCTAATAGAATGGATACTATGCCAATTATAGAGTCAAATCTTTGAGGAAAATCAGGTATGAATCGAAGGGCAGACAGAGGAGGTGCATCCTCTACATGCTCATCATAGATGGCTTCAAGGATATTTAAAAATAAAGGCTTTGCAGCCCAGTTTAGGTTCAGCGGTGATATGCAGTCTATGCGTTCACACCTAGATTTTGCGATTTTATATCAATACTATTGCATATCTACCTGATACTAGTGGGATTATAAGGACTATAGTGGAGGCTTCGAGCTGATAGTCAGTGCAAATGGCTACTAGTAATGCTAGGACTTAGACGCGACACTGCTGGTGGGTCAACTCTACCTGCCAGCCGATACTAGTGACTCAAAACTAGTGGACCTATGCAATGTATGGTCACTAGTTTGCAAGTCTTGCCACTAGCATACCAAACCAGAGGCAGAGGACACAAACACCAAGAAGCTCCATCATATGAGTATCAGCTAAGGCAAGGATGCCTAAGTCAGAAGCACTAGTCGTGTGATGATCTTAAATGGGACTTAGAATTGATTAGCGACAGTTACAGGCATGACCAACCAGTGCATTAATTATCCTTGACACTAGTGGAGCATTGCTGTGTTGAGGGCATGGGAAATGGACCTCTAACAGAGTTCCTAGGCCCGCTAGTCAGCAACAAAGCATTCTAGACCAACTATTGCATGATTATGCACCAATACTCATGACTAGCCAAGAAATCCTTATCAATAGTACCCCTCTAGTATAGCTATTTTCGGTTATCATAGCTTTTTCCATTTGTATATAAGTAGTAGAGTAGGTGCCTCATGTGGCAGGCAAGCCTACCCCAATATTGTGACATACTAGTCAGTACCTAGTGCCCCCAATTAAAGGATTTTGTGCTTAACCTTGACAAAACAATGGCTAGTCATGGAGTTACCCCAGTATTGAGTGAATAAAAACCCCTTTGAGTCTACTATTGTGTCCTGTTGAAGGCTGAGAGTGTTTCAAAGTTAGTTCAAGAGAGTTCTTGGAGTATAAAGTATTATTCCTAGGCCAAGAGTGTCACTAGTTTGCCTAGAGTGCAACTAGTCAAGTGTTTATTGCTTGTAGGAAGCAGTATAGTTTATTCTTAGGCCCAGAGCACTACTAGTTTGCTAAGAACACAACTAGTCAAGTGTCTATCACTTGTGAGGAGCAGTACAGGGCCAAGAGAGCCACTAGTTTTGGAGCAATCCCAGTTCCAATGAGCACAGAAGCTCAACAAAGTCACCTTTACTCAATCGTGTCTTACCCACCCTGCTAGTGCGAGTAGTACTTTCGTATCACTCACTAGTAACAAATAAAACATCTGTAAACAACTTTCCTTGATTATTGAAGTCTGTAGAGTGCTTCTATCATACTCGAAACACCCAAATTCAATATATTGGTGATTAGTGTAGAGTTAGTGATAGGTTTAGTGTTGTTGGTGTTCATTGCCAGCCACTAGTCCATTCGCCACTTGCCATTACCAAGCACATCAGCACAAACTGAGACAGGAAACCCTTTCATGGTCTATAAAGATGCTGCTAATGGTTCATCATTCCACACATTTTGTTAACTACTCTGTCTCAACGGAATTTAGCCAAGTCGAACAAAAAGAACATTCTTCTCCGGATGAAACCGCAGTTTGCAATCCCTCTCCTGGCTCTGAGATTTGACTATCATCTACATTGGTCCTATCAAGAACCCTTTCAAAGCAGAATACCTCACTCAAGACTTGATCACAGTATTCTCCCACAGAATTCAGCATTGCACTCTCTGACTGGTGCCCATTTGCATAAGACCTTATTGCGATCCTTGAGCCTCTGACACGTCAGTGTACATGACCCCTCCTGCCTGTGTACAGGCCATACTGTCCTCTCTGGCACGAATTGATCCAGCACCTCACCACCAATTCATTTTTCCTCGTGAAGTCATGGGTCCTGCCATCATACTTGAATACTCTCATTGAGCAGATGAGGTGCTAGATCGTCAGACAGAGCCCTGTGTTCAATAAGGTCCTCTATGTCAAATATTGACCAGGCTCACTATTGGACACCTCCATATCTAGCAGTATCAAAAACAGGCATTTTATAAATTGGGCTGCAGGAGCTTGTGGATAAATGATGACGGATATGCAGAATCTATGTTACATTGATATTGTCAATACAACTAGGGTTTCTATAACCTGATGCCTAGGTATACCTGAATGCAGTTGTCTTCGTACTTGAATACAGTTGTCTCTGCCAGTCTTTTGACACAATTACCTAGAAGGGATGTCACTATCATGTCGACATCAACTGGGAGGTGGGGAGAGTGTCTGGGGGAATTGAGAGCGCATCACCTGTGACTAGAGAGTGTGTCACTTGGTGACTCGAAGGTGCATCACTTTGTGACTCACCTGGTCCTTTGCACAAAAAGACTGAACCAAAAACCATTGGTCTTTCCTTTGTTCTTTTGTCCATGTGTTAGAACTGAAAGACTGTAACCAAAAACCTGTCGAAAAACCTGCCATAAGATGGAGATCTTTTAACATGTGTTTCCTTACCAAAGACCTAATCTAAGATCTGACGAAAAACCAGTCCGAAGGACAAGGTGTCTTTTTGTGGCAGGAAAAAAGACCAAAAGATTGAGACAAAGACCACATGTATTTATATAGGTCTTAAGGAACATAAACCCCACTCCAAAGATTCACAGAAAGATCAGAACAAAAACTGACTGTTTTTGGTAATGGGTTTAGGAATAAAAACTTTTAGACTACAATCTTGTACAAAATTGTACCAGTTTTTCTGCATCGAATTTTGGTCCAAAAGACCAGCACATCACAGCAGTGCCAGAGAAGACAAGAACTGAAATTAAGAGTGGTACAACATGATGCCAACTCTGAGGAGATAAAAACTGATGTCACAACATGTGGAGCACATCATTAACTGATGTTGCATGTTGATGAGCCTCCAGGCTCTGTACGCTCAGAATTTTGCGAAATTAGCCTTAATTCCTACACCCAGTCCACCTGATGGACTTTCACCAAACCAGTCATTGCTGACACAGCAATACCACTTTTGTATCACAGCAATATGTCTTTGCACGTTTGTTATCCATCCCATCTTGAAATCCGACACTTCATGGCATTATGGACACATTAACACCGATTTTGATAGGCCCTCAATCATATATGCTAATGCCACATCTGCATCAAAGCATGTCGTGACGCATCATTGATCACTAGACCCTATTGACATCACCTATCACTGCACTCATCCATCAAAGATATCAACCTATCACAGATACTCCAGAACTACAGTAACTCAAGCTGTTACTTTGCCAAGTTGGCACATCATTAGAGATGCATTGGGCAACCTCAGCGACACTAGCATGTCTTTACAATCCACAGCACACACAGTTGAAACAGCAAGACCCAGCCCAATAGCTGGACTCCACTATAGAACATTTTCTAACCAAGCACGGCAATTCAAACAATGCTGTATACTTCAGCTGATGGATATAGGTCATGTTTATTCAGGATTTTACTCAGCTAAGGCCTTACAGCCTTAGTAAAAAGTCGCTTGAAATTCTATTAATATATGTAGGACTTTAGTATAAAAACATAGATTACAGTAGCATTCAGTACTTTTCAACCCTAGTGGGTACACTCTCATTCGACAGACTACGCTTGTATTGATTTTCGTACATGTCAATCCATTGTACATTGTATTCATCACATGCACCAACAATAAATTGACTAGTCAGATCAGCAAATCTCTACAAATCTGTCCATCATTTCTATAGGATCACCATATGTTTATTCGTTGTTTCACGGCAATATTCGTCTTGCATCACATATAGTTGATTGCACATCAACTTGTAGTATTGCTTGAGTTATTCCACGGTTCTTTAACTGTGAAGAAGACATTTCCGTCCCTCTTTACTCTTAACACTATTGGTACATGTCAATATCATGCCAATACGTGATCAACTGTGCCATACCCCACCCCCCCATTTACTTTATAGGCAGCACCAGTTCAACTTCACCAGATAGGACCATTTTACCAGTTTTCACCTTCACCATCATCATCGTCACCCACTTGGGTAGTCTCAGAGCAGACTTAGGATCAGTATCAGTATAGGACCAGCTCAGCAATCGTTTCAGTATAGGAAATCCCAGCATGGTTTATAGGATAAGTTTTTGACATCAGATAGGATCGTTTTCAGCCCAGTACTGTTCGCCCCAGTTTCCATATCACCCGTCCAGTTTTAGGATCAGTTTCAACCAGTTTCAGCACATCATTTACGTTTATTCAATTGAGCAGCACATTTATTCCCTGCATTGCCAGTTCCTCGGTCTATTGCCATATCGCTCAGGCATTTCCCTCTCATTTCCCCACTCTTATTAACATCTCAAGCATGTTTTATTGAGTCTCATTCTCTGTTACCATTTCAGAATATGATGATGAACCTAGAGACTCCTGCGGGCAGAAAACACAAGACCTATAATGGCAAGTGCTATCAAGCAGCTAATCTGAAGGCAGGTTCTAGTGAGTCTAGTCTTGCACCTCTGTGCGGTGACTATAGCTTCCTAGGATTGTAGCGAACTTTTGCTACAGTTGTTATGAGTCCCTAATGGTCTAGAGAGGCTCAAGTTATGTACGTGAAGTTTCCTGGAAGGGAAGCAATGCGCAAATGTGGGTGTATGCTGAGTGGGGGCAACCTATATGCAGTGCAAAGTTTTGGTTCGGAAATCTGTCTGTAGCTTCAGTCAGTAAGCTCTATGCGAACTTATGAAGCTCTGGTTCTGAGTGGTAGTGAAGTTTTGTCCAAGAAAAGTATGTGCAAGCAAGATATAGGTTTAAAGAGCCTAATATCAAGCTAGTTGGTATCAATCTTGAGTCAGCTTCAAAAGGGGAGCTGTTTCAAACTTTTCTTTCTATTGGAAAGGTAGCTAATGGTCCAAGGTGTCTAACTCAATAAGAGTTAAGTGGTGTTGTTTCCTGGGTTCAAAAATGGTTCTACAAGGATGTTAGTGGCTAAAGGGCTTCAATCCTAGCTGTGGATTGCTCTTTGAAGTGCACAGGTATGCAAGCGAAATTTAGATGTCGAGAATGCCATGCAAGGGTAACCAATAAAGGTTTCCTAACGAGGTTTTTGGACAAGAGGCAAGCATGCGAAGTTATAGGTAACTTTTAGTGAAGGGAAGTTCACTAATTGTTATTCTCTAATGAACAATAGAGAACTAAAACTTTGGGTGTATGTATAGGATGTAAGAGGTGTGGAACACAAGGAACAAGTTCGAAAACTTATTCTGTAGGTGTCTCTCTTGGGGTCTCTTAGGATCTCTTTCTAATGACTTTTTACTTAGCTACCTTTATACTACTTGAGAAATACTTGTATGTAAGCTACATTTGTCCTTGCCTGGTTGATTCACAACACAAGCGAACTATTTACTGTGGAATAGAGTATTATTAACCTCCCTTTACTACTGCTGTGTTGGAATCAGTCAGCAGCTTTATAACTGTAGTAACTGTGCAACTGTGCATTGCTGTGCAAGTAGCTGTTACTTCTGAGCAATCCTTGTACCAAGCGAACTTATAAGTGAACATTATAAGCCATAACTGTGCAAATTAAACAGCCTTGGTAAGGATTTGACTGTGGCTGACTATAGTGAATTATTAAGCTCGCTGACTGGTCCTTTGAACTGTGTAATGGAATGCAAGTCATCCGCAGCTATTCCAAATGATCAGGAAAGGCTGTGATGCAGGTCTGGAAGGGGTTTGATGGTATTCATGATCAAGGTGCCTGAAGATCATGGCTGTGCTTGATATGAAAGTTTGGAAGGGGTGTGAAATGTAGCTCAATTATTACAAGTCTGCGAATTTATGAGTGCACAGAGCCTGCAGGCTCATCAATGATTTCTTGATATTCACGTCATATCAGGTGCCGTTCCCTCTCATTCTATGAGACCCTCATGACTTACAGTCATTCTTTCGATTCCTCAACTCTCACGTTGTATTATCTGCTTGACTGCATAGTCTAAGCATATCTTCGCACCCTTAAAGCTTTGATTTACTGCATGGAGGTGCCCTGAACCCACTCACACACATGATCGTCCTAGTATTACCATGTTCACACATTTTCTCCATACTCTGCTAGAGTTTGGTTTTGCTGTTGCCACAGAAGTCTAGGCTCATCAATGTAGTGAAACTCGAGTCTGGCCCTGAGTCAGAACTCTGAGTAAGCACCAAGCTATGGCATGATAATAGCAACATGCATGGGATGCAGGAAACAGAGCTCCACAACCTAAACAATACTATAAGGGGTAGTACTAATTTGTAGGATGTAGAATAGATAAATAGCACAGTGTAATTGTAGTTTAAAAAATTTCAGACCCCCATTATAGTAGCGTGTAAGCCTTCAGTTTAGCGCTCTAGCTTCTGGAGTTGTTTGGTAACTTTGAGCGAGAGAATAGACCATTTATTGATAACATTTGAATCATCCAAGCGATGTGCAGGGCATAGAAAGCTAATGTGGCACTTGTATCTTTGGTTTCTTTGATTGGTTGCTTGCACTCTAGCCTGAGAATAATAGAGTTCATGTCATTGGTGATGTGCTCTTGAGTTTTTGAGGTTTTCTTGTGATGCAAGGTGCTACAGGCAGCAGAGGTTCAAACCCTTTGGCTTGTTGGACAGCGATTGTGATTTGTGTTCTCTGGATCACATAGGTTTGAATCCTGTGGGTCTACGATCAGTTTTGGAAGCTTGAGTGCATAGGTTCAAATCCTGTGGCTTTAGTGGCTGTTTTGAGTGAAGGTTTCTACTTGGAGTGCAAGCTTTAAAGTCATGTGTAAGGTTTTGTGTCACCTTTGTGGTGTTTTGTGTCACTTGGAGTCATCTTTGTGTTGCGCTCGAGACTTTGTGAGGTTTTGTTGGACGTTTGAGGATGTATTGAGTGTTGTATACACCTTGCCTTGAGGCCCAGTGACATTGAGTCGCCCCTCTTGTAATAAAAAGCCCTTGAACTTAGAGAAATTGAGGTACTATACAAGTGCTATCACTTCTTGTATATCCTAGATTGTTGAGAGTTTTGTTGTATTAGATTCAATCTACTTTCATCACATTAGAATCCCCCCACAAACTTGAGGGTATTGTGTGTGTAGTGTTGGGTGTGGGTGTGATCAGTGTCTTTGACTCTATCGCATTTCTAGCTTGCGTGCACAGTCACCTCTTTAATGCAATCAACAATCTCAGCACCAGAAACACTGAACACCTAGAAGGTCATTTCATTGAAGAGAGGAACAAGCACAACCAAAGGCTGTGCTACACACTCACGGGTACTGATAGGCTAGTTCACAGATTGTCATACAATGACTGTGTGTGTATTTTATTCACCAAGGAGGCTATTTCATCAGTAATCACAAACTTGGGTACAAGTGAAAACAGCTAAGGAAGAACTGGATTAGAGGTTCTTGCTCCCAAAACATTCCAAGGTTTCCATGACCAGGTAGAGATAGACATTAAGGGTGCTGGCTATCCAACTGTATACTGTGCAAGGCAAAACAGTGAAGGAAGCACTTGACAAGAGGCCCATCTCCCTCAATGAGCCTCGTCTACTACTATTTACTCCAGTCACTTGATTGTTGTCAGTGAGCATGCAGTACTTCTTGCCTAATGATGATGATGTCTCGTTCTTTAAGCCGAGTCCAAGAAAGGAGATAAGCTTGATGCAACATTGCTACAAGTAGGTAGAAGTCAATGTTCCAAGATGCTGCAGATATGGTGATCATGCCTGTACAGCATAAGGTATGCCTCTGTCCCCCCATTCCTGTTATTTAAAGTCATAATCCTCCATCATAGATACCCTGCCATAAACATCGAGCTGACTGATTTCACTGTTTGTTTATATATATGCCATTCACTATTTATCCTTCCCTTCGCTTCTCCAATTCGTGGATCTATGCCCAATTAAATCCTCAACTCCTCTTTCTAGTTTTTTACCTGAATGTTCAACATCAGATCAGCTAAAGACTACTCATGCATATCTGCCAATTAGCCAGGGTTTTCTTGCTGCTTTTTGTATCATGTATGAGAATATGCAGACCTTCTTTATGCCGCATTGACATTCCCTAATCTAAACACTCCTAACTCAATGTCTGCATTCACATTGGGTTTCCGTCTGGATTGGTGGTGAGTCACCAGCTCGGTGAAATGGTTGGAACTTGTTGATGGCTGTGAGAAAGTGTTAAGCTAATGGGAGAGCGAACGATTTATATCATATACATACCTGGTTGATGTCTGTGTTATGACCTTTTCCTCCTTAAGACACTTGGCCAGGATGTGGACAATCTCTTTCATGTCCTTCTTCCAATGCTTCACATCATCTTGCATTCCAATGTCAGCTGAGTAGAGTCTGTAGCACTCCACAGAATATTCATGAAATGGTGAGTTTAAGATTTCCAAGATGTTAGACCATTCATCGTGATAAGGAGCAATTGATGCCAGGGAGGATAAGATATGGTGTGGCGAGGTGTTGCTACAGGCAATGCTCGCACAAATGCAACAAATTACATGTGCTTGATGCAGATATTGAACATGCCAGCTAAGAGACTGGTTCCATTGAATGTCCAGGAGTTTCCTTGCCTTGACTTCAGAGATTCCAATAATATACCCATGCAGTCCTTGGATGAGCTCAGGATGAAGGCTACTTTGCTCTGCAATATAATGCAAACTTCCATTCTCTTCGAAAGCTTCATATGCATTGAGGATTCCTTTAGAAAATGCTTGACCTAATAGACAGGCAATCATGCCGACTATAGAGTCAAAATGTTGAGGAAGATCAGGGAATGCCTGAACCATAGATAGACGACAGGGTGCATCTGCTACACGTTCATCATGGATGACTTGAAGAATATTCAGAAACAAGGGCTTTGTTGCCCATTCTTGGGGAGGTTCAACAACACAGTTCTCAAAGCCTCCATCAATAAGTGAAGTCATGAGTAGAAGAGCATAAGATTGGCAGGTCCAAAAGAGTTCCTTGAATTCTGTATCATCCCAATTACTCAAAGAACTCCCAGTAAATAAATCAGACATGATGTAAGCCAGCACCACTTGGAAAACATCAGTTCGCCATTGTGTTGAAGGATGATCGACAGAATGATAAGAGATATGTTTGTGTATTGCATGTAAAGCAACATGCAACAGCTGGTACTTGGAGATTGTAGAATTGTGATGGAACAGGGAGTGCTGGCCTGAATGAGTGGCTGATGAGGCAGAGTCGGGTACCAAGGCTCGTACAATGGCGAGCAAGAGTCTGCATTCAGGATCAACTGCATCATTGTGTAAATTGGATGACTTGAAAAATGAGAGTAGGCCTTTGAGAATGTCTGGTTTACAGTATGTTACTGCTGCATATGCCAAGGTGCAGCCACATGATTCTGGAGAACAGCATTCAGGGAGATATATGCTTTTTACCAAGCTGAGACACATATTGATAGTGAGAACATCCCCCTGGTCATGGAACAACTGTTCCTTGGCCCCATAGCAGTCCAATAATTTCTTCCAAATGACAGGATGGTGAACATCTCTGTCTGCTAGTAATGTGTTTATGATGATTTCATTCTGGTCAATAGGATTCTGAATATGTGAATCCTCCATGGAAGACAGAGTTATTGATAATGTATTGGAAAGCGTCTTGGGGAAAACCAGATTATGCTCTCCGAAGATTCCAGATGGAAAGTTCTGGCATAATTCAGGAAATAGAATCTCCAACCAAAGGAGGGGTTCAATTTTGTGATCAATATTGGAGATATCTTTTGGAATCCACCGAGTGTACTCATCCTGGGCTAGCACCATGCAATCCATCAGCATTCTTTCTTTCTCAGCTCTTATCTCAGCCCAGTGTGGACTGAAAACCTCCTTCACACATGCGATGTGGTCTGGAGGCAATCCAGCAAGAGCATTTATAATGAGATGATGGTTGGAGGAAATCAATGATCCTGTGTACAGCCAAAGAAGTGCATCAACTTCATTTTCAATATATGATTTTCCTGCAGTATATTTCTCAAGATCCTCAAATGTTTCTATTTCAGGATGAATGTCAAGTATTAGTGAGGAGATATGGATAGTGAATATGGGGAGTTGTTGAAGTATCCATATGATGAAAGTGTATAAATGTCCATTTAAGCGTGTTTTGTATGGTAACTCCAGGTATCTTAGGCTGAAGATATTGATCAGGTCAACAGCGAGAAAAGGTGGTAGGGATATTATTCCTAAGGTGATTGCCATTTCCTTCTGCTGAGGTATGAGAAATAGCACTAAGCCAAAGAAAAACAAAATGAGGGATAGGCGTAACAGGAGGGGTAGGAAGCCAATGAATGTGTGGAAACGCCAATCGATGAGACCTTTGTAACGGAAATGTTGAGTACAGACTACAACTTGGGGGTCTCCAGCAATAGGCTTGAGGTAATGGTAATACCACTCATCCACAATGATGGCAAAGAAGGCAGTGGTAAGACTGAGGGTAAGACTTGCAAACCAAAGTCTGTTTATCCATGAATCCAAAGGTTTTGGTGAAAAGGGAGCTGTAGGGTCTGTGCCGGATGTGGTGATGTGGTCAAGGGATGTGCCGTTAGCTAGCATGTGTTGTATATTGATCTGATCGAACAGTAAGAGTGCTGCCAATTTCTGATAATCTGGCTGAAGGTTGGCTGAAGATTGTATGATGAAGGCAGTGACAATCGCTGAGAATAGCCCCGCCTATAAAGGGGAAAAAATTTGAAGTGGTATTCTATGCATTTGACTGAAGATGCTCACAAAAATGAGGAGAATATTTGTTTGTCCTCTCTGCTTTTAAAGCATGTTGGTGTGGTAAATCAGGTTTTCATCCGAGTATGCTCGCCAAACACTGGACGTTGGTCCTGCTTCTTCAAAAGGTTGACTCAGCGCATAAACTCGAGCGCTACCTAGAATAGACTCATGAGAGCAGAGGTAATGCTTAGAGCAGAACACATACCAGTTGGCACTCTCACCGGTGCACTCCCTGGTAGACCAAAAATGAATGGCCATCTTTTCCTGATTGGCCGTCGCACAGAAGTGTTGACAGGCAAGGATCAATTGTTCCCTTTCTCTGCCATAGCATGATGTGATGCCGAAGCTCGAGACCATTCAGGCCCTCGTATTGATTCTCTGGTGTCTGGTGTGGGGGTGTCCAACTGGGGGGAAGTGCTTTGGAACCCTTCATCGGTGTACTCAGGATACTGTACATTGCTGTTTCGAATATCAGAGGGTGTATGGTGTCCCATCCAGAGTGTTATGAAGGAGGAAAGGAAAAGAACTCCAAGATGGCAAGAACGAGGCGACTGGTACGAATACCACTTCAGCACCAATATATGGTATCTGCAACACAGTGTTTACAGCATCTTTTCAAAAGGCAGTGTTGATTCTACCATTCAATTGCAAACTCTGGGTCGCAAAATACATGCCGGTATAGACAGACCAAAGGGGGAAGCGCTGGTCAGGCTCGTGGTCTTGTGGGTGTGAGCAGTGAGCACGGAAGCAATTGGAAGCGATGCACAACGAAAAAAGCTCTCCCCACTTCAAGTTTGGATCTGCAGGACTCTGAGGTAAGCGATTCTTCAATGTCGTATTTGTAAGTAGTACGGTAATCCTCACCTAGAGTTTTCGGGGTGGGCGCTTGTATTAAATATACAACTTGTGAAAAAAAGCCGTGGCAATTGTTCCTGTGGGAATTAGTAGATGTCAGTTGATACAAAGAGTCGTAAACGGTAACATCCCGCTCTAGCAGAGTGATGAATGCTATTGTCGCTGTATGTATGACTGATATAAATAATTATCATCTCATAGCGCATATGATTGCTGATATCCGATACTTCAATGCTAAATCACTGTCAATCCATGTATTAGCAAAACTGAAGCAAGAAATCCATGAAAGACCTTTGATACATAGGACTTACAAGCATGAATCCCGGTTACCGACGGAACCAAGGAGTCACAGACGGACCATACAGAAAGTCTCATGGGCGCCTATCTTCAGGGAGAGATTCCTGTCATAACAGGAAGAAGTAGTAACCCCAAATAGGGATGTATAATACGGAACCGTGCCGTGTAAGACGAGATGAAATGAGACGATGAGAGGGATGTCAGCAGCTAGATCAGGTCAATAATGTCACTTACTAAACTTGAAGGCAGGATACTGATTCCTTCTATACCCGCCATTGAAAGTCTTGAATCTGTTCCAACGAGTTTGTGGTGAAATTCAATGACACATCGATACATAGACATTCGGGTCTGGAAATTTCTTCGATCCCTTCTCTCAGAGCTGTCGATTCTCTCTGTTATTCAAAGCAGGGTATTTCGCATAACGAGACATTCAGTGTTCCTTCTCCAATCTCTTGAAATGGCCATCGCAGCGCATCGTAATTCTCTGGCTGTCCAAGTTATCATATTTACTGCATTGGTGTGGTTCCAGTCACATGGCCTGCAAGTCAGTGCAGATGTGAGGTTGCCTGGTAATTTGCATCGAGCTTCGCGTAGCAGAAATGACTGATCTCTAGATCGGAGAGAAAGACGTACTTTGTAGCTAAGCCAGATATCACAATGAGTCGCATTAGGCCAAGAAGCATTTTTGACATTCTAGCATTGCTTACTCGGTACCATGTGATCAATGAGAGGTGGGAATACCGTACCTAGAGAAGGCGGATGCCTCTCTACATTTCTGCAGATAGTAACACATCGAGAAGGCTATCACGAAATCGGAAATCGCTGCCATGGAAAATACAACAAATATCGATACTTAGAATGTGTGTTAGCAAAATCCTCTTTGAGAGACTGGCATCGAACCTTGATGCTGCGTATCGATAAAAGCTGGATATCACGTATCTACCGAAGTCGTGTAAGCGGCGAAGTATAAGGATCTCACGTGTTGCTTCCGAATCATAGAATGTAACTGTGAAACTCTCATAAATAAGCATAAGATGGGGCAAGTAATGATAACCCACAGTTCTGATGCCTTGATGGATGGGAAATTACGACGTGAATATAGTCATAGATGCGGCGATTGGGGATATAACTAGTGGCGAAACCTAACGTCCATTGTCCCTTTGTACTGAGTCTGAAATCGCAAATGTCCCGACCCAACAATGAGGAAGAAAACTGGAGAAAGAAATCAGAAAATAATCAACTCGGAAGTAAAGTTGGTCGCCATCCCAAATGAATAAAAAATGGATATAGCTGCGATAACGAAGCACTAGCAGCAAGCTGCAAGGTCAAATAATCAGCGCTTGCTATCATTCGTCACAAAAGGACCAGACATTTGCTGTGTTTTCTCTTGCCAAGCCACGTGGCCCTCCGATACAGTTGATCTCTGCGAGCATTTCATTTTTCCCATAACGTTCGGGTATCCAAAACGCCGAGTATTTCATGCGGCACCGTAGTGCGGCAAGAGGACTCGGGCTCCGCATGACTGCCAATTTTCTTTAGGATTAAATTGTTGTTTGGGGGAGCCTGTTTTGCATGTGTACGTGCAGGGGCGAGACTAGAGCTTGATTTCAAGTTTCATAGGGCCCCTTCGGAGGCCGTAAACTGGCCGTTCTTTCGATTTCGATCATAGTGATCTCGTTGGGATACAGTGGTACTGCGATAAGTGCCCCTCCCTCCGTTCACACGCTCCTCTGAATCCTTTGCTCTGTGGTGTATTGTTTGAACTTAACATCACTCCTTGGAAAGTGTCCTCGGATGATGGATATTATCTTCGAACCTAGTGTACGATGAGCTCGACGCGTTGCAGGGTTCAGAGGTACCCTATTATTATGGGAATGGAACTGCCGCACATGGAGAAATGTGAAATCTTGATGAAACAACAGCATATATCGAGAAGATCAGATGAAATTGCTGTAAGGATCACATACGCATCCAAGGAGGAAGACGTTTATGTTGGGGAGAACGAGGTAGTTTCGCACGCGGTCCATGCCCAGGTGACGAGTCAGTACTGAAGCAGAATATCGATCTGGCACTACTAGGTGATAGGGTTTCACGTCATTAAAATTGAAGCAAAAAGTCTAACTTAAGACGAGGAACATCAGGTCAAGGGGTCCCAGAGTCACGTACTTAGTGATATTCGACCACGGAAATACCGTATTTAAAAAAGATACAGGTTTCCTGCCTCATAGTAGCAGGTGTATCACTTAGACGGACATTATATCTCGATGAAGTGGACATCGAGTACCTTTGAGCCGCGGGACGTAGAGGCAGAAATCATAATTACTGCCCAATTTCGAGATTCACAGAGGTTCACAGGGAAGTGTGCATGAGCGCGTATCATTGAGGAAAGGTTGCTGTCAATGTAAATTAATGGAAGGTGTTTACCCGCAAGGACCGGGGTGTGACAAAGATCATACCAGACGAAATTATTTGACGATTACTGTGCATCCAAGGATTCAGACACGGTAATACTGTCAATGCAGATGGGACGGCGTACACAAAGTTTATCTGATCGTTTGTGACACGGAAAAATAGGGAGAGGCAAAGGAGCGGCAAGATCGGGCCGAAAACGTCATTTTCCAAACTTTAGGGCAGGCGTTTTCGTCCTTGATTAATCTGATTCTTCATCCCCCTTGCCGACAACCCATCCCTCAACTCTGCTACCGACCGACATGACAGGGCATGGCGGCTAAACCGAATGACTCATCGTTATCTTACCATTCTGGTCTGGCACATCCCTTCCTTCCTTCTTCCAGGGCCGTCGATTCTCTGTTGTTAGCTGGCTGTTCGTGCATCTGGTGTGTTTACTTTTCTGTCTTGCCGCCTACCGCCTGACGAAATATGTAGAAGCCAAGTCTTGAAGATTTAGACAACGACCTTGCTCACCCCAGTGGCCGTACGCAGCCACAGTGTTGCAAGTCAAGCGGGAGACCGGCTGATGAGGAGGGTGTCAAGCTGGCGCGGAGAGCGCAGGAATGATTCGGAGCCGAAGAAGAGCTGGTGGAAGAGGATGAGGAGGGCAAGGTCTTCCTGATATCGAGTGAGCATTGATGAATTTATGCATATGCATAGGCCCTTAGCTCTGGATCAAGGACTAGGAATGAATATCGCGTTCAGGTCTCGCCTCTCCGTTGATACCGCCCGCCCAAGCCAACGCATGACATCCCGGCATTGCCAGTGGAGCTCCTCGCCGCCATTCTCTCGTCGATCCCACGCACGTCGGTGCCCGCACTCGCTCTTCTCTCACGCGATTTTCTCTCTGCTGTACAGGCCGTTTTATACGGCGACCTTGACGTGCGGGATGTCCGGGATCCCAACACACTGTGAATATTTCTGGTCAAACGACGAGATCCCACGTCTCTCACGCACACCCTCCGTGTCCGCCCGGACCAGCGCGTATCTCATTCCCCGCGTGCTCGCCCGCACGGACAACCTCCGCTTGTTATCGCTCCCTTCCTTTGATCTCCACATCGTACAGCATCACTCTGCATTTGGATTACGGTATGTCCAGTTCAGGAACACGTGCCTCTCGGGGCGGGCCGAGGCTGAGCTCCTCATGTGGCTCCGTGGCCAGACCAACGTCGTCTCTCTGTAATTCCCATTTCTCGTCGATGACGATGATGACGCGTCACCGCGTACGCCACTTCCCGCCATACCTACGCGCACCCGCCTTCTCTCCGCATGCACCGTGCTAAGCGAACCATTTCTATTCCCGATGCCTCTGCTATCGCTGCTGCCGCCAACTCAGGACACATTCATGCAGCCTGCCGAGACTTTGCTTCCGAATCTTACAACTCTCCATGCCCTGCCACGCTTTATCATTCTCCTCGCGCCCTCTCGTCCTCTGACCGACGCGTCTATTACTGTATCCACCCCAATTTATGGTGGATTTCCACCTACAACGACGCTCAATCCCTCCCTCCTGTTCGCCGCCTCCGCTTCATGTTCAAATCTGTTGGCAAACGTACGGAGGAAAAGACACTGACGTAGCTCCATTGTTGTGTCCCCTGATATTGAAGATCTTCACTAGAGGACGATGCCGGCGAAGAGTGCTGGTGGTCTATTCAACTTCTCATCATGAGCAAATCACGGACTGCCCAAGTGAAACAGCGAAGGAAGAGCTCGACGAGAGGTTCCCACTCTCGAAATGTGCGAGAACACGGTCAAAATCATTTACCATCAGTCACTCCGACCATCGCATGATTGTCAGCGAATGAGCCCGTCTAGCTATGGCTTGCCCCACACTCCAACGCGTCGTCTTCCGGAATGGATTACAGTGGCGCCGTTCATCCCCCTCGGTACCGCCTCTCTCCCGCCCTTGATCTTCGCTGTGTCTCCTGTTCGAGGATCTTTTTGTGAAGATCGCTCGTGACGTTATTCCTCGTCCGCTTCGTAGAAAAGTTGTCCCTTTGACGCGGGAACGGTTCATGAAGAGAGAGCAATGCTTTAGCCTCAATGATAGCGACTCCGACTCCGACTCCCTGTTCTATAAACCGAGTCAGAACAGGCAGAGTAGTTCGATGCGAGGTTGTCACGAACGCGTGGAGGTTGACGTTCCGAGTGCTGGTTAGATGATAACGGCGCTGGTATAAGTGTAGGTATGCCTCTCCTTCCCAGTTCTCGATATTCAATATCCTCATCTTACTTCGTAGATTCCTTACCGTCGCCATCATTCGGACCCTGAACCACGGTAGATATTGGTATCTGTACTTATGCCAAATTGCCATTTTTCGTGGATACACATTATTCGTTCCTGATCCAGTCAGAGAACTGAGTCCTCTCACAGAAGCGAAAGGTTTCACCTAAGCAAACTACCAATGAGCAAAATCGGGCGCCGGTCAGCGCAACGTCGCTTCGGCGGACGTCTTTGAAGAGTTCTGCCCCATATCAGCGCAGCCATCGTTCTTGTATCTGGCTGGAGCTTTCAAGCAACAGTTCACACACTCTCGAACTCAACGACAACGAAGATGACGAGTCCCTCCTCTTTGAAACCGAATGCTAGAAAGGAGAGTATTTTGATACAGAAATATCTTGCTAGGGGAGGAATGAAATTCAGATAAATGGAGGAAAGAAAGATAGAAAGTTTCTCGAGTGGCAAGTTCTGCGGCCTGCCGGGATTCCTCGGAGATGCTTGCATTGAGAATAGAAATACATACTATAAACGAGGATGAGCCAAAGCAAGAGACGTGCTATGGTCCAATTGGATCAGGCTGACTACGTGCATCAGACTGGAATTCCTTATTTGATTCATACCTTATCCTTCACGCTACGTTTTATCATTTCAAACTCTGTTTCAAAGGTTTTCTCTTAAAATCCATGTCCGATGAGTACTGACTCTCCCTCTCGCGTGATCAAATGGATCGACGCCGTCGCTCCATATTTTGAACTCGAGTTCGACCCTGATAATCCGACTGATCTGCAGCGCTACTGTGACAAGCTCACGCATTACCGGCGGCAAGCCTCCTTCAACCCCGTGCACCCCGGTCTGTCTTTCCACTCTGCCACCATCACCGCTCGCCGGCCCCCTCCCGTAGGATCAGGATCCACATACCGCCCGCTCTCTCGCTTCACGCTGGAAGGCGGTGAGTTCCGTCTGGTGATAGCGTTTGGGATCCAGGATGATGTAGACTGGCTATCGCAAGTGTGGGTGGTGGATGTGAGGAGGACGACGAGTCTTATGGGCGTGTTCTGCTCAAGGTCTTCCGGGGATCGCTGATGCCGCACCCGGAGCCTACATGGGCTGGACCTCTTAGCGAGTATGACTGTCCCAGATGCTTGGCTGGGACGGAGGATCTCGTGTACACCGCGCTCGAGGACCTCCAGGGGTGGGTGATTCCGTACTACTATGGGAAACATAAGGTATGCTATACTCTAGGTGCGCACTTCAGTCTTGCCAATTTCGTTTTTGATGATTATCTGAGAATAGTTCGTCATGCCGAATGGAGAGTCTACCCGTGTGATCCTCCTAGAGTACATCGAAGGCTCCACCCTGGCTCAGTTGAAAGATAAATATCCAAGTCACTCGTCTCCGGACCACAACCGCTTGCTAGAAGAATCATACACTGAATGGCTCGAGATAGCTAAAGAACTCGTAAGTATCTACTTTTCCAACTCAGATCTTGGCTTTTTCTCATCCAGAACAAGTACGTCCCAGCGCTCCGAGGCGTGTCCGCTATTGCTGAACGCAAAGTGGTCCACCGGGATCTCAAAACGCGGAATATTATGATCACATCGACGTCCCCTCGGCAGGTCGTCTACATTGACTTTGCGTATTCTGTGCTGAGGGTTCCCGAGGATCTTTTAAGTATTCATAAAAACTGCTATCAATCGGTCACTCTGCTCACAGGCTGCTGTCGGAGGCATTCTAGAGATGTTGAAGAATGGGCAAAAGCGAGTGAGCTGGGTGGGTGGATGTATCCGAGTGGAGACAGGTAGGAGTGGTGATGCTTCATTTTTTCCTGTCTGGGTAGCTGTTGGCTATCTCTGCGCAATATAATTGTCCATTATAGAATTTTCCTCCTCTGTGCGTATGCAAAATGTTAACTTGGCGACGTTGAAGTGTACCCGATATCTCGCTCTGTCTTCACGTTTCTCGTAGCTCGAAGTATGTAAGTGAGGAAACCAATGCGGATATGGAGGATGTACTGGTCTTGTCGATATGAATACTTCAATGACGCTTTCCAAGAACGGCCATTGCGTGCAATCGTTTGTAATCTTGTGACATGAAGCACAGGTAAGGAAAGGTGTCCTCTGTTCAGCGTAGCGATTCTCTCCCATCCTTAATCCAGTTTTCAAATTGACCCGTAGTGTCACTCTGCCCGATCTCGATCCTCACCGTGTCTTGCCGTTTGTGAAGAAGATTCACCGCAAGGATAAGCCGGCTCCTCCTCGGACAGTCCAATAGTGCTTTTCCCTCGACGGCCGAGAAGGCAAAGCCCATGATTACCATGTAAATGTAGATTCAGAGAAATAGCGTATACGGTATTTCGATCACGAAGGTTGGAGCCCTCTCGCCGGCTTCGCTTGGCAAATGAGCGTGAGAATGCAACGGCTACGAACTGAGCGGATGGGTACGGGAAGCAGTCCCGACCTGCCCTAAAGTGTACCTGATCCTGGAGGGACCGGCCCGTGCCTTCGCTCTCCATACATCTATGAGCTCGATCTCGAGACACATCCTTTTGCTTGAAAATGAATGCATAGAAGATAAAGAACTTGCTCGAGCATCACGTTATCACAAAAATATGAGCTGCTCGCCGAACAATTGTTCTCAGGCTTCAGGAATTCCCTCAAAATGCGACAGGATTAAAACCAGACGTTAGTCTAGGATCATAATACCAACTACAGAAAGGCGTACGCACTGCGCCAAAGGTGAGCGTTTATTGTATCAGTTAGATCTCAGGCTAATCTATGACTATAGAGTATCGCGACGCTTCAGCCCATAGGTTGACAGTGACTCGTCAAAAACTGAGGAAGAGATTTTACGGACGCTCCCGGCTAGCTTCAATCAGTCCAGATTCGATCCGGCTTGACTCCAAGTCGCGGTCCATAGGCGATTTTTTCCTCTTGCCTCAAGTTACGGGCACCATGGATGGCGTGAGGACTGCTCTGCCGACCATGACGCATCGATCTATACTTTCCTGGTATACAATTCGTAAAAGAATCCCCTGAGATGATGTTTCGCGAAGCAGCAACTTCCATCAGATCTCGCTGGCAAAGACCCGTGGTTCCCTGCATTTTCGGCACCGTTTCTTTTCCGACGCCGACTGTAACCTGTGACTATCTCTGCTTATAAAAGCAGGAATGTACACTCTACCAACCTGTGCTGTTGGTCCTGAACAGCATCTCTTGGCGAGTTCTCTCCCAAGGATCGTAAGGTGGGACATTAGGTGTTCATATGTACGAGTTCCATCTTATATGTCTGCCAAGCTAATTCATACCTTCCTTCGTTTCAGACAGATCAAGAGCAGGCGTTGTTACGTCGCCGGTTCGGCCTTGCCACAATATATAACCTAAGAGCAGGTACATCTGTGGTCGCATTCTTCGCAAGAGTTCTCCCCCACTCCAACCGGCTCTATGTTCACCGAGGCTCTCCTTTTCTTCGTGTTTACTACATTCAGTGCTCTGCCATATGCTCTAGCGGAGTCGCACACGGTGAAGATGATTAACCAGTCAGTATATTCCAGTCTCGTGTTACCTCGACTCCGTTGACACTGCTATAGATGTGGTACTGGAACCGTCAGCGCTTACTTAATGAGATTTTATGGGCGCAGGCTAATACCCGGTCATCGTAGCCCACCTTAAGCCAGAATTTCGCCGTCCTTTCGACCGGGGCCGACTACACCGCCACGGGTCCCTTCGAATCCGCAATAGCGCAAGTCCTTCCTACCCGCACTCCTATATATCCGTCCTGAATTATTGATATCTTAGGTGGCTTGACACCAACGATTGCGCTTTCAACGGACGATACTGTACTCTCGTGGAAATTACACTGAGAAATCCCACTGCACCCGGTGCAGGATCTAGTGTGGACCTTTCGATCATCGAGCCGTAAGCTCTGATGGGTTTTGCCTGTTTCACTGCCTCATAGTGTTAAAGAAACAACGTGTTCAATGTGCCGGCCTCGTTCTCCTATATCAATGGTTGCGAAGGAGAAGGAAAGTCATGTGCGTGGTCGGGTTCATAATGTTGATCTCCAGATTGGTTGAGGGATCTTCTTCTATAGGCTCTAGTGCTGACTGTGTAGATGCATTTCATGTGGCAACCGATTGGGATGCTCTCGTTCAGTGCGAAGAGGATGATGTCAGGGTGGTTTCTCCATGTTCTGGACCGTATGCTGACATCCACTTTCCAGGTTGGCATTACTATCACTTTTTGCTGAATCTATTTCTTGAGGGACGTCGCGACCATGTTGTATATCCTCATTAGTCGAGAGTCGCATTCTGTATCTAGGATACCCATCGCCGTACTCAGGTATTGATCACGGACGTATTTTTGATTTTTTATTCTTCTCGTTCCTTTCCCACACAGGTCGTAAATTACGTGTTCCTCATATGAGAGTTTATCATATCTTAACATCTTGATGGATGATGTCATGGGCGTTACGGTCTGTAGATTTTTGTTCCTCTTTATCGAACCGATCTCCACCTGCTCTCTGATTTGAATCGTCGCGAATATTCGATCGGATTCCCATCATGTATTTGCTTTATCATTCATCGAATGATCAGACAACAAAGATCGTGATGGAAAAGAAATAAGATACCCAAAGAAACGCCTTCTTGCAGTTTCTTTTGGACAATGTTTAAAAATTTCTTCTCTTACATAAATTGTCTCCTTCACAATGTCAGACTGTATTGATTTCGCTACATTTATACCATACTCTCCGCTTTTGTATAGAAGTATCTTTCGTTACCAACAACCGGACTGGACTATCGGAACATCTGGAACGTTCTTCTTCAACCAATCCTTCAAATCATTGACCTCTTGCGATAAGTCCACCGAGTGTGCCAATCCTTGCTAAATATGGTACGATATTCCCGCCACTACATTCGAATTCTCTGTAACACAGAATCCTGCACCTTTTAAAGTATCAACGCACTCTGTATTCATATCAAGGGTGAGCACGTCGTCTTCGGTTCCGTGGGCAATGAACATTGGTATCTTCTTCGTCGTCGGCGAGATGCCCTATGACAGTGGTAAGTGGCCGGACATAAAATCGTTTCAGCAGCTCGAACCTCAGTTAGTTTATCAGAAAGAACCATTTTTCCACTGAGCATCACGATTCCAGCAATGAGAAGGTCCTCGATGGTAACGCCCATGTACAGGGACATACAGGCTCCTTGACTGAATCCGCCGAGTAATATTCTCTCAACATCATTCTCGCGTTATTGAGCGATAATCTGCTGAAGCGATTTTACCGATTGGTTGACTCCTTCTTCGTCCTCGGCTCCGTCGGCTCCAACGTTGTACCTGCGTCCAAGGTTTATATATCGCACCAGGAAAAATACAAATTATCTCACCAGTCGGGTATTACTGCTCCGTCTAGCCATGAGCAACGGCGCAATGGACTATTTGACTCAATTACATCATTGTGGCTCAACACGGTCGAAGAGTGAATACTTACGCTTGGGGCATTATCCACTTGATATGGTGCAACCCAGGATCAGCAGCGATGCCTCGTGCCAGGCGACCGATACCGTTCGCACTGCTTCCAAGGCCCTAAATAAAGATCAGACAAGTACATGAAAGTATAAGGGAAGTTTTAAACATGGAATGGTAGCGCTGTGCTTCTACTTTGCCAATACTGCTTGACAGTCCAGTTCTTGTGCCATAGAAGATCGGTATGGTTAAAGACTGAAAGCCTCTAAGTATGTAATAAGGGGCGATGGTGAGGGTGAGGACGAATCTGTATCAAGAAAAATAAATCGATCACATGTCGCTTGGCGATCAAAGGTTAGACCGCTAATTGTAAATCTAAGGTTGACACATCCCCCAATGAGCAATTTTATATAGAATAGCTATTATGCGAGCTAAATACAGATGTGAGAGTCTGCTTCATCTGGATACCTATTCCAACAATGCAGTTATCTATCATTTAATCAACCTCCTCGTTCGAGTCGTTCCCTCCCTGCAAGTTAACAACGTCCTTCTTCGACGTCCGTCTCGCCTCTCCCAGCTGTCGACACGTTTGGAGATGCCCCGCCATTGTATCCATGCTGATCAATACAGACGAACAATGAGGGCACTCGATATGGCTAAGCTTGAGGTGCTTCCCCAAGACATGTTCCTTGACGGCTTCTCGATCGAGAAGCATGCGGTGCGTTCGGTGGTGGCAGACGATCTGTTTGCGGCAGGAGGCACCGTGTGCGCCGTTCGTATTGTGAGGCTTGTCAAAGCTGGGACAGTGACCTTTCTGACAGGCGGAGTCATCCCAATCCGAGTGCTCATCTTCGTAGTGAGCGGGGAAGTCCTCAATTCTGAGGTTGGCGGAACAGCCTGTGTGGGGGCACCGGTGCAGCGCATCGGGTGGGGGACTGACACGCTGTAACCCAAAGAATGTCGTAGCACTGTCAATCGTTTCGTCGTACAGCGGAGCCAGGCGTGTGGCTACTGTTACTGGCTTTATAGGCATGTAAGTATGTGTCCCAGCGGCGCTATATATACAATGTTTTAGTATGCGGAATGAAGCACGAACGAATCTCACAGCTTTTGTTGGCACGCCGTTGTCAGTTTCCTGAAAATTTCGTGGCTGAGGACGGCGTAAGGATGGAGAATAGTAGGACACCCGTAACAACGTACTCCTTCAATATCTGAGTATTGGTGGGCGTCGCCGGTTGTGGACAATGACTTTCTGTGTAGGGTTCCGCGCGTCTCGAAGGCCTATTACAAGAAAGCTTATAAAGACAGGGAGCTTTCTCATACCTGGACAGTTTATTATTGAGCTCCACTATATGGCCACTTCGTGGTCTGATGTATTCAAATGAAGTATCAGAGTCGGGAATGGGAGGAAGCGAGCATAGATTCTACGTACCGTCTCTTTTTCTTGGGCGCCGAATCCCAACTTGAGGGTGTTGCAACGGTGCCAAATGTCACTGAGTTGTAGGCATCTTGAGGCAGAGGCGTAGGCGCTATGTTGGGGGCAGTTTGGTACAGCTTCCAGGTTGAGGGGCCCGCGACTGCCTTCGACTGTTGCGGAATAGTATAATTATTTCCCGAGCTGTTGCGTGAGGGCGGCGACAATGACCGCGGGGTGGGGTATAGGTCAGACGGATTGACTTGGACAGGAGGGGTTGAAGGGGAAAGACAAAGGTCGGGGTGGTCCATGGGAGAGTTCCACGTGCCACTAGTATACTCATCTCTGACAACAGTGTTTCTATTGTGAAGAGCTGTCATTATCACAATTTACGGATCAATAGATGTCTCACCTAGGGATCGACAAAGTATGACGCTCCTCGGGCGGATCAGAGCTGCTAGACAATCATGTCAGTTTTAAGCGACAACGAGGAAAGATATAAAGTGTACGCAAGAGCTGGCGTTTCCCCAGTTCCCCATTCCGGCCCCAACTCAATGTATGAGGGTAGTGGGCTGTCGCTTATTGGCAGCGACTCGTCCAAGACGAAGCAGTCTGGATACTCGACGCTGATAATGTGTGAGAAGAGAGAACACGGAAGAGGAGCACGAATGAGTGCACCTCAGCAAGATTTGCTCCAGTGACTCTTCCCCAGCCATCACGTGACTGGGAGACGCGTTAATCGAAAGGAAACGTGACGCGACGCGACACGACACGAGGTACGTACGCGAAGAAGTTCAGAAAGCCTGTCCATTCTACGTCGTTGTTGTTGTCCATTTCAGGAGGATAGACGACTCTGTTAAAGGATCTAAGCGCGCGTTAGTGAAGGAAAGAGAACCACCCACGATGGCCACCCAGCCTGCTCCTCGTCATGAGCCATGCTGCCACTGGCGATAGGTGCGCGGGTAGTGAGGGTCGAAGGGAAATGGGCGGCGTCCATCGGAAACAAGTTTCTAGCAAGAAGAGAGAGAAATAGATCTTTTATAACAGGCCGCGGCCGTGCATGACGAGGAGAGGTTATTGCCTGATTTGGGTGTCAATGTTCAGCGAAGAGCATAAAGGCTGTCGTCCCGTTTGGGAGTCAAAAGTGCGTGGTTTTCGGGAATGTGACTGTCAGAAAAACAAACACGTACGTTGATAACCAGGGGCATTCCCGTAACCATTAACCATTGTCCTAGTCCTGATTTTATTCAAGAGGTTTCAGTTCGTGTAGGACAAGAAGTTCCATCAGCTTACCCGCGGAGAAGAAGAGTTTGATGGAATATATGTGCGGATTAAGTTTTCCCCATGCTCAGATGCCATGTTTCGCATTATCTCGGATTGGAAACTTGGAGTGGTATCGTTGATGTCGGTCAGCTTGTTTTTCTTTCCCTCTTCTTTCGCTCGTCACGGTACGCTCATAGATAGTTTTTGTAGATTCGCCAGCTACGATCAGCTATGAGTCGCATGGCCAGCTAGACCAGTTTGCCATCTTCCAATTAAATTGTAAATATGAACCAAGCAATCGGCGTGGGTACAAATAATGGTCCTGCGAATTACAAATGGAAGAAGTAAATTCGATTGTTTTTTTACCAGTCTGCTCTATCCTGTTCCTGGATATGGTATAATTACACCCTCTCTCCTGTGCTCTTGAATTGAATAGCTCTAGAACCACCCGCTTCAAATTCAAATTCGTCACTTTCCTCTCAATCACCATCATCAAGTCTGAAAGACGTACGGTGAGTCCTAGACAGAAAGAAACCGCCTATTATTGATTTCGTTCTTGAGACGGCATCGACGAAGCGTCCGGTCCCCAGAGTTCATCGATTGCATCGTCGACGAAACTACCGAGCCTTAGGAATGGTGGAGGACACTTTTGTCTTGCAGTTTAGTTAACAGGAAATCCGCTCCGAGGGCGAGGAGGTACCTGTTCCGGAGCCTGATTCTGATGGCGGGTAAACGGTACCGGGTGTTCTATGATATCCCCCGTGGATCTCCTCCCTCTCGTCAAGTCACCTTGTATCGACAACGAACGATTGTATGTTGTGGATTCAGTGAGCACGTGAGCCTCCTTATCTCGTTATTCCCCAATGTGAAGTCCTAAAGGCAGAGCACTCATTTACGCTATCTGGAGTGGGATGACGTCAAGCACACGGCGAGGCGCACCCTGGCCTCTTACACGTTCCAATGCATCGGCTTCGATTTCTGCCAATTCACAAACTTGGCGTTGCTGTAATCGTTTATCCCTAGACCCTCCGCTACCATTCGGTAACCCTGCTTCAGAAGATTTGAGATGCTGATGCGTTGTTATAAATCTGTCGTTGTGCTGAGGCCGTCAATTCAGCGATTGATCCTATACGGACACGCTGCTGAAGATTTTGTTGACGTCGAAGACATTTTCTGCAATCGATCCCGATTGATCTGTATGAGTCGGGTGGCGTTTCCATCGCATTCAGGCCTTCTTGGGTAGTAGAGATACCGTTCCTTTCACTGCACCGAAGGTTCCTCATTTTCATCCAGGCTACCCGAGTGCGTTATTTCTTTGTCCGGTACGACTACCTCCTGACTTTTCGCCTAGATCTCCTTTTAACTGGACAAGAGTGCTTCTCTAACTAAGCATGGCATTCCCTCACTATCATACTCAAGGACTGCTGCCTAAATCCCACCTTGAATATTCTCATTCTTCAATGAAGGATCGATAATTTCAAGTGATGGGGACGCCGAGACTCAGTCATAAAGTCAGAATTCGTTATGTGTCCTTTCCATACGCCTGGGTATGAGATTGGAACGTTTCTTTAACAAGGGTGCAGGCGCTCTGTTCATTTGCGTTATAAGTAATACGATTGTACTTCAATGCGGCTGGACTGCTTCCGCTGAAGGTTGAGATAGAACGCCAAGTTCGGGGTATGATGTTGCGGAATAGCTCAGGTACGCGAGCCAAGTAAGTTCGTTTACTAACCATAATATTACGTGTCTTACTCGTGGGCCCCAATATTATAGGTTCACTAACGACTTTCAATGATCCAGCGGATAGGGCCCTGGGTCCGTTCATGTCTCCCCACAACGACGTATTGACCAAGGTCCAGCTTCCTTCTCATTGAACGGCGAAGTCATCATCTGGAGACTGGCATGACGAGCCAACAAAGAGAAATTGGGGTCTGATTTTGACACGGAAGTAGGAGCAGGATCCCCGGGTGTCGGAGGAGAGTGGAGTGAGGGGAGAATTGCAGCGACTGGTCTCGTGCCACTTCTTTGTAACCCGCGATACTCGTCTACTTCTATTCCATTCGTGGTTCTATCTGTTCGGTGGACTATCGCTCCGAGCACGCATAGCTCTGAAACGGGACCGAGTCCTTTATAGCACCGAATTCTGGGGGCGAGGGTACCTGACCTTAAATGAACAGAGAAGCCAGGGGAAATTCAAGATCATGAATGAGCACTAAGCCCACGCAATAGCGGGAATTGAAGCGTAGGCGAAGAACTTGTAAGTTGTTTGAGTTGTCATTTTCTCATTCTGCGGGGCTGAGTGTACGGAAAACCGGATTTTCCCTCTGTGCGAGGACATGAATATCGCACCATGACAACCAGCAGATAGGTAACGCTATGGAGCTTGCTTGGTCGTATATGTAGAGAGGGTCGGATGTATCCGCATTCGGCCTTCGTTCGGCTATTACCGAATACAGATACCGTACAAAAAAGTTCTCGACCTCTCTGCTTCCTCCCACTCACCTCACGGCGTGCATGCGTAATTCGTTGTCAGCCTGCTTATTTCCTCATGTCTTTGGGATGCATGGTTCCCCTTGATTTCATGCTACTTGAGATTCTCTGACAAGAATCTTGCTGGCGATAAAATGACCGATAGCTTTCAGCGCTGATGCCTCATTGATTTCGCGTCGAGACCAGCAGCTTGAGTAGGAAAGATCATGAATTAAGCGTGGCTACAGGGTGCGTCAACGAAGTTGATCTATCAAGGGCACCATCCTTACGGCCGCCTAGAGACTTCTCATGATAGAGGCGCATTTTTCCCACTGACAACCCTGATTCATTTATTTGTGACAAATGACGGCACGACATGGCTCAACAATAACCGAACACATTGCTCTCACCACCGACTCGTCTTTACACGGCGAGCACGAGCTCCTGCGTTTACTTTCGCCTGGGAAGGCAGGATCGGTTATGTTCAGTATGAGTCTCTGGTACGCTATCCTTGCAGTCTTGGTCAAAGGAATCACTCACGTGCTCGGAGGTTCACGATTCTCCTCTTTCTGGTGCCATCCTTTGCCCTCAATATCACGGTTCCCAGCATCGTGCACACAGGCGAACCGACGACCCTCTACCTCGTTCATTCTCCCCACGATCCCTCCCAATTCTTTTTGAAGAAATTTTACGAACAAAACGGCCAGTCGCTTTTGTCGAGTGAAGCGGTTTGGGTGAATAACTTTACGAGAAATGTGAATGCCTCGCTACGGTTTAACGAAAACGGGTGCGCCCTTTTGCTGTCTCTGTGGGAACATTACTGATTCTCCACCCTCGGTAGCTTGTTCACCATACATGCCTATACAACATCAGAGTACGAATTTCGGTTGATCTTTGATCAATTACTGAATATAGCCTAGTCCTTCCATCGATGACATCCCCATTGCCCAGAGCGAGCAAATTGATGTACAGCGAGTGGATACAATTGCACGAATGACTAGCTCCTCCTCTTCCCCGTTCGTGTACTCGCTTCCCTGTTGACTGTAATGTGTCCACTGATCGCTCTGCAGAACTCCTGAAGCTACAGAATACACCGCCACCGCCATAGCGACTTCTTCGGGAGGGTGCGGTATCCCGGTCGGCGCCATCATCGGCGTCACCATAGTATCCGTCATTTTCCTCACCACCAGTGCTTTGCTGCTATACCTATTCATTCACGACAGGAAGGAGCGTGCGCAAAATGGCTCAGACACCGAATCCAGCCTTAGTCCCTCGCATTCGGAGAAAAAGGGCGACCATGACGTAAAGCCAGAACGCGTCGCGCGGCCAACCTTGGCGCCGCACCCTCGGTCTGTTCGGAATTCATTGATCTCGTTGGAGGCCAGACAGGCCGCGTTACGGGATTTGAGAGAGCAGATCGGGTCCCTCCGACGGAGCCTTGCGGGCGCTTTCAAATATGAATCCCGAGCGGAGCATGGGGAGAGGCTGGGTCATGAGAAGAATGACTCGCTGGGGAGCCAGTTCCGGTTGTGGGTGGATCGTGTGAACCAGGAGACGCCGCCACCAGAGTACTTGTCCCACCGGTCTTCTGTCGGTGTAAGCGCGGGGTGATGGGAGGGTAATTTATTGATATCTTTGTTTATTTTTTGCATTCTCTGGAAGGCGAGCGTGGTTTTGGATCACCACGAGATTGTATACCAGCTGAATCGTGTACAGGAGACGCGTTTTTTACTATATCAAATGACTATTTGGATGTGATGTGGAGATATCGGGTTTCTTGTGATGTAATATTGCCAGAACGACCAGCAATTGCGAATCTTTGGAAGTCTTATTGCGTGAATGTTTTACACTCTGGACCACAAAACCTGCCAAGACACGGCTCCAAATCTCATCAATTGCGAACTTTTGTACGTACATCATTGGCATTCAATGTATGTACAATGATCATGTGGTATCAGAATTCAATGGACCCACAGTCCGCACCGGCTCTCGTACCGGCTGGTGTTCTCTGCTTCGACCATTCACCTTGTGCCATCGTGACTACGTCGTGCGACATTACACGTGTCTAATTGACTAGTCTGGTCGACTCGACTACGTGATCTCTCTTGGTTAACGCGATGGCGTGGGTGCTTGCTTTAGCTTCTTGTTTCGTCGCTGGCTTTGTCGCTATCTATCTGCGTTCGCGTTGGTTATTTAGGTCGCTACCACCGGGCCCGCCTGGCCATTGGTTGTTAGGGAATGAGATCCCCACGAAGCGGTACGTCAATGATGGCTATCTTTGCTATCGTCAGTTTATTCTGGTAGGGCTTTCTTAAAGTACGATGAATGGACAAGGAAGTACGGACCGATTTATTCGCTGACTCGGTTTGGAAAGGTGTATATCGTTGTCGGCAGATACGATGTGGGTCGACGGTCATGCTAGCGACTAGGGCTAATACTCGACTCGTTTTTTGCAGGCTGCTGTGGAACTAATGGAGAAGGGTGGTACACAGACATCTGATAGACCAAGGGCTATTGCTGCCTCTGAAACTTTCTCTGGAGGTCTTAGGTCTATCTTGTTGAACGATACGCCGAGGTGGAGGACTCTGAACAGGTGGTTTTTCTATTTTTGTGATAGAAAAGCTTAGGCTAACGGTCCTGTATTAGGGCTTTCCACTCGCACTTGAAGACCAACAGGGCGGCTGCATATGAGCCGATACAACTATATCATGCGAAGAGATTGATTCTGAATATCCTTGACAGTCCGGAGAAGTTCACTACGCATACGAAGACGCGAGTACTTTGTTCGCCCTCTGTTAAGGCTAGGCTGAGTGCTTCGTTCATAGATATGCGGCATCCGTGATCCTTACACTCACATATGGGAAGACGACGCCTACCACTTTTGAGGATCCTGATCTGCAGGATATGATTCGAGATGGAAATAGGTTCCGTATGGTTATTCTCCCAGGAGCCTACCTTGTGGATACGTTTCCGGTTCTTCACTGGGTGCCTGGGTATCTCTCAGAGCTTAGGAGGTGGTATCGAGATTCGCTAGAGTTGTGCCGTCGATGTTTGGGTAGCGTTCAGACGAGAATAGTGGGTGTTTTCATATTGATTGTATCGGGAAATATTGATGTGGGTGTTCTAGGCTAGTGGGGAAGACGTTCCTGGCTGTTTTGCGACGGATCTGTTGAATAATGAGAAGATGTCCTTTGACCAAGCGGCGTTTCTTACGGGTTCGATGTTCTCTGCTGGAGCATCCACGGTAAAGTTGCTTGTTCCTCTTTTTTTATTGGCTGCTACAATTATTACAGACTGCGGCTGCATTAGTCTTCGTTATCATGGCGGCTGCTTGTTTTCCTGACGCGGCAAAGGTTGTACAGAAAGAGATTGACGATGTGGTTTCTCATGGCAGATGTTAGTAATATCGACGTCTTGAATGAAACATTTGCTGATTGTGCTTTTTGAATAGGTCCGACTTTTGAGGATCGAGAGCGACTGCCGCAGGTTATGGCATTTGTCTTTGAATGCTTTAGATGGTAAGCGCGTTTTTGCTGGAGGTTCATACGGAGAAACTGATACTAGGTTTGAAAAGGCGACCGTTGGTTCCGAGTGGTACGTGCGTATCAATCTGGTTCAGTGAAATACTAATGACGGCGTGATCGTTTGCTAGGAATTGCGCATGCAGCTTCTCAAGATATTATATGGGTTAATCTTCTTTCAGCTTCGCGTCTCATTTTTTTGATATGCTGCTCTTAAAACAGCAGGGCTGCGTGATCCCTAAAGGAGCGACGATTATCGCGTCACCTTGGTATGTCAGTGTTCCCTGAAGAACCAATATGTTGTGCCAACAGACAAGTCGGCGCTAGGTCAATCTTCCGTTCCCCTGATATATTCCCTAGTCCGGAAGATTTTGACCCTCAGAGATGGATCGTTGATGGGCAGGTGAGGGAAGATATTAAACAATTCGTTTATGGATTCGGACGAAGGTAAAATTTCTTGTGTACGCTTTACTTTCCAGTTGATGAAATGTTCTAATTGTAGAGTTTGTCCCGGATCTCGGATTGCGAATAGGTGAATGTTTTATGTGTCCTTGCCCCCTGGACGTTCGTCGTTAATGGTATTTGTGTTGAAAGGTCGTTATTCATTAATACGGCGCTACTTCTGTGGGCTTTCGATGTTGTCGCGACTGAAAGAATCGACTCAAACGCGTTCGCTGATGAACCGGGAATGTTTCCGGGAAGTTTTGGGGTGCGCTTTGATTTGCGAGTGGGGAAGGAGAAAGAGGACTGGGTGAGGTCGTTGATGGCAAAGTGACTCCTTTGAGCGTGGAGATGCGTAGATGAAGATGTTATTGGTACTCCGGAAAGTTAGGGTAGTAGAACTGAAAGGAATGTAAATTTCTAAATAGCAAAACGTGTAATATGTTCCAATAAAATGGGAATTCGCAGTGAGAAGAGGAGGGTGTCATATCTATGGAAGAGAATAGGAAACTTTTCTTACGATTTACGACGTCAGTGAACGAAAAGCTCGACAGGATCGTCAGGATCCTGGCAGTACACCCCCTCACGTCTAGCGAGCAGCTTGCCTGACTAAAATGCCCCCCCCCCCCCCCCCCCAACTTCGTCGTCCATCGAGAAACAAGGATATTCCACTCTTGGAATGAAGTCCCAGAATATGGAACGGCGTTCATGATGATAATTTCACGGCTGCCAACTTTATGAGCGTGCTCGGCGAGGGACTGCCATAACTCATCTGAACTGGGGCGCTCAAGCACATACTGTAAGAGACCTGAAAGACGAAAGGCGAGGATGATTTGGAGATTTTGGAGCGATGATTTTAGAGGGATGGATTCTAGCTTTTCGATGATGAGTTTGAGTGCATGGGTTCCGTACATGAAGACGTCGATCCAGATAGATACGGAGGGGACTTGTAGGCAGTCTAGCGAGGTAAATTCGGTGTCTGTTTAAGATATGTTAGGTATGGAGGGGGAGCAGTGATAAATGCTCACGATGAAGACAAGTGCTATCAATGCAGAGTTTCTGCAACGACAACGGTGGTAGAGAGCGAACGATGCCGCAGATGCTTTCAAAACCGATGCCCCAAAGGCAAAGTTAGTCGATGGTTGAGAAAACGTTGATGCCGGATTGGTTAGGATAGAAGATGCTCTGGTTCCGCAGAGTGGGGCGAAGATTCAATGTGCCCAGTGAGGGTCCCTTGATTGTAGAAGTGTCTTCGGCGGAAGGACGATCCCAGATATAGACGTCGTGTAGAGAGACATATTCGATCATTTGGGGAAGACAGCGCACGAAATGGAAAAAGGCGCTGTAGTGGTACCACATGTATGTCCCTGGGAGGAGGTTCAGCGGTTTTCCCATGCGGAGCGTCGTCAAAGGGTAACTCGAGAGGATCCGGGCATCAGCAGTGAGATGGTAGAGTGCCAAGGAGTCAGTTTGTAAGTGGAGGTGGCTGACATTTTGTAAGAGCGGGAGGATGTCGTTCAGTGGTGGGTTGAATGGGTAGATGTGTAGAGAACGGACGAGCGGTGGGATCGGGCTACCTTCGGTGTATATGTGGGAGATAAGGCCTTAAGGTTCCATTTGTGATCTGAGTATTTCTGAAGGAAGAATATTCGGAAGATGTGGTGCCGGGCTCAGTCTCGGAAGGAACGGGATACGAGAAGGAGTTTTGCCAGGGTTGTACGGTCGGTTTGGAGCTCGTCTACGATGCGGTCTATAAGTTCCTGGGGGAGGTCATATTCTTTGGCCATGCTGGAAATTCGTCTTCAGTTACTAGATGAGGAAGCAGAGACAAGAAGACGCATGGAAATTTGACTAACAACCCTGTGGAAATGATCCGTTTGATTTTCCTCACGTGATACACGCGCTTCTTCTACGGCGGTCCGTGATCGCCCGTTGGCTTTCCTTTCTACGATGACGACTACAACCAACACTGTGGCCCTCACTGCTCTTCTTCATTCTCTCTCTCTCTCTCTGTTCTATCAGTGATATATATATCGATGGACTTCATCGCTTTTCCTCCACTTTTCGAGTGCAAGAAGCCGCTCATAGCGCGTGTGGTCGATAAGCTGTATTCCCTGCAAGATTGGAAGTATCGTTTTAATCGCCTCCAAAATAGGCTCTGTGAGTGATACTGGCTCATTTTTATGGCTTCCTGCGCGTTGCTGAGCGCATATATGAAAGTTTCTAGCTTTGAAGGCCGTTTTGGAGGCTCGTTCTGGGAGATTTGCATCTCGCATTCTCAGTCTCATCTCTCTCCCAGGATGTCAACGTCGTCGTCGCCCATTTGTCCGCTTTTTTACTCCAGGACCGGCCTTGTCCCTTGGGGCGTCCATTTTGTTGGGGCGTTTGCGTGTGTGGCGGTTTTAGTGGCGTACTCGACAGAAGTTACATCGATAAGGTAAGTCATGTCTTTTATTTCGTCAGCGCTCGCTGGAATATGGAGCAGACCTTGAATCACCGATGTACCACGGAAGGCAGGATGGCGCGCCACATCTCTGACTTTGTCCCCTCACCGGCCCCCTCAACGCCCTCCTCACGGTCGCTTTTGCTCGTTGGTAGAGCTAAAAGTTTTCCTGGTAGAATTTGCTGCTACTTCGCTCCCCCCATATCTACTGATTCCAATATAACTGCAGCGATACTTGAGGTGGCGTGGCCCTAAACGACATTCCAAGTGACGTTCCGAAGGATTGTCTGATCGTCACCGGCATTGTTAGGCGTCTCTTTTCGGTTTGGGCCAGTGTCGTCACCACGGCTAGTGGCTGAAGATGTGAAATTGCCAGTCCAGCTCGACTGGTGCCCATGAATGGTATGTCCTTGGAATCCAGGCATTCGAAGGAGAAGCTGACTTGTGCAGAGACCGATTCGAAATGTGGCCTTCACGTTCGATATCCTAGATCTTCAAGGGGGTGGCGCGCCTATCGATGCCTTCTTCCTCCAAGGTAGCCCAGAATTTCGTGTTAGCCTAGTTATCGTCATTTTCGCTTGTTATTGCGGTCGTAGTAGGTTGAAGGTAAATTATATTCCCCCATTTTCCTTCTACTAACTCCATATGTTTCGCAGGTCTGATTCATACAATTTGCTTCTCCACAGGTACGTTCCATATGAAGTACACTGTGCCATTAACAAAATCTGCGTCAGTTCCTGGAACCTTCGGATTACAACTACGTGGGAATACAGGGTTAACTTCGGAACCTGTATGCCCCTCATCATTCATCATTTATCTCTGACCGACTATTTTTACTTCAGTCCGCCAAGTTAGCATCAGAGAGCCTTCGTTGTTGTACAGAATCTTGTGAAATCGAACCATATCTCGCCTCTCGTTGTCTAGTGGGAGCGGCTACTAAAGAAACTAAAGACCCGAAACTGGATACAGCATTCCATTCTGACGTTGCGCAATTCTGTTTGGCGTTGTGCAGGGGTGGAGTCTCTTATCCATACTCTGCGGAGCTTTGATGTCCACGTCTGTTCATCCAGCGGCCTGGCCACTCGCGCTATGTGGCTGTGTTAATTATATTATGACGTTTGGAGACTATCTTCGTTGCATCACATAGTCCGAGTCACCCAGAGCGGTGCTAGGTTCTTATCTTTCGTGAGTGTCTAAACACATTATCTGTTATTTTTAGTACTAACACTAATTCAAGACCCGGTCCACATGGAAGTTTCTCCATTATCAGGGTGTCTCACGCTGTTATTCCGGCACGAATTGACATGTATAGCATCTTCCGAACTTATGGATCGTGCTTGGCGGGGCCAGTGTTTGAGAAATCCGGCGCACCCAGTTGGTCGCTACTTTTATTTCGAACTTGACTATCCCCTCTTCATCTCTTCTGATTGATGCATCACATCGTTTCAGTTCTGGGCTGTTTGCGTCGGTGAAGCTTGTCCAAAGATCTCTGAACGAACATCAAAATCGACCGAGATTGGGGATAGTCCTTGGCGGCGTCTTGGCATCTATCATGGCGTGGTCTCAGGAAGGCCGCGCCACGATAGTAGCTCACATCGCATATGTGCCGTTAAACTCTCAACGCTGCCAATACGTATTCAAAGATGACAGCAGCACATGGCTATGTGGTCATCCGTGAGGATATTACATATTCGTGAGTGGCAGTCAAAATTACTCGACCTCGTGGCTAATTTGGACACATCAGGTCTCATGTCGCGGAGAAGGTTAGATATGGCGGGAGCTTACCCTTGGGCAAGCTATCTGGTCCATTGCCGCTATTCCATCCACGGTCATGTGTCCCTTCTGTCCTCCCATGCGTCTTGATCGCATGCGTATGCAATTCTAAGCTAGGAGACACCCAGCCATGCATTGAAGAATGTACAATATGCAATAGACCTCGATGTCGTGCGCCTGAATATGCGGAGGTAAATCCAGAGGACACGTGCTAAGAGAAGCCAAACCGTGGACTTCTTCGTGCCCATATGCTAGGTAGCGTCGGTGCGATAATACGCAGGTCCAGTGAGCGGTCTGCGTGAGTTACCGATTCCGAATCCGGCGAGACCGTTTTCCTTATCGTTTCGTGGGCATATGGACGCATCTTTCCGTGTGAGTACAAAAACGGTCTGCGATTCAACGGCTTTCTCCCAGGTGTTCCTACCCCCCAACATGGCTGAAAAGCACCATAGCAAGTCCTCTAGCGATGCGGAGAAGGCGGTTCCGACCGACTTTGAGGCTCTTGAGGCTGTCGCTCTGCCGGACTTTGATGATCCTAATATCGACAAGGATGCCGCCATTGCAGGATTGTTGGGTGCGTAGCTGACTTCTCCACCGTTGATAACACTCTGACCGACACCTCCGTGTAGAGGACGACTCTCCGTACCCTGAGGTCCGTTCAGCGGTGGCAAACACTGATGACCCGTCTATTCCTGCGTCAACGCTGCGGTCGTGGGTCCTTGGCTTGATCTGGGCCATTGTCATCCCGGTACTTCTATTACGGCCCTTGTTGCTGTTCGACTTTTCTCAATCAACGTTGACATCCAGGGTCTCAACCAATTCTTTTTCTTCCGCTATCCCTCCGTCACGGTTACTGGTATCGTCGCTCAGCTGCTCGTCTTTCCTATCGGTAGGACATGGGCGAGGGTCGTTCCCAATTGGAAAATATTTGGTCTGTCTATAAATCCCGGGCCGTTCAGTATTAAAGAACACGTACGTCGGTGATCTAATTTGGTGATTTTCGTTAATACTGGAATGACAGGTGCTGGTTACGATCATGGCTTCGGTGGGTTCTGGGAGTGCCTACGCCACTGATATTGTCGCTGTCCAACGGGTTTATTATAACCAGTCATACAACTTTGGGTGTAAGACTGTATTATATCTACATTCCTATGCATTTGCTGATGTTGGTTGTGTAGACCAATGGATGGTGGTGATGTCTACCCAGCTTATCGGCTTCTCTATCGGAGGAATCGCCCGTCGCTTCCTCGTGCAGCCACCTTCGATGAGTATGCGGCATCTTTTTCGTTTACCTTCGAACCCCCGTCTAATTAAATTCAGTTTGGCCGACGAACTTGGTCACCTGTGCGCTGTTCAACACTTTGCACGCACAGACGTACGCCGGTATCGGTAATCGTGGGGGTATCAGCCGAGAGAGATTCTTCTTCTACGCCTTCCTAGGTTCTTTCTCGTGGTACTTTTTGCCTGGGTACTTGTTCCAAGCGCTCAGCTACTTCTCTTGGGTATGCTGGATCGTCCCCGATAATGTACCAGTGAACCAGATGTTTGGATACGTGCATGGCATGGGTATGAGTCTTATCACGTTTGATTGGGCCCAGGTCAGTGTTCGCAGGTTTGTACTGTTGTCGCATGTGCTCGAACCACAGTTCTATCTTAGATCGCATATATTGGGTCTCCTCTTGCCACGCCGTGGTGGGCTGAAGCTAACATCTTTGCCGGATTTGTGGCATTTTTCTGTACGTATCGTCTGCTCCACGTTCTATTTCCGTACGCTGATGGTATCTATATTTAGGGATCCTCACTCCTGCACTCTATGTATGGATTTTCTGTCCTGGTTTTGGCGCATGATCTGATCCATATGTCTTAGTACTCGAACGCGTGGGACAGCAAGTATATGCCGTGAGTGTTCATTCTATCCCGAGGACTTCTTACGTGAACTGATTTTCCCGGCAGGATCTCCTCCCGAGGATCGTACGATCACTTTGGCGAAACCTACGACGTGACCAAGATCGTGAACCCGGACGCCACGTTCAACGAGGCGGCGTACAAGGCGTACAGCCCTTTGTTCATCTCGACGACGTTCGCCATCTCCTACGGTCTCTCGTTTGCGAGTATCACAGCCACTATTACACATGCTTTGTACGTGAATCTCTGCGGTCCACCCGTTAACCCCGAGTCTAACTAGCGGGGATCAGCCTCTACTTCCGAAAGCAGATCTGGACACAAGCTCGTAGGTCAATGAATGAACAACCCGATATTCACGCGCGCCTTATGTCGCAATACCCTCAAGTTCCGGAGTGGTGGTACGCTATCATATTTTGTGCGTCTCCCTCGTGATTGCTGTCGCCATGCTGACGTGTGTTCCAGTGGCTATGTTTGCATTTGGCGTCATCTCTATTGAGGTCTGGGATACCAAGTTCCCGGTGTATGTGGTTCTCTTCATTCATCTCCATGTACATGCTGATCATGATGCAGGCAATACTTCATTCTCGCTTTGGTTATCTCGTTCGTTTACGTCATTCCTATCGGAATGATCCAAGCCATCACGAATCAGCAAGTCGGGCTGAACGTCGTCACGGAGTTGATCATTGGATACGCCCTCCCCGGGCGCCCTGTCGCAATGATGATGTTTAAGACATGGGGTTACATTACCATGGCTCAAGGTACGCGCTAATTTTACATCTTTAGCCGTCTACTAACAGCCGTCGGCAGCTCTGACCTTTACCTCCGACTTCAAACTGGGCCACTACATGAAGATTCCCCCACGATCTATGTTCTGGGCCCAGGTCGTCGCGACAGTTATCGCTGGAACTACGCAGCTTGGCGTGCAAGCTTGGATGTTTACCAATATCGAGAATCTTTGTGATCCTGCGCAGAAGGATGGCTTTATCTGTCCATCGACGGAGGTATTTGGGACTGCCAGTATTATCTGGGGTGTTATTGGACCAGCAAGGCAGTTCTCGAAGGGACAGGTATACTACGGTGCGTGTTCCGGTACTCGGGCTGCGATGATTTTAATTAATTTCCCTCTAGCTCTGGTATTCTTCTTCCTCATCGGGTTCGCCTGCCCGGTTATAAGTTATCTGATCAGCTGGAAGTGGCCGAATAGCATCATTCGCTACGTCAAGTACGCTCTCATTCTTATGCCCACCCTTTCAGACGACGTCTAACCTCTTCTCTCTAGTTTCCCGGTCATCTTCAGTGGAACAGGTGCGATTCCTCCAGCCAGTGCCGTCAACTACGTCCCGTGGGCTATCGTCGGTTTCATCTTCCAATACGTTATCCGCCGTCGCCATTTCTCGTGGTGGGCAAAGTATAACTATGTCCTTTCGGCCGCCATGGATTCCGGTGTCGCGGTATCGGCTGTGCTTATATTTTTCTGCCTTCAGTATCCGATGAATGGGAATATTGGCATAAATACAGTGCAGAAATGGTGGGGAAATACGGTGCCGTTTTCGAACGCGGATAGCGCTGGGACGCCGATGTTGGCTGTCGCTGATGGCTCATTCTTTGGGTAAGTTTTTCTTGAGTTGTGAGGTCGTGTTGGATGCTGAATTCTTTTCATAGGCCGCGTACATGGGCATAAGGTCAAGTCTTCCAGTTGTAATAGTAAACTTATTTGCTGCTGTTGCTGTTGTTGTAGATCACGTTCTACGTCTGTTTTATGCAAATGACATTGTATTTTATGACATTGAAATTCTGTTAGTTGCTGCAAGTAGTAAAAAAATAGCGATGTAGTCATCATGTGATCTAATCCGTGTTCTTCGCTAACCACCACCTCTGTTCTGTCCTAGTACGATGGGAACGTCTCTGAACCTCCCCATTTCAACACCAATTCTGATAAATACATGGTGCAGATCCTTTTCGGCAACCCGAATGCCTCACGATCCCAGCAAAGTTCAGCTCGAGTGTCACGGTGATTCTTATCCATGTATGCGCTGCTGCTCTCCATTTCGCAACGAATACTATTAAGAATGACTCTTAGGGACTGGGAGGCAACGCGAACGATATGAAACTTATCGCGCAAGAGCTTGCCGCTGATCCGGATTTGAATCATACTCAAGTGGCTGATGCCGCAGGCGTATGTTCCATCAGCCTTTCTTTGCTATCTTATAATATCTAATTAAGTTTAGCTCACTCCAACCATGTACACGACTAGGGGGACAAGTTGTACCGGCTTGGTAGCTGTTTGACTATCAGGTAATGTTCCCACATTTACGAGCTTCCAAAGGTACGACAGCCGCTTTGGTCCAGACGACGAGGACGGGATACTACAATCTGTCGAAGTGCTGTCGCACTCGTCCAATCAAGAACAAGAAGGCGGGAGTAACAGGGTTGTACTCGCCGGATTCAGTCAGGGTGCTAATTTGTCTCTTTTCACCACGGTTACCGGTGCGGACTTGAACATTTCGGGTGTTGTGATGCTCAGCGGAAGGATGTTACTTCCAGAGAAGCTGATTGAGGTGCGCTCGCTGAAAGTATTCTCTTTCAGACACTTCTGATTTAGTACAGAGTATGCGGACGCAAAATGTAAAGGACGTTCCCATGTTTATCGGACATGGGACGGAGGATGGGATTATCACTCTGCAGACGAATGGAAAGTGTCTCGATGTGCTCAAGGCTGCGGGATTTGTGGTCAAAGAGAACACAAATGAGGTTGGAGGGATCTCGTATCATGTCTATGAGGGAATGGCGCATTCTGTGAAGGCGCAGGAGATGGATGATTTGAAGGATTGGTTGAAGAAGAATTTGTCTCCGGATTAGTGTGTTTTCTTCGTTATGATGTTTCGTTCTTTGTGATAACAGCTACTATCAGGTCTATTTTATAGCACTTTGCGACTGAAGGGCCATTTAACCTCTCCCAGTAAGATAAGATACCTGACGTAAGTAAGGAGTCTTCCAAAGAGTTATTGAAGAGTATGCAATTAAGAGAATGCTTTGTACATCATCAATAGCCATGCTCTTCATGATTTTGGTGTCGTAT
>JAUDZF010000055.1:0-102435 GCA_030407055.1 Armillaria mellea
CGCATCGCGCTTGTGAATCCAGCCAGTACAGACGGAGGTAACGCGGTGACCATGGGCACTATGGGAGAGAACATCATTTCCGCCACAAGAAGGGCGCGGCCCTTGAGCGATGATGCATTTTTAGCTCACATGTAAAGCACCGTGCAGGCCAATCTCCGGAAAAAAGTAGTGTAGCCTAGCAATAATCATTCGTGCACGGTCATGGAATACTTCCTTCTGTTCACTAGGGTAGTAGCACATGTTCAGTTGCTCCCAGTAACGCGTGTAGCAAGGTCTCGGAACCGAAAAAGTAATCGTTGGTCAAAATTTACAGATTTGTTGGTACAAGCCGATTGTTAGTACATAGATATTTTCTTTTAGTCGCAGAAAATTCCTCCATTGATAGACACCTAGCAAGGGATAGCGTGAGTACCTAGGGATACTACACGAACCCGCGTGAATCATACCGATTGACCTTGGAAGGAACACCAATGTCAGAAAGCACCGGAAGCGGTGATGGGAGAGCCTCGTACCCGTAATGAAGCTGGCCTCCTTGGAAACAAGATATGACACCAAGCCGGCAATATCAGCGGGTGTCCCGTTTCTTCCCACATCGGTCCTTTCGCTCATACCTTGAAGGTATTGTTCGGGATTACGGGGATTGACAGCACTAGCAATACCGGCGACTTCGGGGTTGACGGTTGGAAAATAACATTAAGCCGTGAAGATGAAAAGCCTACTCATGTCAGTTTCGGTGGGACCTGGCGTGCGCCATAACCAAAGCGATTCAATAAATGTAAGATAGACATACCTGGAGCATAAGCGTTAACAGTGATACCGTATTTACCGAACTCGTGGGCTAACCATGTATAGTTGAGAACATGTGTGATGCACATCAGAAGGAAGAATACTCACCCGCACTCTGCGTAAGTCCACGAATAGCCCACTTCGAAGCGCCATATACCGGTACGTGAGGAGAGCCTGTCAGGGGGAGCTTAGTTTTAACCCGTGGATAACGACGCCATGAAATTCAACACACCTAGCTTTCCGGTGGCAGAAGATGCCCCGACGATTCTTCCACCATGGCCTTGGTCGATCATCTGTTTCGCGGCGTACTTGTAGCAGAGGAAGGTTCCACGACCATTAATTGCAAAGATTCGATCCCATTCTTCTGTTGAGGCTTTTCGGAGTTAGTATATGACGTCTGTCCCGCAATGATTTTACAAGGGACGTACTAGACATGATACTTTTTGTAATGCATATGCCTGCGTTAGCAACCATCTCCGCCAAGTCTCAGCTTCGAAATTTGATCACATAAATAAAAAATTTACTCACTACGTCGAGCGATCCTAGAACCTGGACTGTCGACTCGATCATCCTTTGTACATCGGATTCAGAAGATATGTCTCCAGTGATCACATGAGATTTACGTCCTTTGGAGGCTATTTCGGAGGCCAAGATATCAAGTTCTGTTCTCGCTGAAGGAAGGTCATTAAGCGAGACGTCGAAGCCGTCGTCTGCGAGTCTGAGAGCAATGGCTTTGCCAATCCCTTGAGCCGAGCCGGTGATCAGAGCAACTCCTAATTCCATGAACGGATATCGAAGCAAATGCAGAGAGGTAGTGTGGTGTTACAGTATAGGTATGCAATGCGCATGAGAAGCCCTGGGTAACACATGACTACAAGCTTTGATCCAGCTTATGCAAAAGGTTTTTTTTAGAAATGTCCAAGGCGTAACACATACGTGAAGGAGAAGGCGTTAGTTTTGAATAACGTTGAGTACAAAACCCCGAAACGCTGAAGTACTTGAGTGTGGTTCCAATTCAGGTGAGCTAGCCTCGGCTCGCTCCGAGTTTTGCACGTGCCCAAGACGGATTCTATTCTTAACCTTCGAAGTTGCAAAGGTTTGGATGTCAGAGGCTCTCATTTTCTCTTCAAATGGGACAGCAGCTTAGGCTAAGTACAAGCCGCTACGTAGGGTACCACCGCGATACCTCGACCTTATGTCCTTCAGATTGCGACACAAATCTAACTTCTTGTTACTCTTGTATGAGTGATAGCGTCTAATAGCTGAAAGTGCGCGTAAGTTCGCCCCCACCCGCTTTGTTAGAGGTACGCAATATTGTTTACGTGACAACCGTCTACTCATTCATTAGCATCCCGTCTAGGTGATGCCTTATCTGTCACGGCGAGCGATTAGAAACAAGTTCTTAGAGATGGTCAAGGACCTGAAGAGGCGGAGAGTGGGATCACAAATTTGGAAAGGCATATTTGAGGTAAGTCTACCTGAACACGATTGGATTGTGTCTATCGAAGTAGTTGCCGAAGCGATATATTACATATTTCCTCTATACCTTGATAAACAAATATATAACCAACGAAATAAGAACGATATGAAGCGCAATGAGTATCACATTGAGTCTATTCTGTACGCGAGAACTCGGCGGCTCTTTCTCAGCTCGTATCTGAGTGACCGGGGTGCCGTCCGTAGCGTCCTTATCACGGTGGCCGTGAACAGGCAGTGGTGATGCGATTTGGTTGGACTCGCAGTCTATGTGCTTTTTCAGCAGAGTGCACGAGCACAAGATATCGGCCCAGATCTCGGCTTACCGGCAAAGACTTCTACCGGATTCTCAAAGATCTCCATGCGAGGAAGATCCAAATACTCGCATATGTCGGCACCCTCAAGGGCAGGGTCGAATCCGCACATGGTGTTTATCTCAACGACTGTTAAAAGTTGCTTTATTGGTGCGCGGTACTGGCGTGCCCGAGTGTGTAGGCTAACTTTGACTCCAAAAAGAGTTTCCGCTTCTTCGATGGATATCTCGTTAGATAGATTCAGGTCGCAAAACCAGCGAATGACGGGCCAGGAAAATTTGTTGGATTGTGAATCAAGACGGGGTTCATATACTGTTAGCGAGAGAGCGAATGTATATTCGCTGTCTGCCATAAATGTGTCCAGTAATTGGAAAGGATCGTAGCACGGCGTAATTTGGAGTTCAAAAATTACATGGTGACACACTACACATCGGTCAGTATATCCCTTAGGTCCTCTGATATGCCGCACCAACCTTCGACATCTTTCATGCCATGCACCCTGTGATCACTGCCCGTTAGGTTCTGAGAACGGGACAACGACAGTCGCGAAGCTTGTGCAAACAATGAGTACACCATCCGTCGTGGAAGCGTTGAATATTCGGATGTCCAGAGATGGTTGGGGGAGATCACAAGACAATGGTCTTGAACGGCAGACAAATAATACGTGATAGGTGATCCACTGAACGGTAAAGTCAGCAAGGAGTACACATAAATATTCACCTCGCTCCTACCTGTACACAGGAAGCACTGACGTTAAATCCCCATTATTATAGTCCACGTCCCATGCCACGGCCTGTTCAGTCAATTCAATTAGTATCTGGCCGACTACCAGACAGTCCACGGGAGGGGTTAGCTCTGTCCGTGTAGATATGCTGCCTAGGTTGTAGGGGAATTGTAATCCAGGAGGGTATGCCCACACATCCGCAGTGGAAGTGAGAACATAAAGGGCGTCGTAAATTTCGATAAGATAATTTCTCTCCAAAATCGTGCAACGCAGCAGCGAGTTCAGATTCCTGAATAGATCAAATGTTGGCATATCTGGAGACATCGGGGGTCCAAGCAATGTCAATTCAGGATTTACTTCGCGGTCCTGAATTATATCCACCATATAATAGAAAAGATCGTATTAAGACGAAAGTTTTGTGAACACGATTCGGCCTCGTTCATCGATATGCACGCTGCTGAGGTCCCCATCCTTTGAAACATTGGCTATGAGTTCATACATTTATTCTCTCCAGGCAATCACTCACAAAAACGTAGTCGGTCCAACCATGGGGAGATTGATGGTAAAACCTACCAAGGTAATCCGAGGCAGACTAATTTGACTATTTGATAATGTCATGCAGACAATCGGGAACTGCAGCACCTCTAGATCATTGAACTACCAGAAGCGCACGATTGGAGTGACGCCTACAGTAAATGTCGGAAAAGCGCACCAATTGAATATTGAATTGCAACAACTGGACCGCAGTCAAGGACGCACAGTGGTCGCGGACCGTGTCTCGTATGGTACCTCCAGGCATGCACAAGCTTAGAAATGTCAAGTAGATTATGGTGATCGTTACCGTGAAGTATAATCGCAGTAAAAATTGGAGATCTGCATACACCAAATATCTGGGCAATATTTGGGTGTCTAAGTTGCATAAGATTGGCGATGCACGAACAACACGTCGCAGGCATACTTAAGATGGATTAGGATATCAATGTCCGCGTGGAATCGCTAAGGGACATATGAGCATTACTAGGGATGATGGCAGGACTGACACGGCTCGCTTTTAGAATTTCTTGTTCATTGCTGTGACCGCGGGGACCTCGATATACACGAACAATTTTGGGCGCGTTGCTGCCATCAACGTCGGCGTTATGATCAGAAAACACCGCGCCGGTGTTGGTTGCCAGTGAGTAAAGGCCACCCGAAAGGCTAAGACGCTCTCTCAAATAGATATCCCCTGGAGGGATATCTCGAATCTACAATAATGTAATGATCAATAGGTAGAAGAATAATACGAGAAAAATCAAGTACAAATCCTTTATACAAGCCCTGTTCCTTCAATGTTTGGACATCCGCGCCAAGGTTGTCGATGTTGGACATCGTAAGCTGTCGTGACGTCTCAATGGCACTAGTAAGAGCATCTGTACTAGCCCTTAATTCATCCTTGATGTCTGAAATCACGAGACGCGAGTCAATGGATGTACGGATCTATCAACCAACCTGGGTAAGCACATTTTAGTAAACGTCTTGAGACGCACTAGAAAATCTTGCTTGATCATGCCCACACGTTCCCGGAAACCGTTGATGGTGTCGGAAACGTTCCTTGCCTTCAAGAAACGTTTGATCCCGCGGGAATTGCGCCGGGTACTGGTCAACTGAACGTGTAAGTCCATCAAGTATCTAAAAAAATGCTCCGTTAGCAAGACTTGAGAACTTGTTTGCGCTCCCTCACACCTCAAGCTCTACGCAAACATCACGAAAACAAAGTGCGCTACTCTCTCCGTGTTCCGTAACGGTACCCTTAACCATCTCGATCGTCTGCTGTATACTGTTCATCAAGTCTAGTAGATCCTCGTTATTCTTGCCAGCTTTCTGCATTTCCTGGTTAATGAAAATACGACGCGAAGCGAAGGTCTGTTACGTACTTCAATGGCCTCCAGTACAAGCGCAGCACATCCACAAATGCCTTTGATGTACGGAAATGGGGCCAATTCGCCTGCGACCACGCCAAGCCTAGCAATATCAATCCAGGTTCCCAGATTAGATGGTCGGGTCATAGTGAAAGGATATTCGTTGTCGAGAAAGTGAGAAAATAGATATGGGAAAGTGCTGTGGAAGGACAGCAACGATGGTAATAGGATAAGCACCGAAAAAGACACTTTCACTCGGCTTACTTCGGCGGGCTTCGCTTTCTCACAGATGTGATACTTCAGACAGCTGACCACAGCAATATATACGGCCTTGGCACGTTGATAATGTTGAAGGGTATTGGCAAGGGAGGTGGAATGCTACCAAACGTCTATCAGCAAAATCGTTGATACCGAACTAGCCATATCCTGAGGAATCACTTTGAAAAAGTCAATAATGGATTTCAGTTGTGACATATGAGTACACAGCTCACCCAAGGCCTAAGAATGACTCCGAATGAATTAGGTGCCCATTAACGTTGGCATAACCAGAGTTTCATCAGGAACGGCCCAGTTGTAGAGCGTTGACTTTGCCAATTCCCTGAGCAGTACATAACCAGAAGATTCCTATATCCAAGATACAGAGATGGTGTAACGTTACATGCATTGCGCATCCACCCGCTTAAGATGCCCTCGGTGACGCATGACTTCAAGCTTTGATCCAGAAAAAATGTTCAGAGCGTAGCTTGTAGGTGAATAAAAGAGCCTTGATTTTGAAACGGGGCTCTAAACGCAGGAGCGCTGAATGTTGCTGAACGTATTGAACAATGAATGAAGGAGACGGTGTATGCCACGTGCAGCAACAAGACGCGTTGTTGGGGTGTATTTGGCTTTTACAGGGATCGACAATTTGCTCTTGAACTGGAACTGTCGACACTACCTTCGAAGTCGCAAAGATTTGGATATCAGGCAATACTTAGTGACAATAGATTAGTGGTCATCTCAATGTCAAATGCTCTCCTTTTCTATTCAAATGGGACAGCAGTCTGGGCTAAGTACAAGCCGCTACGTAGGGTACCTCCGTGATCCCTCGACCTTTTGTCCTTCAAATTGGGACACAAATATGACTTCTTGTTACTCTTGTATGAGTGATAACGTCTACCAGCTGCAAGTGCGTGCAAGTTCGCGTCCCCCTGCTTTGTTAGAGGTACGCAATGTTATTTACTTGACAACTATCTATTCATTAGTATCCCGTCTAAGTGATGCCTTAGTATCTGTCACCACGAGCGATTGAGAAAAAGTTGATTCTTAGAGATGGGCAAGCACCTGAAGAGGCAGAAAGTGGGGTCATAAACTTGGAAACGCGTATCTGGGTAGGTCTATTGGAGCACGATTGGGTAGATTGTAGTTGATAACCTGGTTCCTCTATACCATGATAGCTGACAAATGTATTACCAAAGAAATAAGAACAATATGAAGTGTAATGAGTACCACAACGAGCCGATTTGGTGCATGGGAGTTCGATGGCTCTTTGTCAGCTCGTATACGAGTAACTGGGATAATGTCTGCAGTGTCCTTATCGTCATGGACAGGCGCTTGTAATGCGATTTGGTTGATCTCGCGGTCTGCAACCCTTTAAGTAGAGTGTGCGAGCACAATGTACTAGATTTTCACTTACCAGGATGGAATTCTACTGGATTTTCAAAGATCTCCATGCGAGGAAGCCCAAAATATTCGCATACGTCCGCCCCCTCAAGCGCAGGATCAAACCCGCACATGGTGTTTATCTCAGCGATTGTTGAAAGTGGCTTTTCCGGCACGCGGTAATGGTGTGCATCAGCGCACACCGTGACTTTGATACCAAAAAGAGCTTCCGCTTCCTCGACGGATATCTCATTGGATAAATTTATGTCACAAAACCAATGAATGACCGGCCAGGAAATCCTGTTGAATTGTATATCAAGACAGGGTTCGCATACTGTTAGCGAGAGAGCGAATGTATATTCGCTGTCTGCCATAAACGTGTCCAGTAATTGGAAGGGGTCGTAGCACGGCATTATTTGGAGGTAAAACTGCACACGCTCACACACTACATATTGGTCAGTACATTTTGAGTTCCTCCTATAGGCTACACTAACCTTCGACGTATTTCATGTTGTGCAACAGACGATCAATGCCCCTTAGGTTTTGAGACGAGGATAATGACAATCGCGAAGTCTGTGCAAACCCTGCGTACATCATCCGTCGTGATTTTGCATAACCTTTGTGTGTAGACGCGGTCCGGGGGTACACCGCAAGGAAATGACTTTGAATGACAGACAGGCCATGGATGGTAAGCGACCCACTAAATCGGCGAAGTCAGTAGGCTGTACACACAAATGCTCACGTTAAACACACCTCCCCATCGGAAACGTCGTTGAATGGCCATTATTATTCAGTCTCCACCTTACGGCCTGTTTAGTCGGCTCACTGACTGGTATCTTTCCGATCACCAGAGAATCCATGGGAAGGGTCAACGCTGTCCGTGTAGATACGCTGCCTGGGCCATAGGGAGAAAACTCATGGCTGTATACCAACGCACACTCGTCGCCTATGAAACGATAAAGGGCTTCATAAATCTGCATGAGATGGCTTTTATCCAACCTAGTATGACACAGCAGCAAATTCCAATTCTGGATAGTCAGAGCGTGGTATGTATGAAGACACCTGATTTCCGAAGTATGTCACTCTAGGATGCGCTTCACTGTTCTGGATTGTGTCCACTACACGGCGTTTCAAACAGTATCGAAATGAGAGTCTTGCGAGCACAATTCGGCCTCGTTCATCGATATACATGCTGCCGAGATCTCCATCCTTTGAAGTATTAGCTGTTAGCTTATGAATATACACTCTCAACGCAATTACTCACGAATGCATAATCGCACCAATCCTGGGGAGGTGTGTAGTCAAGACCACCGAAATATTCTGAGGCTGACTAATTCGACTATTCAACATTGATAGAATGAAAAAAAAATCGGAAAGCAGTATCTTTAAATCATTGAACTAACATCACAGTGAGTCGTGTCCACAGGATATATCGGGCCAGCGTACCAATTGAATATAGAAGTGCAGTGACTGAATCGCAGTCAAGGTGGCACAATGGTTGAAGATTAAGTGTCGTATAGTACCTACAGGCAGGCGTAAGCTTAGAAATGTTGAATAGATTATGCTTATCATTACCGTGAAGAACAATCGCAGTGAAATTCGGAGATCTGCATACACCGAATACTTGGGCAATATTTTGATGCCTAGGCCATTGGATTGATGAGGGAATGAACACCGTTACTAAATGTCGCAGGCATACTTCACGTTTATTAGTCTATCGATATCGGCATGGAATTGCTAGAGGATGCCTGAGCACCAGGAGACGAGTCAGAGAGCTGAGGCAACTCACTTTCATGACATCTCGTTTATTAGGATGTCGGTATATGCGAACGGTTTTAGGCATGTTACTGTTATCGACGTCGGCCTTATAATCAGAGAATAGTGAAGGCAGGCCCAGGCGATCTGAAGAAGTAAGGGGCTCTCTCAGATAGATATCCCCTGGAAGGATATCCCGAATCTACAATTTTGCAATGATCAATTGGTAGATCTATCGTATAAGAAAAATAAAGTACAAATCCTTTATAAAGGCCCCGTTCCTTCAATGTTCGGACCTCTGCACTAAGTTTGTCCGCTTTCCTGTTCTGCGACATACCCCACATGTGTATCTCTTCGTATATGCCATTTGCGTGCTTGTCGATATTAAACATGGTATGCTTCTGCGACGTCTCGATGGCACTAGCAAGAATATCCGCATTAGCCTTTAATCCGTCTTTGATGTCTGCAATAACAAAACGTGAATCGATGGCCATGCGAATCTGCCAACGAACGGTAAGTATGTAGTAACAAAAGTCTCAAGACGTACCAGAAAATTTGCCTTGATCGCGCGCACGCGTTCTTGGTAGTTGTTGATAGTGTCGGAAACGCTCTTTGCCTTTAAGAAGCGCTTGGTCCCGCGAGACTTGCGTCGGGTGCTGTTCAATTCGGCAGTCAAGACCACGAAGTATCTAAAAAATCCATGGTTAGTAAAGATTCAGAACTTGTTTGCGCTCACCCACGCTTCAAGCTCTGCGCAAATATCACGGGAGCGAAGAGCGCCACTTTCTCCGTGTTCCGTAACGGTATTTTGAACCACTTCGATTATCTTCCCTATACTGTCCGCTAAATCTAGTAGATCCTCGTTATTCTTACCAGCTTTCTGTAATTCCTGGCTAAAGGCAATACGACGTGAAGCAGAAGCTTGTCACGTACTTCAATGGTCTCCAGTACAAGTACAACACACCCACACAGGCCTTTGATGTACGGAAATGGGGCCAATTCGCCTGCGGCCACGCCAAGCTTAGCAATATCAATCCAAGTCCCCAGATTAGATGATCGAGACATGGTGGAAGGATATTCGTCGTCAAACGAGCAAGAAAATAGATGTGTGCACTTAGGTGGGTCCTGTAGAAGGACAGTGATGATGGTAAGAAGGCAAGCACCGAAGAAAAAAATTCACTGGGCGCTTACTTTGACAAGCCTTGTTCTCTTGATGCCAAAAACAGAAGTAAACATAGCATTTGCGCTGGTGATGTTACGGATCCGGGGATATTGACGTGGGGATAGAGCGTTACCAATAACCGTCTGTCAGTAAAGTCCTCGATACCGAACCGGGCATATTCCAAAAGACCGCTTCTGAAAAGCCAGTGACGTATTTGGGTTTTCATATATGAGTAAACAGCTCACCCAAGGCCTAATGATGACTCCAAATGAATTGGGGTCCCTTAACGTTAGCATAACCAGAGTTTTATCACGAACGGTTCGGTTGTAGAGCATTGATTCTCCCAATTCCCTGAGCAGTACAGGTGACCAGAAGATTCCTAATTCATGATCGGATATCCAAGATACAGAGATGGGGTAACGTTAGACATGCAATGCGCATCCACTCGTTTAAGATGTCCTCGGTAATGCATGACTTCAAGCGTTGATCCAGACAAAAATGTTCAGAGCGTAGCTCGTAGGTGAATAAAAGAGTTTTGATTTTGAAACTAGGCTCCAAACGCCGGAGCGCTGAATCATAATCATGCTGAACGTACTGGACAATGAATGAAGTGTGAGATGTGCGAGTCCCTCATGACAGACAGTTAGTCGCTGTTCGGTTCTCGTACGGATTTACTTACGTGTTGGCTTATTTCCGAGGGGATTTTGTAGTACATAAGCTAGTATATTTCGTAGTTAGTCCCCATGTTACGTTTGACACAGATGTAAACCAATCTGCCACTCACTTTGCTTGAGAACGGCCCTGCGATTCTAACATGACAGCTGGAGTTGAGTAGCAATGAGTACCCGTAGCGGTGCATGCCACGTGCAACAAGACACGTGGTTGGGGGGGGTTTTTTTTTTGGCTTTTACAGTGATCCGAGTCGATCGCGACGATTTTGCTCTTGAACTTGAACTGTCGATACCCCCTTTGAAGTCACAAAGACAATGTTAGCACCAGACGAGACCTCGCGACAAAATATAACTCACCATTCCAAACGTTCCTCTTCCCTCTTCAAATGTGACGGTAGCTTAGGCTACTACGTACTAGGGATGCTCCTGCCAACACTGAATTGTCTGCGAATTGACCAAGAATCGACGCGATTCAACACCTTTGGGTCAGTAAATTACGTTCTTCAGGCTGGACGCATATGCAGCTCCTTTTGTGATCATGATATACTGTGTGGACGATAACAGACCTGTTCGCAGTACGCAAAGACTTACTCGGAGGTCCACAGGGTGTACCAAGTAGGCGCATTGATCTTAAGATGCCGCACTGGAGGATCTATAGCGCCATTGGCTAAGGAGATAATGGTCTAATCAACAATGCGTGAATGATCGACAGGCACCATTCAATTCGCATTGACCAGTACCTTGGACCCACTTGACCGTATGCTGGGGCTGCATTAAGAAAACAAAGCACATCCTTCTTGTGGCATTACAAGAGCTATGTATGGTTGGCGCCTTGTTCGTTCCTTTCAAGTCTTCGATGATCATGCTGTAGGGGCCACATCTTGTTCGTCCTCTCCCGGATCTACCTCCAGCAACCTCATTAAGGCAATTTTCCATTGTGGTACGAAACATACTATTTTTCATCCGAGAATGCTGGACCTACTCCTCGTACTGGCCGACCCATTCACCATTGTACGCTACCACTTGGCTCCCTATTCTGCAATCGGAAACTGTACTTTGGCCTGTTGCTCTTCCTATATAATGGGACCCAAGAAATAGCGCTTCCATATTCTCCTGCTCTTCGACATCATATTTACCTCTCCAAGCTATTTCACCTGGCAATAATTATCTTATGGCGTCCAAGGTCTGTAAATTTAACCGCGCCCCACTATTCTGTGGCATGGAACTGAAGCCTTCGTTAGGCAACCTTCAGTTCCCAGACTTGTCGCGCAGTTTTGTTGGACCTTTTGCAGGATATACATAATCTTCATCGGAAGGGGGCCATTGGCGGGGAGACGCTGGTCAAAGTGACTGGGGCGCATGCGGCAGCGACGATTATGCCCTTCCGGGAAACATCCGTAGGTGACTATTGCCCTCGCACACATAAACGGTACTAATGACCGCACCCACAGGACATAGACGTGATTCTGTCAGATGCTCCATTTATCCAGGAGCTTCTCGTCAAACACTATCCTGCAAGATATTTCCTACAAAGTGGAGAGTTGGAAAGGAACTTGTACCGACATCTAGGGACACGCGGCGCCCAGGCTTCTTTGTACTTCCCCATAGATCTGATCCGCATCAGCTCTGTAAGTCTCTCCTACTCTGATTTCTTCGATGTCTCTCACAATCGCGTCTGCAGATGGCAAAAGGACATCCTGTTATATCAAGTATGATTTCAATCGACAACATGATTTCCAAGCTCCCGGGCGCCTTCGACAAGGGAGGGTTCGCTGACCTGCTGGACCTCATCGTACTCAAGATTGGAGCGATCGTCAGCGAAAACCGCAATCCCAAGAAGATTCCGCAAGATGAACAGGACCTCAAGAAGCTTGTGATCTGTCAAAACGACAATATGAAATCTTGGACAAGGCCATTAGACGCGGGTGATCTGTCTGGAGAGGATCTCCATGCGAGATACCTATTTTGCTATTACGATCATCCTAAGGTTGGACAAATTGGTGATACCCTGCGCTCTTGGCTGCTTTTGAGTCCCGGTAGTACGCCGAGCCTACTTGACCTAGAATGCAATGTCGTTCTAAAGTATGCTGATCGTGAGAGGCAGAGGGACAAGTGGGAGTCCGAGGACTGCAATGACGACTACGACGAGGACATGGAATTTTAGGTGAACATTCCATGATGCTGCGTAAGAATCTTGTTCGTAGCGGTTTTTACGTTGTATGTATAGGTTCGAATTTGATTCAGAATCCAAATCAAGGGATGAACGCTGGGTGAATTGCAAATTTTGATCTCAGCCTTTTGATCTATGGTACGAATTCTGCTATGCCACAGAGACTTATAGGCAGAAGATTAAAGTGGGAAGCCGTTAGTGGTTTACCTCAGTCCTTGAGTAATCACTTACTCCCTGCCAGTGGCCGCGTCTTCGCCTTTGTGTGAGTGGTTCCAACCAAATCCCGACACCGCGAAAAATTCGTGAGTAAGCTAAACTTCACATCTGACGCCGCTTAACAGGGGTCGGCCTCACTAGAGTATAGGTATAGGCAGGATCCAGGTAAGCACAGAATAAATGTCTTGTCTCCAACACGAATTGATGTGTCGAGACCGGATGGCAGCGCATCAGTCTGCGATCCACCTCTATCTTTGTTCTTCAGATTGCTGTCGAAGTACTTATATGTGAACGTTCATAAAGTCCGGTCGATAATGACGGACACAAAACAGCTTATTTCACAAAACGTCTGAATATGAGTAGACGCAAACTTTACCAAAAACCATAAAACTAGTACTGGAAACGATGTGAGTACCTAAACCCACCGTTCCACTATTTTTGGTCACCCTCTATGAAACCTGAGGGTCTCATTCGTGCATAATAATAAAAAAGAATGGTATATTTGATAGGGCGAAGACAATCCAGATGTAAAAATAAGGCGAATTTATCTCTATGCCGCGGCGTCAGACTTGCTCGACCGAACCAACTAGCATGAACGCAGTTCCTTCCATATCCCCCTGTATCGTATCTTCCTCTGCCTCGTCCCCCACTGTTTCAATAGTGCTTCCTCGAGACGCCTGGAAGTGCAAAGAAGATTGTGTTTCAAGCGAAGACTCTTCGGGATGGGCATGTCCCGAGACAACGCGGAGAATGATCAAAGTAGGTGCAATACCCTAAATCCTCGTTAGGCAAAATACGACGTAAATAGAAGTCATTGGACGCACAGTGACAGGATAAACTAACATCTTTGGATACATATATCCATTACCATTAAGAGGGTAGAGTATCATAAGCACCACAAAGATGATAGAATACAGTGCGGCCGATTCGACCACAATCTCGAGAACACCACGGTAAGTCCGGATGCTTCCCATGATGCCACGATATCCCCTAGCAACGTAAACTATGCGTCCAACAATAAGAGCGGTGCATAGAATGTTAGTTCCTAAAGTCGCGGCCATGGTGGCGACAGCCCAATGTACTTGAGTCTCATCGCCCGTCGACACCAGGAACTGATGAACAAGGACGCTGACTCCACAGACTGTATATGTGATAAGTACTTGGAGGATGACATCTGCAAAGCCGTTATACCTATCTCGCCTATGACGAAGAAGATTGGAAGTATTATTACCCTCCAATCATGAGCCCACACAATCCAACAACGCCAGATCTAAACGGCAATCATTCAGAGTAGTAACTTCAGCAGGGAGAAACAACACGTACTATAGTGCAGTCAGCAATTATAAGGTTCATAGCTGTCGCCGTACTACCCATGGTTTCCCACAACATAGATGAATACATCAAGTCGTATCGCGCCCGGGGGGATGTGGCGAAGACAAAGGCTCTGCTGAATTCAGTCCACGAAGCGATGACATAGATCATGGAAAAGATGTACAGAGCTACGATTATACACCCCATGTATATTCGTGCCTTGGAAATCCTCTTAACAGCTTGAGGGGAGGGGGGGGGGGAGATTTGAAACTCGTTGAAAGGGCGAGTTGTTAATTCATACCTAGCAATTGCCATATTGCTATTCCAAAAATGCCGGTATAGAAACCTGTTTCGTTGTTAGGACGTGTTCAAAAGTGCTGTTTCGATGACTGACCGTGGACAAAATATCCAAGGATGCGGGAATTCAAAGAATCATCTAGCCAAGTCTGGATTACTATATCAGAGAGTCCCTCGTCTGAGGATGTTATCATGAAGTAGCGACTTGAAGTGGACGGCTAGAAAGAAAAGGAGAGGTATTTGGAAATGTTCAGTCAGGGCTGGTAAACCCTGTGTTATATATTGGTGACTATAAATTGCATCTTTGTGAACTGATGGTGGATCATGGTCGCAAGGCAATCATGATGTTGAACTGACCATCAGCACGGCGTAACTCGTAGTGTGCTCATTATATTCTTCACTCCAAGTCTTTCCCTCGTGGGCTTCAGGTACTTGGATGAATGTTGGAGTCCACTGACACTGTACTGCCGCGTGAATGAGTCGCTCGAATAAGCAATAGCAAGATACTTAGACTCAACACTGATCATTATTCATCTGAAGATATTTCATCAATAGACAGTAACTCATATAGATCGGCGCTCGCCATGTGTATTTGTGAGTTGATACCACCCACAGATCCCGTCCAATAGGCTACGAGGTTAGGTGACGAACCAATCTAGCAGAAATGGTCCGCTGGAGCTGGGATCGTTCTTTGCAAGCAATTACGTTGGCACCTCGTTGATCCTACCTCATCAATTCCATAAATACGATGCGAAAATGCGGAGGTAGCTCACCCAATCAACACAGAACAGATTCTCGTCCTGCCCAAGTATCACTAAGCCAACTATTCAGGTCGTCAGTGCAGGAATACTTCGGTCCCGCTTTCGAGTTTCTAGAAACTCCCGATTCTTGATTCTTGAAGTCAGTAAGGATCAACTGAACTTACTTGCCGAGGCTCATAACGTCACATATCATTGTCCAAAAATAATTTCTCGTTTGTTTGATAATTAAGCCGATCAGCTTGTCGATAGAAGATATCTTGTAGGCCTCCAAGGTAACTTGATTCCAAACATAAGCCGAACTGTTCCTTGAATGCTGACTGCTCCGACTCGTTGTCAACTAGACGTTCGAAAGATTTGAGCATCAACCCATAAAACCAGCTGGTATTAGAGTTCGGATTGCGTATACTCTCGATAAAGGCAGTAGTCTGGAGTGAAAGACTAGTGACAATGAGGCGAGTTTTACTAGACTTTACTTAATGGCACTCTCCGTCACGAGTTGGTTAGAAATGTTCCCGAGCGTCAAATTTGAACTATTTCTTTGTTGCGGTGAAGGGTCACCGTGAAACGCCATAGACGTATGGGTAAGATGGAGAACACAGCATTGTCGCAGCGAAGAAATATTTTTTCTGTCTCGTATAATTTCTTCCATCAAATCCGCCGCTACGGATGCAACTAGCCATAGAGCATCGCAGGTTCAGATTAGTGCAGCTGGCAATCTTCGCTTTATCACCGTCTATGGCATTGGAGAGGCCGTTACATAACTTTTTCGGTGACTTCTTCTGAGGAACTTGAATCAGATGCTACTGCAGCAGGGTGAGCAGAATTTTGTCACCGCGAATAATTTAAATACGTACCAGTATCGTGAACCGATGGAATTATCTCTTCGTGTTCGACATCGGAACTATCCTGGAACAGTTGAACGAGAGCGGACTGTAGACGTCGTGATAGTCAATGGTCAAAGTCACACTACCCTGTCCCGCTCTTTGCCGCCGACCACCATGGCAACACTCTCCTTCGTGAGCAGAAGCCGTCCGCTGACAGTAGCCACGACAATATGGATTCACTTTTCAGCAGCAAAATCTATGCCTTTCTCGATCCTAGTGCTTGAGACGGTGATCCTCGATATCGCTCATCTCACATCAGTATCGACGCAGCACGATTTTGATGGAGTTATGCCCATTTGAAACTTGGGATAAAGCGAAGGGTACAGGGAAGGATGGTACGTGTCGTATTTACTAGCGCAAAATCCTGTTCTCAGTCTCACGGACAGAATTTCCATTCAATCTCGTCGGGAAACTTGGCTGCTGCCTCGATGCTGAGTTCCACAACGCCGACACCTGTGGAGAATCTTCTGGGATAGCACAACAGCTGGCTGCTTTATTCTTGCAGTATAACATCGTCCTACGAAACTATTGGCGGCAAGAATCGCGATGCCCTTCCTAACATTCTTTGCATTCTCTCAATGTGTACGTTTGCAACATTCGAAGGAGATCGTAATTGAGAGACCAAACGGGTCGTGTTCTTTGCTACATCGGCAGCAGAATTTATCTACAACTTTTGAAGGAACAGTTGGACCTTCCGGGATTCGGTGACATTCGCAGTTATTGGCCCGGCCACTGCGAAATCGCTGCGGCTTCGTATGCACACAAGCCTTAATAATCCACGGCCGGAGGAGCTGGGGCCTATGCCTTTTCGCAGTTCTTCGTAGATCCAGCTCGGTAAATCCCTTTGACTCTGAATTCTTCCAAGTATCTCACAATTGCGACCTCAGATGGCGCAAGCACATCTTGTCACGTCCAGTATGATCTCAATCAACTAAATGGTGTCCAAGCTCCTGGACGCCTTGGGCCAGCGAGGGTTCCCTACTCTACTGGATCCTATCTTGCAATATCCTTTCCACACTGACAATATCCTGCTCTACTTCAATTGTAGATCTGACTACCCGATTCTATAGCAACTTATCAGAAAAATACACGACCGTGCATGAAAAAATAACAGACTAAAGATGCGTTCAGAGCGTATGACAAGGCAAAATTGGAGCAATCGTCAGCGAAGACCATGATCCCAAGAGGATCCCGCAAGACAAGCTGGACCTCACAAAGCTTGTGATCTAAATGACACCATGAAATTTTTGGCAAGGCTATTCAAAGCTAGTGATTTATCCGGAGCAGATCTCTACGCATCGTGAAAGGGAGAGGATCAAGCAGGTATCTGAGGACTGCAATGCCGACTACGATGAGGACATTGAATTTTCGGTGAATATTCCATGATCTTGTCTAAGAACATTGTTTTACACATATCATGACGGACTTTATGTACGGGTTGTCGAATTTGATCCAGACTATCCACATTAAGGCATGAATGCTAGGGTGAATTGCAAAACTTGATCTCCGCCTTCTGATCCTTGACGTGAATTCTGTCATGCTTCACTCTAGATTCATGATCGTAGAACAACGAGGCTATGCTGTAGAGCTTCATAGACAGCAGGTAAACATGATCTGGGCATGTGGTGGCTCGCCTCTCAGTCCTTTAGTAATGATTCTCGAGATGGCTTTATCTCTGGGCATCAAACTTGCTCGACCGAACCAAGTAGTACGTGCGCAGTTCCTTTGGTATTCCCCCGTATCATATCCTCCTCTCCCCCACCCATCGCTGTTTCAATAGTACTTCCTTGAGATGTCTGAAAGTGCAAAGAAGATTGAGCTTCAATCAAAGACTCTTCAGGGCAGCCTTGTCCCGAGGCGACGCGGAAAATGATCAAGGTAGGCGCAATACCCTGAGTGCTCGTTAGCCAAACAGCGATGCAAAGTCAAGTGATAGGACGCACGGTGACGGGATAAACCAACGCCTGGGGATACATATATCCATTACCCACGAGAAGGTAGAGTATCATGAAGACCAGAAACATGATAGAATACAGTGTGGCCGATTCCACCAGAATCTCGATAACACCACGGTAAGTCCGGATGCCACCCATAATCCCGCGTTGGCCTCTGGCAACATAAATGATACGTCCGACAATAAGAGCGGTGCATAGAATGTTAGTTCCCACAGTTGCAGCCATGGTGGCCACAGCCCAGTTTGTCCCAGTCTCATCGTTCATAGACACTATGAACTTGTGAACAACGCCATTGACTCCGCACACTGCAAGACGTGATAAGTGCATGGGGGAAGACGTCGATAAAGCCGCATACCTGTCTCGCCTATGACAAATAAAATCGGAAGGATTATTACCCTCCAATCGTAAGTCCACACAACCCAACAACGCCAAACCTAAAGGGCAACCATTAAGAGTAGTAATCCTAGTAGAGGTAAACAACACGCACAATAGTGCAGTCAGCGATTATGAGGTTTAGAGCTGTCGCCGTAACACCCATGATCTCCAACAACACAGATGTATACATCATGTCGTACCGCGCCCGAAAAGATGTCGCGAAGACATAGGCTCTGCTGAATTCAATCCACGAAGCGCTGACATAGATCATGGAAAAGATGTACATGGCTGTAATTATACATCCCATGTATATCCGCGCCTTGGAAATCTTCTTAACAGCTTGAGGGGGAAGGTTTGAAACTCGTCGAGAAGGCGAGTTGTTAATTCATACCTAGTAGTTGCCATATTGTTATGCCAAAAATGCCGGTATAAAAACCTGTTTCGTTGTTAGGGCATGATAAAAGAGGCTCGGTTTCGATGCCTACCGTGGACAAAATATCCAAGGATACAGGAATTCAAAGTATCATCGAGCCAAGTCTGTATTATTATATCAGAAAATTCCGCGGACGATGTTGTTATCATGAAGTAGTCGGAATGTGGTCGGCTGGGAAAGAAAAGATCGGTGAAAGTGTTCACTGGTCGGGGCTGGTAAACCCTGTATTATATGTAGGTGACTATCTTGTATTGTTGTGAACTGATGTCGGATCATGGTTGCAAGGAAACCATGTGTCCGTCAGTTCCGCGCGCGTACCAACTCGATATTCGTTCACTATAATCGTTCACCCCCAGGCTTTCTCTGTGAGCTTCAGCTACCTGGATGAATGTTGGAGTGCACTATATTACCGCGTGAACATGAGACACTCGTAATAGCAAGATACTTACTGCAAAACACTGCTCATCTGCTCTTTCATAAACAGACAGCTTCCTATAAGCTTTGACATCTTGACAACGCAGACACGACGACCGATGCCCACGCATGTCTCGTGAGTTGATACCTCCCACATATCCCGTCCAATGTGCTACAAATGGGCCGGTAGATTATTCTTGTAGCACTGGAGGTAGAATCGCTCTTTCCAATCAATTGCGTTGTCACCTCCTTTGAATCTAGCAGCTGACCCCACCTCATCAATTCCATAAATACAATGTGAAACTGCATATGTGACTCATCCAGTCAATATGGAACGGATTACCATCCGACCCAAGGACCTTTCGGTGTTATATCGACTATTCGTTGGGTGTTCAGGTCGGCTTGCGCCGTTAGCGAAGGTATACTTCGGTCACCCTTCAGCGTTTCTAGCAGTTCCTGACTGTCGGAGTCGCCAGCAAAGATCACCTGAGTCTCGCAGATGCCTCAGAAAACATATCATTGTTCAGAAACAATCAACTCTTGCTCGGTTGATAATCGAGCCGATCGGCTTGTAAGCAAGGGGGGAAGTTGATTGTAGATGGTGAAGATCTTATAGGTCTCCAAGGTAATTGCCAGTTATGCCATCAGATCCTAGTGGGCAGTCGAACGCTGGCTGCTCCAACAAGCTGTCAAACAGGCACTCAGAAGATTGAAGATTTGGGCAACTGGCTCGTACGGGAGTTCGGATCGCACACGCTCCCGATAAGTGCGGTGGCCTGAGGTGAAGATCTACCGATAATGAGGGCAGCTGTACTTGGCAATTTCTCCATCGCAGTTTGTTCCAGACGTTCCAGAACCTGAGGCTGTACTGTCCATTTAATGGAATTTATTCCAGTAACTACTGGGGAACGTCAAATACAATTTCTCCAGTAACTATTGAAGGTGTCAGAATACATGCGTTACGGAGACTTGAATTGTATTTACATATTTGACAGGTTTCCGATAAATTCTATACTTCCGGCCACCGTATGTCCCATGCTTCAGATATCGATTCCGTCCGCCATCTCGCTCATCGTCGCCCGACTCCGGCCGCTGTATCCCCATTGTATGCGTCATATTAATCCCATCGGTCCACTTTCAGCTACGTCACACTGAAAGAAAAACATCTCGAGCTGGTTTCCGGAATTTGCCGGACAGCCCCTAAATCACTTGCAGTGACCAATGGATCGCGACTGTTCAGTCAATGAAGCTCTTCCAGACCTTAAATCTTTGACAGATAGTGTATATTAGTACTCATATATTATATGCAGCTTTTTATTCCCGTTCTGTATCTAGTTCAAAGATAAATATCAATAATGTCAATTGTAACACATCCTTCACCCCACAGTACACATTCAAACAAGGATACAAAGTCTATCAAAGTGTACATCACCTATTCTTGGTGGTATATATCTGAAAAGACACCTGCCCTGAGCTTCCGGCACATTATTTTCTTTTGGTGAGACGATCAGACAAAAGTGCACCAAAGGAGAACATGAACATACATTTTCCAAGCAGTAAAGTGAATAACAAGGCTTGTACAAGTGGATTTGTGTAGATTGGATGGATATTTGGACAAAATAAAACATAAGCACTTCATCTGGACCTTTGTGATGGTATGCGGAACTGCATAAAACAGATATACTGTGTAAGAAATGGCCCAAAATGCGGTTTATCATCCCTGAAACACATATTAATCAAGGCTGGAATGTATTTCATGCACAAAAAACTATATATGTATGCTCTACACTGTAATAATACTATATTCTACCAATTTTTGGGACCATAGAAAGGATAAATCAAGCAAAGGAAGGATCCCGAGCATGTATTCCACTCGCTCAATTGCTCCGGCCCGTGAAACCGCGGAGTGATCGAGTGGCTGTGCCGCTTCTTTTGTGCTTCTTTCCCTCACCATATGGCGTCATCACCATTGTGTGTCCACATTCGGCTGCATGTCTCACCCTTTTCGGCAGTGCATCAATGTCCTCACAATCCCCATTGTCAACCATACCTGATAGCAATGACCATCATCGACGCCTACAGGCCGCTGTGCCCACCCACATGCACATATTTTTATTGTTGATTATATCTATTCAAATACTAAATGTATCTACTTTTTTAATGGTACAAGATTATCGTAATACGTGGCCAGGGAAGTAAAGGGGATAGATTGCACAGAAAAATGTAATCAGAGATGACACATGGTCCTATCACCGGTTGCAACGTGAAATGCTGACTGACAGCCCTACTATAGTTATTGGGGAAATTGTACTTACGCTTCCCCGATAACTACTGGGAAAATTAAATTTACCAGTCAGGATAGGTTGAGAACCTTAAAGTCCAACGATTTTTTTATTGCGGTGAAGCACGGTAGAAACATAGGTAGGGGGTACATGGAATTATTGCTAGAGAAGAGGTTTATTTCCTGTTGGGTAGGGAGCGTACACAGGAGAAGAGATATCATGCCCTGTCTCGACCAATTCTTGACTTGCTCTGCTGTCATGAAATTCGACGTTAGGGATTCCAGCGATAGAGGTCACAAGCTCAGATTGGAGCAACTGAAAATCTTCACTGGATCGGCATCCATGGCATTAGAGAATTTGTTCGTTGGCGTTGAGTAACTCGTTCTTCCTTCGAGTAATCGCACGCTACTGCAGGTGAGCAGAATCTCGTCACGCGAAGTATTTACATACATACCAGCATCACCAGCCGATATCATGCTCTCTTCATGTTTGACGTCGGAAGCATCATGAAAGACAGCAAGAGTGGACCGTACGTAGACGTCGTGATGATCAAGGTCACATTACCCTGTTCCGCTCTTTACCGCTTTACTACCGAGGCCCCCTTTGCCACCGACCACCATGACGTTCAAGTGCAACATTTTCCTCCTTCATGAGCCGAAGCCATCCTCTGACGGTGGCCACGACCATGTGAATCTGCATTTACTGTAACAAAATCCACGCCTTTCTCGGTTCCAGTGGTCAAGACGGTCCTCACCAATATCATGCAGCCCACGTCAGTAACGGCACAGGACAGTTTGGATGGAGTTTTTGTCACCAATGCACGCTCATGCGAAGCTTAAGACAAGGCGAACGGTACAGGAAGGGAGGTACATGTCATATTCACCCACGCAAAGTTTTGTTCTCAACCCCAGCGACAGAATTTCTCTTCTGTGTCATCGGGAAGGTTACTGCCTTAATGCTACCTTTCACCATGCCCAATTCGATATCCAGGATATCAGAGTAGCTCGCCAACTTCGTTCTTGTAGTAAAACCTCGACCCACGAAACTACTGTATCCGACTGGCGACAAGAATAACGACACTCTTCCTATCATACTTGGCGGCGCAGGAGTTTCTTTGCATTCTCTCGCGGTGTACATGTTCTAAGGCAGCTTTACTTTCTCGCAACATTTGACGGATATTGTATGGAAGAGACCGAATGAATTACGTAGTCGGCTGCAGACCCCGTCCCACGATCTCTGAAGGAACATTTAGACCTAGATTCGGTGACGTTTTGCAGTCATTGGACTGGCAACTGGGATATTGCTGCGTGAAGCTCCGTGACTTTGTATGCGCACACATGGCCAGAGGGGCTGCTGCGAGGCACTGCCGGTGTAGATGCAGCGTCTTGATAAACAAAAGTTTGTCGTCATTGCGCCCTGGGCTATCAAAGCAATGTTGAACCATCCTGCAAGGCAAGCTTCACGCTTCGATTCGTTAGAAGGCTACATTTTCTCATATAATATACAGGATTCATTCTCCTCATTGCTGCTCCTCTTGCATTGGCCAGGAGTGTCATTACGATTCCATGTCCCAAGCGTCATCGTTTGCGCTATTTCCTTCCTCTGCCGCGTCACATGTGTCCCTCGCACTCAATCTCTCAACGCTCGCTCCTCCGTGGACAGAGGTCCTCGTCCGCGGAGAAGTCGGTGGTCCTAAAACTTGTTTCACCAGCAGGTCGTCCTCCTATAGCGACACCTACATTGTCAAGGGGGTCCGGGAGTTATCTAATGCGACGGAAGATCCCATCTCCACGCATTGTCGTCTTGCCCCAAACATGGTTATACCGCACTGGTCGCCCACAGCTACCGTCTGACGAGGATTCACTGAAAACTGTCTCCACCAATACCCCCTTTGAACCGATCGAGGTGGATACTTCCGTGGAACCAAAACAATACCTCCTTTTGACTCGCAATATTGGATACCTGTTTCTCCGGAGGCCATGTCTAAGACGTGTCAAAGCACGTGCAGACCAAGGAAGAATATAAAATGGGTGCGCTCTGCAGCTTGGATCCCCACAATTACAACACTTTGAACAACCAACAACAACAACAACCATCGAACCAACCAACCATTATCATCTATCATCATGTCTACCGATATGATACGCATGGACGGAGTGTACTGCGCATTGTGCGACCAGTACTTCTTCGATAAACGGCAACGAGACGAGCACATCATGAATTCCAACGACCATCCCGAATGTTGGAGATGTGGTCGTCGATTTTTGAATGGCCAAATTCTTCGTCGTGTAAGTTGGTCGTCTTTCTACTCTTGTTTAAAATTCTAATGTGTTTCTTTCATAGCACTGCGTCACCGCACCAAATCATCACTATTGTGTTCCGTGCGACAAGCACTGCCGTACAGCGGCAGGCTTCCGCGTCCACATGGAGCAGGTCCATGGCTCCGACGACGATGACAGTGACGACGATTCCTCGGAAGAAGAGGATTATTATGACCTCGAAGACGGCTGGGAGGATGAGAGGGGCGAAGAGGAGTATCCCGACGAAGTCTCCGAATTAGGAGATGAGGCGCTTGATACTTCATGGGAAGACAGTAATGAGTACGACTTTGAAGATCCGGAGTATCTCAGGTTGCCGCCATCATTTGTGAGTAGTCTCTTCTCTTTGTCGCATCCTGGCCCTAACTTTGGTCATCCAGAATGATGCGGCAACCGATGATGCAGAGGGGAGCGATGAAGAAGATGTCGAAGAGACGTCTCACTTCTCGTGTCCGATGTGCGAAAAAGAGCACACGACCCTCTGTGCAACTCTGTGCGGGCATGTGTATTGCGTACGGTGCATTCGCGCTGCGCTGAAATATATAGAGGCATGTCCCGTCTGCGACGAAAGAGCCACTGAGGACCAGCTCCGGAAGATATATATCTCCCAGGAGTGATGAAACCGAATGGCTCGGTGGTGTCGCACGAGATCTTCGAGTCGACCTATCGAACAGTTATTGTTTGCTTACGCTGCCATATATACCTCACGTCTCCCATGATACCTCCCTATGACCGGACGATCCATTCCCCAGATATGGACATCTTATCGCCTGTTTAAAGGACTTTTACATATATTCAATAAATTCAAATGAAGAACATGTCAAAACTTATACGTTTTCAAACATGAAGCAATTCGCTTGACATTTCTGTAAGATAATGCTCGTAATTTGCATCCCGCACCATCGATATCGAGCACAACAAAGACAACGGCAGCTACCATTGCGCCGCCGTTATCCCCTTCTCTCTCAGCCGTCTTAGCCTTTCCAGTGTCAGCGCACTCATCTCTCTGCCATGACGACTCCCAATTTTAACCTCCCTGAGCAACCCAAGAGCAGCGCGGTGTTCAAGCATATCCATCACCCCATTTTCCTTCGAGCAGGTTGATGCCGCTAAAACCAACTCTATATTTTCCAAGACCGGGTGTTCGCGTAGGTAATTCATGAACCTTTCCGTGATCACCGGTAAATGCTCCGAACGCTGCCCGCTATTTGGTTCTATGACGGATAACTTTCTGAGGAGCCGTATGAGATCGAGAATATTGATGAGCATTACGTCAGAGATGGGTACATATCGCAAACTAAGGGAAGTTATCGGTGGGGGATCCGGTCTCGATACTAGGCCGTGATGTAAATCATCGAGGAGTGTAGCAGCAGGTAGTTGGGAGTCAGGCGTAAGGGCAATTTCCAAGGTGACGAGACGAGAAAACGTGAAGTATGGATTGGTGATGATTGGACTGAGGAGAGTGTTTGTTAGCGAGAGCGATTCGAGGGGACGAGGGGCGGGTGTCATGGGACGAGGGGAGGGTCTGATAGGACGGAATGATATATATGTTGCAGTCCTTATCTCGCTGATACTTTCCCCCGTACAGTTGATGAGGGTGGCCCTTGTTACCTCTACGAACCCCCACAACAAATCCAAAGGGCATTGAGATAAAGAAAGTGTAGTAATTGGATGGTGGAATAGATGGCAGAGCCCTGGTCCTTGCGAGCCATGGATATGGAGACGCCGTATGCTTCGTACTTCCCTGAACATTGTCCAGGGTTCCCCGAAATGGTCCATACTACATATTTCAACCGACTTTAACAAAGGAGAAAATGTGAGGGTATTGTAGACCGCCCTTCCCTGTTTGGTCACGGTGAAGCGAGCCGCGCTGCATCGCTCCATGAAGGAAGGCGTCACAATGTGAGAAGTTGACGCGATCTCTTCTTTACTGGCGTTGTCGAACGCAGCGGTGAGATCGAGAGTGAGGGCGTGGTTCAAAGACATGGATTGATAATGATTGATACGAGCGATAAGGTTAGAACTGTCTGAGGAGGTGTGACGGGCCGTGATATTCGACCATACGGAGGGAGTAGACAGACAGGTATTGCGCCAATGAAAACATACAGATGATAAGGTCGTAGGAAATGTGACTGAAGAGTTTATGCCAAAGGTAGGTAGGGTACACGCTTCTTCAAAGACGATACCTAGTATTTCCACGGGGAGTCGACGAATGGGGGCCAAAAAAGATTGGTGGAAGAGAGCACACTGGCTAATGCATCGCTTGGTCACGTCTAAAATGCATAAAGTGCGCTTGAGCTGTGCATGTGAGATATCGAGATCATACCGGCAAAGATATGATTCCAGTCGTGGGATCACGATATCATACTGCGGGAGATATAATTGCAGCCGCAACAGATCGGTGGTCATCGCGGAGTAATCAGTTGTCTGCTCGTTACGCAGTCCACGTAAAAGAGTATGTTTGAATTGTTCAACATCTTGGATCACAGGAACGATCCAAGTATAATCTTGCAGAATGCCATCGAGTCTGAACGACTCAGGAAGAACGTCAACCATTAAAACCTAGTCAAAGATCAGCATCAAGGAAGAAGCGTAAGAAGAGATTGATACGCACTGCAACTTCCTGACGTTCAACCGCGAGCAATGGTGATAATCCAAGGTGGTGGAAATCGGATGGTGATTGTACCGACACAACTTACAAGACCCCCGTCGGAAATTTGATGGGAAACCACCTGCATGACCGGCCGCAAACCGGCCGTGTCAGACTCGTGGTTCCGATGCTTCTCACAAACAGTTGCTTGGAGCTAAAGCCATTTCTCCGGACTACATTCGCTGCGTTTCCTTTCCACGGCTAGTGCCAACTGTAGTCGCTTTGGGTAACATCAGATCCACACATCGCCCATGTAGATCCTTTGATCGTGGGAAAATATCATCGACGGAAGACATTACGCCCTCTAATGGATATCTTTCCGAGCAGTGGTTATACAATGCAGGTTCGAGTGTAGTGTCCACCGAGCGCCTACGATTAAACTGATGGATCTTGGGACCATGGAGTAGCAGTTTGAGAGTCCTGATTGACACACTAACAAGAAAAGGCTTCGCCCGATTCTCACTGAACCGTACACGGGAACACCAACCTGAGCAAAGGGGACATGATCCCGATCCCTAACAACGAAATCCATATCGTCCCTCGGGAACCACCACTCCAAACACATGAAAAATAGACAGTAGGCAGCCACCGTCACGACATAAATTTGAAGTCGTTGGTTTCTGCCATCCTTATATCTTCAACACACACTGGCACGTCCAGACTCGACGTGTCGGTTTGGGGTTTTGAATTTACATGTATCTTTGCTCTTCAAGTGTCACCTACCGAAAAACGTAAGCCCATTGGAAATCATGATATGGGTTCCTAGAGTACATAGGCAATCATCTAGACCTGAAATGGGGTCCCTCGATTCAGGTCTAGCAATAATCAAAAAGGATGATATATTTGACAAGGTCGCGGCGAAAGCAATCTGGATCCAAAGATAAGGTGACTTCATCTCTATGTTCTGGCTTCAAACTTGCTCGACTGACCCAGATAACACGTGCGCAGATCCTTTGGTATCTCCTTGTACTATATCCTCCTCTCCCCCGTCCGTCACTGTTCCAATAGTGCTTCCTCGAGGTGTCTGAAAATGCAAAGAAGATTGAGTTCCATGCGAAGACTCTCCCGGACGGGCGTGTCCTGAGGCGACGCGGAGAATAATCAACGTAGGCGTAATGCCCTAAGAGTTTGTCAGGCAAAAGACAATGTAGATAGCGCAGCCGAGACGTACAGTGACAGGCCAAACCAAGGCTTCGGGATACATATATCCATTGCCATTGAGAGGGTAGAGTATCACCAGGACCACGTAGATGATAGAATAAAGTGCAGCCGATTCTATCAGAATCTCGATAACACCACGGTAAGTGCGGAGGCCCCCTCTAATCCCATGATTTCCTCTAGCAAGATATATGATACGCCCGACTATGAGAGTCGTGCAGAGAATGTTAGTGCCCACGGTTGCAGCCATGATGGCCACAGCCCAGTGTTTGCCTGTCTCATCGTTCACCGACACCGTGAGCTGACGAATGACGCTACTGACTCCGCAGACTTCAAAAGGTGGTAAGTGCCTGGAGGACGACATCATTAAAGCCACATACCTATCTCGCCTATGACGAATAAAACAGGAAGGATTATCACCCTCCAATCGTGATTCCATACAACCCAACAGCGCCAGATCTAAAAGGCAACCATTGAGAGTAGTAATCCCAGTAGGGATAAACAACACGTACTATAGTGCAGTCAGCAATGACAAGGTTTAGAGCCGTCATCGTGACAGCAAGGACGTCCCAAGACAATAATGAATACCACAGGTCGTATCGCGCTCGGAGGGATGGGGCGAAGACAAAGGCATTCCTGAATTCAATCCACGATGCGATGACATAGATCATAGAAAAGATGTACAGAGCTGTGCTTATACATCCCAAGTATATTCGTGCCCTGGAGATCTTCGTAACAGCTTGAAGGGAAAAGATTTAAAACGGGTAAAAATGGTGAGTTATCATTCACACCTAGTAGTTGCCATATCGTCAGTCCAAAGAGGCCAGTATAGAAACCTTTTCCATCGTTAGGACATGTTCAGAACAACAGTTTGGCTGCCTGACCATGGACGAAATATCCAAGGATTTGGGAATTCAATGTGTCATCGAGCCAAGTCTGAATAAAGATATCAGAAAGCCCTTTGTCCGAGAGCGTTATCATGAGAGAGCGAAAGTGGGCGGCGAAGAAAGAGAAGGTCCGGTGTTGGAAAGTGTTCACCAGGTTAGCAGACCCTGCGTTATATGCAGGTGATTATATTGCATCTTTGCGAACTGATGATGTATTATAGTCGCGAGGAATCATGATGCTGAACTGTCGTCAGTTCGGCGTAATTCGTGCTTGTTATATTCTTCGTCCCGAGTCTTGCTCTTGCGAGCTTCAGCTCCCTGGATGAACGTTGGCGCGCATTGTACCCCCACTGAGTATGCGATACTCCAATAAGTAATAGCAACATACTTACAGAAAAACATTACTCATCTTAAGTCAGACAGACTCATATAAGCTGTGACATCTCGACAACACAGATGTAATCATCGCATCTTCTGTGAGTTGATACCTCCCACGTATCCCATCCTATATGCTCCGAAGGGTGGGATGAATTACTCTTGTAGCGCTGGAGCTGGAATCGCTCTTCCCAATCAACTGCATCGTCACCTCCTTTGACTGGCAGATGTCCCTGGCACCTCATCAATTCATACATTCAATGTTAAATTACGGATATAACTCACCAAGGTCAATACAGAACAGATTCTTGTCCGACCGAGTACCTTTCAGCGTTTAGACCGACTATTCAGATTGTCCTGCTTCGTTAGTGAAGGAATACTTCGGTCCCATTTCAGAGCTTCTAACAGCTCGTGACCCTTGGAATCACCAGCAAAGATCAGATGGCTCAGAGCACACATCGTTGTTCAGAAACAATCACCTTTGCTTGTTTGATAATCGACGGGACTCGCAGCAGCATGTCGATGGTAAAGATCTTGTAGGGCTCTAAGGTAAATTGTCAGTTATGCCATTAGATACTAGTGGACGGAAACACTCCCAGACCCGAAATATCAGCCGAACTATTCCTCGAACGTTGGTTGCTCCAACAAGATGTCAAACAGGCACTCGGAAGATTTGTGAATCGACTCGTAAAAACCGCTCGCATTGGCGTTCGGATCGCACTTGCTCTCGATAAGAGCAGTGACCTGAAATGAAGATCTACCGGCAACGAGGAGCGGTTTGCCTCTATCACTACCCCTCCGTCCCGAGCTCGTTTGAAAGTCAAAGTTCAACAATTTCTTCATTGTGATGCACCACAGATGCATGGGTAGGGAGTGTACACAAATATTTACGTGCCGTTGTCATCAGATTCGATGCTACGGATTCCAGGCACAGAGCATCGTAATCGTCACGGTCCAAGGCATTGGAGAACTTGTTCCTCCTCTTAAGGAATCCGACCCTACCGTAGCACGATGAGCAGAAATTTTCGTCGCCATGAATCAGCTACATACCGGTATCGCCAACTTATGGAACCCTCTCTTCAGGTTCACCATAGAGAAATAGCGAGGACGGACATAGAGGCCCGTAGACGTGATGGTCAATGATCAAGGTGATCAAGGTCACATTACCCTGTCTCGCTCTTTCCCGCCGACCACCATGATGTCCGTGGGCAACATTCTCCTTCTTTGTGAGCTGCAGCCGACCTCTGACAGTGACCAGGACTATATCACACCGCCTTTTCTGCAACAAAAAATTCACACTTCACTTTTCCCGATTCCAATGTTCAAGACGGTGATCCTCAATATCGCTCAGCTCACATCAGTACCGGCGCAGGATGATTTTCATGGAGTTGTCATGGCCAGGGCATGCTCAATCAAAACTTGGGATAAAGCGAACGGTGCAGGGAAGAACAGTATGTGTCGTTCCACTAACGCAAAATCCTGTTCTCAGTCTGACAGACAGAATCTACATTCTATGTCATCGGGAACGGCTCCTGCCTTGACGCCTTGTTCTATCAAGCCCAACGCCGATATCCATGAAGATTTATTAGGACAGTAGAGCAGCTCGCTGTTTCATTCGTGCCGTACAACCTTGGCTTACGAGACTTGTGTATATCTGCCTGGCGGCAAGAATCACGACAGCCTTCCAAATATCCTTTGAATTCTCTCGCTGCGTATGGGAACCAATGCAGATTTACTGTCTCGCAGTATTTGAAGGTTTTGCGCATCGGCCCCTGCAGACTTCGTCTACAGTTTTTGAAGGAATAATTGGACCTGCCAGTGGATTCGGTGACGTTTGCAGTCATTGGGCCGGCCACTGCGACGTTGTTTGGGACTTTGTATGCACGCATATCCTAGCAATCCGCGGCCTGAGGAGCTGGGGCCCAAGCTTCTTCGCAGTTCCCCTAGATCTGATGCGTGTCAGGTAAATCCCTACTATTCTGATTTCTTCCATGTATCTTACAATTACGACTCACAGATGGCGCAAGGATATTCTGTCTCGTCGAGTATGATTTCCATCAGCGAACTGATGTCCAAGCTCCCGGACGCTTTCGGCCAGCGAGAGTTCGCCTACCTACTGGATCTTGTCACGTTCGAGATTGGAGCGATCATCAGCGAAAGCCGTGATCCAAAGATGATCCCGCGAGACGAGCTGGACCTCAAGTAGCTCGTAATTAATCAAAATGATGCTATGGAAAAATGCGCTCTTGGCTGTCTACGAGTCCCAGTAATATGCCGAGCCTGCTATAGAAGGCAATATCGTTCTAGAGTACACTGATCGTGAAAGGGAGAGGGGTCTGAGGACTGGTACGATAAGGACTGGTACGATAAGGACATGGAATTTTAGGTGACGTTCCGTGACCTTGTCTAAGAATGGTGTCTATTGTAACAGTTTTTATATTTTATATATCGGTTGTCGAATGCAATGCATGATATCCAAATTAAGGCATGAACGCCGGGGTGAATCAGAAATCTAGATCTCGGCATTTTGATCCTTAGTTCGAGTTCCATCACTCTACAATCAAATTCTACGAGGGTAGAACAGTGACTCTACGATGAAGAGAATAGCTATTGGCAGCAGACAAGATTCATGCTGCTAGTGGTTCGCCTTTCAGTCCTTCTTTAATTTACTTAAGGCAACTTTAGAGCTTCAAACTTGCTCGACTGAACCAGATACCACGCGTGCAGTTTGGCCCGTACTTGAGACGTCTGGAAGTGTAAAGAAGATTGAATTCCATGCGGAGACTCTTCCGGACGGGCTTGTCCCGAGGCGACGCGGAGAATAATCAAGGTAGGCGCAATTCCCTAAGATGGAATACACCTTTGGTCCAGCGTGAAAATAGATTATGCCGAATGTGTGTATCTGGGGTTGAGACCCCAGAGCATGTGCTCTTCCGCTGCATGCCAGGGAGCACCAATGGTGACGAGGACTTGGACATTGATGATCTTGACGAGAGAGCAAAGGTGGTGGAAAAGATGCACGACTTACGCAGATGCTTCTGGCATGATCTCGCCCGTGTGACTCCACACATCACTCTACCCAGCTCGGACACCTATCGAGATACATCATTATTGAAATCTTTACTTGCTGATCGTCCGTCAATCGAAGTGACCGCAAAATATTGCTACCGAGCGCTGAAAAACGTGTACAAGCTACCGATGTATCGACCATTATGAGGGACTGCCCATAGCAGATCCCGGAGGCTCTCAACTGGACCCTAGGTTCTACCCAGCAACGTTAAGTTCACCGTGAGCTCGGCCTTTGGGTCTGGTTTAGGGTATCAGTGGATAACTCAGTATGTGATTAGTATGCTAGAGTGTTAGTGTACCAACCATGTATTATCTATGCCCGGCATCCCTTGTTGGACCGTGCCGGGTAATCCTACCCTACCTTACCCTACCCTACCCTGAATGCTCGTTAGGGAGAAGACGATGTAAAAACAAGTGACAAGACGCATGGTGACAGAGAAAATCAATGCCTGAGGATACATATATTCATTACCCTCTCGAGGGTAGAGTATGTTAGAATCGCGGGGCCGTTCTCAAACGAAGTGAGTGACAAATTGGGATTACATCTGGGGCAAACACGACATGGGGACTGACTATGAAATATTCTAGCTTATATACTACGAAATCCCCTCGGAAATAAGTCAACATGTAAATAGTAGATCACTACGAGAACCGACGGTGACTAACTGTCTGCCATGAGAAGCTCGCACATCTCACAGAGTATCATAAGGACCACGAAGGTGGTTGAGTATAACGCGGCGGATTCTACCAGAATCTCGAGAAATCCACGGTAAGTCCGGATGCTTCCCATAACACCGCGATGTCATCGAGCAACATAAACAATACGTCCAATAATCAGAGCAGTGCATAGATAGCGAACAATCGAGCCGATCAGTTGGTCGAGGGGTAGGCTTCCAAGGTAACTGTTAGTCAGACTATCAGGTCTTAGTGGACGAAAACACCGTTCAAACATAATTCGAATCCGTTACTCAAACGCTGTCTGCTCTAATTCGTAGTCAAACCGGTGTTCGCAAGATTTGAGCATCAACCCTTCTAAAGTAGTTCATTCAAATAAACTGTGCACTATTGGAGTGCGTTTAACCTCAGTACGAATCATGATTACTATCACTGGTACCAGAAGGTTTCAAGCCAGATAAGTTTTAATTTGTCAATATATACATCTTTCCGAGACGACTGCTCCGCTAGTTGAGGTGCAACTTGACCAGCATGTACAGTAATGTCATTTTACCACACACTGGGCAGCGTGACGTCGACGCTACACTCTTGGTAATACACCTACAATGTCGTCAGTCCACATAAATATGCTGGTATAAATAGCACTTACCCCTTGCAGAAGATGTGTCCGCACATAGTTGCGGTTGTCTCGCGGCACAGATTTGCAAAGCAATGGCGGCAGTGAAGGGAAAGGAGGGCTGTTGCGAGTCGGGACGGAGAGCTGTCTACCGGAAGCAGTCAGCCCTTTGATGCAAGTCCTGAAACTCACAATGAGGTTTATTTAGTGGGATTGGAGACGCGGGATACTTACTTGTCATCGTCGTCGAATGGGTTGAAAATAAATTGGGGTCGTGCAATGGTAGTGGTCGACATCTGGGGCGATTCCTCGACGAGATTGTGGACCATCGCTTCATTGGCCTTTTCCTGTTCGTTCCATCAGAACTCGACTATTGGATTTCAGCTGATAAATACGAATCGAAAAGTATGCACAATGTTGCGATATGGAAAGCTGGCTATAGTCGAGAGTGTAGGCTCTGACAACTAAATGTATTTTCTTCAGGACCGAACCGAAATGAGTTGGGATGCACAGCGCACCTTCACGGCCCCGAAATGCATAGCCTGGATGTGCTAGAGTTGCTAATCAGTATCTGTATGAACTTTTTAACTACCGTGGAATGAAAATACATGCCTCAGTATATTCCTTCTCGCCAGCAAACCCCACAGGGTCCTGGCACCATTCACATTTTGGGTGAATTACTGATTCCAAGTAGTGTCCTTTGACATTGTCGAATACACGATGGCACTTGACACAGTACGATTCAGCGTGCATCGTTTCGTAGTGCTACACAAAGGCTAAGTGGACATGAATTAACGAGAAATAGTTGATCTACCAAGCTGAATTCGGCATTGCTCTCAAATCCTAGAGCTTCGGGGCATAATTCGCAAGTGGGATGGCGCGGGGATTCCTTGAGGTGCTGGGGCAGCTCGTCTTCGTACATTGTTATCCTGCATAAGAAACAAACTACACGGGGGTGCACTTCGTCATGGTGCTATAGGATAATTTGAACAAGGGGAACTCGGCCGTGTCCTAGACGAACGAACTCACGGTATCACATAGATCCTGATTTTTGAATCCCCGGCCGCATACAAAGCAGTTGGGATGGTTGGGCGAACCGCGGTAGTGCTCGTCCAGAGAGGTTTGGGATTTAAATGGCCGTTCACAACCTCCGCATAAGAATAGACGATATACTTGGGGAGGAGGACGTGAGTACATGGCTGGGTGGAAGCTGGGGAGATTGTACTGACTCGCAGTACCTTTCATATAGGAAGGGTGAGGAAACTTATTGATCGGCGACCAGCTGAAGCGATCTGCAGGATGGTAGATTCCTTTCCATAAACACATACCATAACTGGTGATTCGTCTTTAGGGCGGTGGGTAAGGCAAAACGACGGAAGCGCCGTGGTTATTTGTAGGATCCAATGTGCTCTCATCAGGAATCTGGAATAGTAGCACATCGAAGAAGTTCTGTACTGGTCCCGATAGCTAAATGGACATTGTACCTTGAAAATAGATGTCAGGGATCTCATAGAATTGCCTGGCGGCATCGTGATTTCCTTGAAGAACATAGATGTCCATGTTTGAGTGGCGTCATGACGCTAGAGAAGCCCGATGCGAGTCAATAACCATGCAGGGCCGCAGGGGTGATAAATATCTTTCATCGAAGAAATTCTTGGTTACGAAAGGCCTTGAACGTTCACCAGCAAATGCAGAGATACAACCTAGAGATTGAACGCATACATATGAATCCACGGGGGAGAAAGCTGAGATGCGGAAAGCCCAATGTTCCGTTAATCCCATGGGGTTTTTTTTCCCATGCCACACCTCTTCCTTATACCATGTCATTTCTCTAGACCGATGTCAGTATGCATCTGTCACATTTCCAGTGGAAGGACCACCAAGTAATGCGACTGTGACTATTAAGTTTTGTCCCCACGAATTAGCCATGTACCAGCATCACCTTCTCTTTGTGTTCAACATAGGAACCACCTCGGAAGCGAAACCTGCCTTGGAGTGATACACTTGGAAAGTGTACAATCCTGTAAAACCCCCTAAAATTGTGTTTACTGAGTTTGCAATGAAACCTAAGTACCTGATAAAAGAAAGAAACACCCTAAGAGTAACCTGGTAACAGGACTTCCCTAGGCTAAGTTTGAAGGTCAGGTATTCTGCCCGGATGCCCGCACACCTAGACCATGATGAGTGTGTAAGGCTGTGCACAACACTTCGGCCGCGGAACATCCAATCACCTGGTCCAATCTCTAGTGATCGAGTTACGAGGTAGCCGCGCTGCGTTTCCTTTCCACGACCAGTCCCAAGTATGATCACTTCGAGTAACGACGCGTATATAAATCCTTCGATTTGGGATTTTATACCTCTCCTTTACGTATAAAATGTATTAGCTTTGATTACAGGAGAATGTCCTGGACAGAAGACACTCCGCCTTGCAATGGACATCTGCCCAGGCAATGGCTGATGATGATGATGATGGTCTGGATTGGTGACCCGCAACACGCCTCGTGATGGGCGAAGACGCGGGGGTATAGTACTCTACGGCTATGTACGTCTATACCGCTGCTCGTTTGGATATGCTATTCTACTGATCTACTCTATGGATTGTTAAACACTAAGGTGTAATTCTACGTAACTTTTGTGGTCTCGTTGGGTTTTTCGTTGTGTGAATTCTATGCCTACATAATGGAGATAAATAAATAAATAAAGGGGACGGCCCTGTCACAGGCTCGGGTGACACTTCGATGGTTTTACCCATCTTCTTCTTGCTCTTGTACGTGCGGCTCAGGTTCCTCTTCCCATAGCGGCATTCCTACTTCTCTCCTCGGGTTCCCGGTCTTTGTGAAGGCTCCCGATTCTGTTAGGAACCTCACCACTGCTTCGATGCCCTCCATAGTGCCCAAGAGGTCACACATGACCAGGTTCTGTGATCCCTCACGAAGAATGGGTCGATAGTCACTGTATCTCGGGCATGTTCGTATGATATGCTCTCGTGTTTGTAATCGCTCCCCACATTCGCAGTCCGTTGCCTCTGGAATGTTAAAGAGTTCATAGTACTCGCCTGTGTGTGCGTGCCCAGTTCTGCACTGTGTGAGTCTCCCAAACACCTCGCGTGGTGTCTCTTTAAACCTCTGTGTCGGTCTGAGTTTTGGTTCCAGGCGATTTGCAAGTCCAAAGCGTCCAGTTGGATTCGTTTTCTCCCATTCCTGTACCCACTTCCTCTGTACTCGTTCCCTCATTCGTCTACGTGCGTTTGCATATGTGCGCTGTCCCAGATGGTGCATCGTGCACGCTTCCTTCGCCAATGCATCTGCCTTTTCATTTCCAGCTATGTCCTGGTGTCCCGGTGCCCATGCTATCTCCACCGATGTTTCTTCATCTTCCTCTAAGAACTTCGTGGCTATATTGAAGAATATCGTTGCATGTTTTTGACCTGGTCTACGTTTGGGGCGTATGATGGATTCAACTGCAGATGAGTTATCTGCAAAGAAGTGAATGTGACGTACGCTTGGGTGGGCTGCACGCAATCGTTGTACGTTTCGTGCGGCCCACGCCCAGGCAATGGCATACGATGGAGATTCGAGTGTATTGTGTCCACTGAGTATCTATGGTTAAGGTGATAAATCTTGGGGTCATGCAGTAACACCTTGAAGAAAGGTGGTCAAGAAACGATGTAAAGTAAGGCCGGAGAGGAGAGGGCAGGAGAGGTTGAAGGCATGACTAGGGAGTCTCAGGCTTCCAGGTTCCGATTGACACGCTAACAAGAAAAAGCTTAGCCCGATTCTCGCTGAACCATATACAGGAATACCAACCTGAGCAAAGCGTTCATGATCCCAGTGCCTGACAACGAAATCCATATCGTCCCTCGGGAACCACCACTCCAAAAACATGAAGAACAGACAGTCCACAACGAGGATGATCAAGTATATCGGTCCTGCAAAGGGCCCTAATCCCATCGTTCTGTCCAATAATATCAGTAAAATTTAAAGAGCGGGACAACCGAACAAACCTCTTCATTCTTTCCCAAAGCTCCATCTGTCTGGACTTGACGACAGTATCATACACAACCTCGGTACGCTCCGTGACCTGCGCCCAGTCGTAGAACGTCTTGATCCGCTCATGTGCAAGAATGGGATCATGCTTCCCTTCGGAGATGATCTCGATAGCTTCCGATATAGCTCGGAACACATCTACAAAGAAATTGCGTCAGAGATGGCGGGTGATGGCAGGAAGCAGGACGTACCATCTTCCTCAGGCTCTGCAAAGCTTATCATATCCTCAGGCAGGATCTCCGGCACCCCACCCACGCGTGTAGATACAACATATAGCCCTGCACAAGCCGCCTCGAGGATGGCAATCCCGAAGGATTCCGTGAGCGACGTGTTGAGGAATATGGCGCCTCGCATGAGGACAGAGCGGACGTCATTGGGTCGAATGGACCCTAGGAGCTCGATACGGTCTTGGAGGTTATGTTTTTCGCGCATTTGGAGGAGGTCGATCAGTTTGGGGCCGTCGCCGCCTGTAGACGATGAATAACGGGGGTAGCAGTGAGTATAAGGTACATACCGACGACGAAGCGGACGCTGGGGAAGGCGGCGCAGATACGGGGAGCGGTAGCGACGAGGAGATCGATGCCTTTGCGGTATGCAAGCCGGGAGAGTACAACTATGGTCACTGAGAAGATGTTAGCGAGTCAAGGGTCACTGGCAACCGTGTCTTACCAGTATTACTAGATCTTGGCGTTCCAGGTTGAAAATGCTCTGGTACCAGCGCATTGGGGATAACATATACGTTATCCTGGACTCTGCCTGACTTGTCAAAGAGCTCTCCTCGAAGGACGGTGTTCTCCCTCCTACAGATAGTCAGTACAACAGAGATATAACATGGAGACACCCTTACCCAGTATGAGATACGCAAATGACTGCATCGACATTCCTCAGCGTCCCCGCTAAGAGCTTGTTCGTCAGGATGCTCGCAGCATCTTCGAACCCAAACAGACTATGGTCAGTGAACACCGCTCTGACGCCAAGTAGATGGGAGTGCAGGATTCCTTCGTGACCGAGAGAGGATAGACTGGCATGGGCATGGATGAGGTGGATATGCTCCCGAATGAGGATCGTCCGGAGGTAGGGCAGAAAAGTGAAAAAGTTGGGCAACGTCGCAGAGGAAGCAATCGGAACGAAAGGAAGATAATACACCTTCAGTGAAGGAAGGAGCCAGCGAATACCGACGCGATTGGGTGAATGGCTGTGCGTAATAACGATGACCTGGGATTGTCAATGAAGAACTGGCAATACTTTCAGAAAATCTACCTTGTGTCCACGCTTAATCAGATTCGCGCTCAGCATGTAGACATGATTCTCTACCCCACCGACATTTGGATGGAAGAAATCCGTTATCATACTGCGTGTTCGTCAGTATGCAGCTTCGCTCGCAGGAAGACTACTGACGCTATTGCTATGGGTTCCATGGCGAAACTGATGGGATTTTTGGCATTATTTCGAGGATAATTCGCAGTCGTAGGACGGAACCCTGTATTGAAGTTACCAGCAATATTGGCTGTCGTCGTCGTCGCTATTCAAAAGTTGAAAGAGATGAAATATCCATTTATTATTTAAATAAATAATTGCAGTCCTCTCTTTTTTGCCACCACCAATTAATTTCATCTCCAGCTTTGCCCGCAACGTCGTCCTAAGCTCAAGTCAGGCCTTAGCGCTTATGCACGGTCACTCGAATTCCTGCCTGGCGGTGCATCGTCGCGCGGCACTATCAAGAAATTATCACTGAAAATCGACCGTTGAACAGCCTCGACACACTTCGGACGGTGTCTACCGCACCTATGCTCACGACACTGACGACGTATCCTTGCTAGGCACCCATAATTCGAATACAAGGTTGCTGTGCGCCCCCTACCCAACGCCTTTCCTCCCACCCACATTGTCGACTGGCGACTGGCGACTGGCGATATAGCCTCCCCCCGAGCTGGCCAACGATCCAGTGGATTCTCAAAGAAGCCTCTGTCTTGAGTACCTTTAAATATGTCTCCTACCACTCATCACATCCGATAAGAGCATTGAAGGCGCCCTGACTCCGACGATTCAACGAGGCTAGCCGTGGAACACTTGTCTCCTGTAATATGTGGCATCCTTCACGACTGACCATATCTTATAAGCGTGCAGTAGTTCTCTTCCTTGTGGCACGCGTTGGTAGTCTCTGTGAGGTAAATAGGAGACGCGTAATATTAAAGTGATGTTATGCGAGGAGAGCACTATGACAGCAATCCTGAGCCTGCATATCTGAGCGACCCGCATTAGCGACGTGACGTAGTTTGTCGATCTTTCAGCTATGCTTGCGAAGAGAGGGGTTATCAAGTACCAGGATACTCTGTCATTTCGGCAACACGGTGTACGGTTGGAAAGTCCATCAAAGGTTAACCTTCTGTTGGTTTGGAAAATGAGGTCTGAGGGTTGAGAATGCTCGGTCGTGGTGAGAATGGTGCGGGGGCGGCAGGTCCGATACTCTTGCCGTAACAAGTGGAAGGTGAGCGTGGTGGTACCATTCGAAGCAGGCGTTCAGCATAGAGATCATGGCGCAAAAGACAGTCTCAGATACTTTTCGAGAAAAGTGATGATGAAAGCAATTATATAATCCAACAGATGTTGATACCACAAAGAACCACAGAGCAGATACGAAAAGCATACATACACAACGTCGTCACGAAGGTACTGGCTCCGGCTTGGATGAACTCTCTACCCATTTCTTCCGAAGGATGTTTCTCGCCCGCAGATTCTCTGTCGCCTTCTGCACATCATCTTGCTGCCGTATCGTCCACAAATAGTCCTCCGAATCCGACACGAAGAACAGACGGTATGTACGGACACAGACTTTGATCTTCAAGCCATCACTGGTCTTGATGCTTGGTTCTGTCGGAATAGTCGCCGGTAGATTTCTAGTAAATAATAAGCATCTGGAATGGTTCGAGTAAGTTGTATGCTCACTTTCGCAGGAACGGCCGCCTGATTTTCGTTTGGGGTACGTCGGCTGTCGGACCGGTCTGTATGGCAAGGTCAGGATGATCAATGGCGATTAGAGGCGTCACGCACCTGGGTATAGGATTTTATGTACGCCTGCCATCGCCCGGTCAATACCTCCGAATCATCAAAGCTAGAATCATCCTTTCCGATCAACTGCATTGTCACCTTCTTCGACTCTGGAAGCTGATCCCATCCCATCAGTTCCATTATTACAGCGTGAAAATGGTGAAACAACTCACCCAGTCAATACGGAACAGATTCTCGTCCGGTCCAAGCACCTTTTCAGCGTTATGTCGACTGTTCAGATAATCTTGCGTCGTCAATGAAGGAATGCTTCGGTCTCGCTTCAGAATTTCTAGCAAGTCCTGACTCTTCGAGTCGACGAGGATCACTTGCACCTGACGGACGCTCAGAATACTGCCGTCAAGAAACAAATCATTCTCACCTGTTTGATAATCGAACCGATCAACTTGTCGATGGTAAAGATCTTATAAGCTTCCTGTAAAGTACTTGTCAGTCATACCGTCCAATTCTAACGGATGAAATAAGGCACACCTTAACACCAAACATAAGCCGAATCTGTTCCTCAAACGCTGGTTGCTCCAATTCGTTATCAAACAGGCGTTCGCAAGATTCAAGCATCAGCTCATAAAAATGGCTCGCATTGGCGTTCGGATCACTCATGCTCTCGATAAAAGCAGTAGCCTGAGGTGAAAGTCCAGTGACAATGGTAGGAGTTTTACTTTGTGGTCCCTCCGTTGCGAGTTGGTTCGAGATGTTCCGGAACTTTAGAAGTCGCGTGTACATAACCTTATCACGAGAAGGATATCAGAAGCTGTAAAGCGGAGATGCTGGCCGACATACCTCGAGTAATCGCAGCAACACATAGAAGTTAGTATTCGTGAAGAATGTATTCTTGACCCGTCGTTGCTGGCCCTCAGATGGACCACCATCTGCCGGCACGGGCGACGGCACCCTGGACAGAGAGGGAGACGCTGCCTCCTGCGCTCTAGTCTTCCGGATCGTCGACTTGGCCTGCTCACTCTTGAGCAGCTTCTTCCTCAAGTCACCTGCAGCCTTTCCTACACCTCCCTGCCTCCCTTTGCCACTCCCTTTCGAGCTCCCAGCACTCGATATCTCTGCATCGCTAGCATCACTCACATCGCTATCCACAGTCTCTTGAACAACTTGGAAAGCATTATTGAATACCACAGGATCCACAACGAAGAAAAGCGGAACAAACGACCGCAGAAGCTGCTCTATCCGTTTACGATCCGTAAGCGCAATTTGCCCTTGAGTGCGATCCAAGAATGAGAACGTCAACTTGAGTCCGTCCTGCATCACGGACATATCATCAATGCCAAACTCTAGTTGATGGGAGGGTCGGGTTCTAGCGAAAAGGGGATCAATCAACGAGGCGCGTTTCGCCATCTGTTCCTCCCTCGCCGCCTCGATCTGGTTGATAAACGACTTGGCCGAAGTGGCCTTCTTGTCCGTCGACCTGAACGTGATGCTCTGGTGGTCGAGACTTTTGATGTAATTCCTCGCATCGACTTCTCGCCACACTTTGTTCCATTCCCTCTGTGCCCGTTTCCATTCCTCCTCCTTAGCCTTCAGCCGGTTCAACACTTGGGGAATGGCCTGTGAAGGGAAATCCTGCATCGCTTGGATCACCTCCAATCCAGCCTCCCGACCCCAAATCTTCTTGATCACCCGGTGATTGATCGCCTTGGCCGATCCGTTCAGATTGGGCTTCAGTTTGAAGTTGGCTCGTTCTTCTGGGCTCAGCTGTGCGACTTTATTGGAGATAGGTTCGAGAATCGCGATCGTGCGAACGATGGCCTCGATATGGAAGTCATATTCATGACGTTCCTCCTCGCTGCGGTGAAGGGCTTCTTCGAAGATGTTCTTCTTGTGAGATACGATAGCAGGATCTTCGCTTGTCCACGTTGGATGAGAAACCCATTCGTCGTTTAGCACGGAGCGGCACATGTCGTCGCGACCAGAGCAAGTGACATGAGCCTCCTGGAAGTACATGAGTAAAAAATTCAACGAATGATAAGACAATACTCACACTAGGATGCAGCTTGCGATAACTGCCATATTTTGTACTCATGTCCATTCTCGTAGGCCGATCTTGGAACCCGGCAACGATGGGTCTCGTCATTCCAAAGAGCTGATTTTGCTCAAATATATGATAGTCTCGCTCCTTCTTTTCATCCCAGCCTAGAATGTCCCTAAACTGTCGCATTAACTCACCATCTCCTGCAAGGAAGTTTCGGCTTTCTTTGACCAATCGTCCCATATCAATGATACCTTGAGTGAAGAGGTTGATAACTTTGAGGAACTCGTTGTAGGATTCTCGGCTATCAAGTGATTGTTTTACGCGGTCAAAGAAGCGCGAATCGTCTGGGGGAGGGGGGAGAGTATGGCGTCGTTCTGTTTTGAATGGGGGAGGGACCTCCTGTGACACAGAGGGTTTGAGTTTTTTAACCTACAACAAGTCAGATATGACAACAGCCAACGAGAATATACATACCTTGTGAGGACTGCTCGACGACGGTTTTGGCTCCTTATCTACCAACCTCCTCTTCCTCTTCTGCGGAAGTAAGTGACTACTATCCACCTTTCGCTTGCTTTCATCTATCAAGACTGACTCTGGCATGAAAACATGAAAGTCGGTCCTTAAGTCGGGATCGTCTTTGAAGAGTCTGGCTATCTGCGTGGATACCTGCCCCCCCTGTCGGTTACAGATCCGATAGTGGTAAAATGAGGAGCCGTACCTCATCGATGCTATCGTGCTTTCTGTGATAGCGTGATAAAATGTCAAGGAACTGCTTGTATGTCTCCGGATCACATCGTTGTTTGATCTTCTGAACGTAATTGAAAGCAGGGCCCATTATTTGCTTGTCAAAATCATAGGCAACAGCTTTGGGATCTAGGGTTCCCGAGGGCCCAGAAGTTTCGGGACGACGTTCTAAGGGAGGTGTAAGTGCTGGAGACAAGCCTGCAGGAAGATCTTGTAGGACAAAAGGCCTCCCAATTCAGAGTGCTGAATGGCATATTGATGATGCAACGTATGGGCATCCAGCCATCTATCTGCCCTACGAGAGTATCTCCCGAATACAAGTGGCACTCACCCGGAGGAAGAAGAGGAGGGTGCTGATACAGGATAACACTTCCGTCGCTGTTGGTGACGGTGATTCGGCTGAGCGTCGGGCCGTCCGAGGTGATTTCGATGTGATACCCCGCTGGTAAAAATGTGTTGAATCCGATGATGAGTTGAGGGTGGCCGAAGAAAAGATGCGATACACGATGTATAACACCGGGTGTATCGATCCTATGCTATCTGTGAGACGAAGAGGACAAAGAGATGATGAGCTACGCACATCTGGCTCTTAAATTCCTTCATAATGTCCAGAAATTGGTTATATACGTCCGGCTGGTCCTGGAACTGGATCTTGACAGCGTCAAGATAGCTGAGGGCATCTGTCACGTTGAGCGGACGGGGACCTTCCGAGGTATTCATGGGTGGCGAGGGTGGAGAGACGTCGACAACCATGGGAGTCGACGGGTGTAGCAGTAGAGCAACCGAGTCCGACCTGGCCTCTGTCGTCACTGGTACCGGTGTCAGAGGCTGCTGGACGCCAGTATCCTTCACGGAGATCTCCTTGGAGATTTCGTTCTCCGGTACGGTTGCCGTTTTCATAGAAGAATCGCCTGTCCCATGGCTGGATATTAGGTTCTGATTGTCGGGTAAACCTGATCCTTCCGGTTCGGTGTCACGGGCAGGTTCGGTATTCGGAGTTGGTGACGGGACTTCGACGTCCATGATGAATATGTCGTCGTCGACAAGAGGACAGTCCGGGCGTCGCTGTCGACGTTGAGGGAGAGGAAAAGGTGCAAAACAGGTCCGTGCGCCGATCGCCGTCACACGTGGTCGGTATGATGCCGCAATTTCAATTGATCATTGTTTGCTTCCGCGCCATTCCCCTCATTATTTCACACGCCACTTTTCACGCATTCATTGCTGAACGGATTAACCGCGACCCATACCAAAATATGTATTTGTGGACACATATAGCGACGCTCATACGTATATGGTGACAGCAGAGCGGCTAAGAAGCAAAAAATGCGACAAGTGACAAGCGAAATGCTACGGATCGCTTCAGGACTCGCCTTTTGTGGTTTAGGACGAGATTCAGTCCAGCAAGACGCCCTTAGTAGCGTCGTCACCAGTAGGGTGCAATCAAATCTGCTTTGGATCCAGCGGGACAGCAAGGGTGTCTTTTTCAAAGTGTCCTGAATGGTGCTGATCCCGGAGTACCAGGAGAAAGTCACCAATGCTAAATCAGCGGATCAGCGGTCAACTTGCTAACTTGCACCTGCCCGTGGAAAAAAATTCCATCAAACATCATCTCAGGCTCGCCTGCATATTAACTATCAAAGCCATGCAAGTTGACATTACTACTTCTTACACTTCTGTCACTGATGCCAGTTCAGTTTTTCTTTTTCGTTCGTGGAACATGCCATCGCAAGGGGAAACACCGTTGTGCTCGCCCCGCCACGTCGACTGAACTATGCAGCCTCTGATTGTCGATCTTTTTCATCATGAAATCTTCTCGAGCGGCATCCTGAATTTCCTACTCATCGTCTAGATTAACAACTGGAATCATCGCTGGTTGCAACTATCGTTCATTCGTTGACGACGTGGACAGTTTCTATCATCTCATGCTGTAAACTTCCGCAGTTTATTTGCGGTGAAATCGTTGGCAGACGTGTCGCCACGGAAGCTGCAAAATGCCTCCAACCCTTGAAATGGGAGGTAACGCGCCTTCGATCCTAAGGCAATCTAATTCCATTTATCAGGACCCCTTTGCTTATTTTAAGGTATTCAGGGCCACAAGTACTCGTCAGCTTTTCTTCCGTTTCTGCGTTGACGAAAGACATCTTATTCAACGTGGCGTTGGCTGGAGCTCTCATCTCATAATCTCGTCTATTCCACTAAAGTACATACAGAATCTTTAAAGTTCAAACATATCCCCTCCCCGATTCGGTAGCTGTCATCAGCTTGATTTAGGAAGCACAAGGGGTGCTCAAGTTGTCGGTGATATCCTGGGTGATGGTGCGCCTGTACAGTTCCATGTCATGTTTAAGGCATGAGGCTTGGGAATGTGGGTGGGAATAGCGAATCTCTCTCAGTCCAGGTAATCTGATATTCACCATACATTCTTATTTTCATAGTCCTTTGCAGCGTTGCATCCGACACAATCCAGAGTGCATTTCTCTGGCAACTCATTCGCATTTTTCGTTTGTGAGATCCAACGTACGTTTAGGGTTAGCGACAGCTCTATCTAATCTGATAGCTAAGATCTATTTCAGCAGAACAACGTCGTACGCGAACCAACCTATACTATAGCGGAAGCGTGAGTGACCTGTTATTCTCAACGATTCGTTTTCCACTTAGCCTTCCCATTAGTGCCAGATCATCTGGTTATGGTCGATGTGAACGGTTTACGTATCAGCAAATGATCATCCAATCTTGCACGAGCAGAATACTCACTGGTGGTCTGAGCGTGTACGACCTATTTCCCAATCAATATATGTATGGGCCGGCCATCTTGGCGATCTCGCTCACGATCCTACAAAAGTAAACAAGAAGACGCATGTGATGTACCACCGAATTGCTTTGTCAAGGTCATCCATAAGACTATCGCAGAGCCCCGCATCCATATGTCTGAAGCTCTTTCATTCACCCCACTCTTCATCAACGGACAGAAGGTCCCTTCCAGCGACAACATAACATTCGATGTCGTGAACCCATACTCCCACACCGTAGTCGGTAGAGCTGCTTCTGCGACTAGCGTCGACTGTCTTGCAGCTATCGATGCAGCCCACGCTGCTTCCAAGACGTGGGAACATTCTCCACTCCAACAGCGTAAAGACGTTCTCGTCAAGGCTGCTGATATCCTCTCCACTGACCGATACAAGCAACTTATCCTGCAGACGATGAAAGAAGAAACAGCCACGCCAATCGATTTTTGTATGTTCAACTGGGGCTCCTCGCAACAATTCCTTCGTGATATAGCAAAACCTGGTGATCTTTTGGGTGATGAGCGGACAGCCTCGGACAGGGTTCCTGGCGCGGAGGTCCTCGTTCAGAGAAGGGCAATGGGTGTCATGTAAGCCGCCCTTGGATGATCTATGTCGCGTAACGTTTACGCATCCGTATCCGCTAGCTTTGGCATTGCCCCATGGAATGCGCCTATCATCCTTACACTGCGCGCTATTGCTGTACCCATTCTTTGTGGAAACACCGTCGTGCTTAAATCATCGGAATTGAGTCCACGGAGCCAGTTCATTGTCGCGGAACTGTTCCAAGAGGCCGGACTGCCTGCAGGAGTTCTCAACCTAGTCTCGGTCTCGAGGGAGGACTCACCTGGTTTGACTGCTGAAATCATTGCGCATCCGCTTGTACGGAAGATCAATGTCAGCCTCTGGACTTTATCTTCTTTATATTAATGTGCTCATTCCTTGCAGTTCACGGGTAGCGATCGCATAGGAAGGATAATCGCGGGCGAAGCAGCAAAATATCTCAAACCTTGTGTTTTTGAGCTTGGTGGAAAAGCACCTGCAATTGTTGGTTATATATTACCTTCAACTTATACAGCGTCCACTCAAAAATATTCCACAGGTTCTTGATGATGCTGATATAGACGCAGCGGCGAAAGGCATCGTATCCGGAGCTCTCGTCTACTCTGGCCAAGTGTGCATGTCTACCAGCCGAGTCCTTGTACAGCGGGGCATATCCGATACTCTGACAGAGAAGATCTGCGGGCTCTGTAAATCTCTGAAAGCCGGAGATCCATATACCGACCCGACAGCTAAGCTATCCGCTTTGTTCTCTGAGCCTTCTGCAGAGAATGTACTTAGTATGTTCCGCGAGGCTATCGGAGAGGGAGCGCAGGTCCTCGTAGGAGATGTCACCAGGGATGGCTCCGTGATACAGCCACATGTATTCACTGGCGTTAAACCGGGAACTAGGCTGTGGGAGCGGGAAGCGTTTGGTCCAGGTGGGAGTTTTCGCGGCATGCGAATGTTTGGCATCTAACCGGTCTCATAGAGCTTTCGATTACAACCTTCGACACAATCGACGAAGCCATAGAACTGGCCAATATGTCCGACTATTCGCTTTCATCATCTATATGGACGTCGGACTCGGGTGCTGCAGAGAAGCTGGCTCCTCAGATTCGAACAGGTGAAGCTAATTAACTTCTCTAACTGGATGCTCCTCATGAAACTCAGGTTATGCCAACATTAACGGCTCTACACTTCATTCGGAATCATTCTTGGGTCTTATCGGACTTGGGTGAGCATTTTACTCACATGTAGCAATTCGAGTTCATCACTGAATTCTCCGAAGCGGCTCTTCGGGATATGGCCGATTCAATATCGAAGACTTTACTGATAGACGCGTGATAGTGTTTCATCCTCCACGTCAATATCCTTTAACATCGTGAATGCCGTGTCAGCGCCCATCCCGTATATATTTCTTTGGCTGTACATATGAAAAATGATGGGTGTGGGTAAACAAAACCCCGGTGAAAGTAGTGCTTGCCCTCTTACCATATATTACTTGTCTGTCATTCAAAAATCACGGCGGAGGGTATACTCGTTGTTTGCACAAGCTTCGCGACCAATATTGCCCTCTCCTCAGACTCACCTAACGGGCATCGATCGTAGAGTGCACAACATAGAATACGTCCAAGGTTAGTGTAGCATTTCAGGCGAACTTTTATAAATATACTCACCAATGTCTAGTGTATGAATGTATGCGCATTTACCTCCAAATAACACCGTGCTATGACCCCTTCCAGCTACTGGACACTTTTATGGCAGACAGCGAATATGAATTTGCTCTTTCGCTGACAGTATGCGACAAAGGGTCAAGGTCAAATATCTGCTTGAAGAATCTGTTCGCGCTCTCTGAGATGGGTAGAACGGCCAAAAGATGGTCATTATTGGTAAGATAGGCCTGAGAGCACTTGTTCTTCCTCGTGACTACCTCTCATGTTGAATGGGCCATAATCATGCTGAGAAGAAGCACGCCAACGGCCCAAGTAACGTTGGCTCGCATTGAATAAGATTTGCCCCCTTCGAAAAGAAGATATTCTCTGTTTTGGTGATAGAAGATACTATGTTGCTGACAGTAGTGCAGGGCATCAAGTATCTACAAAAGGTAAATTTGCTGTCCGTTCGCTGAGTGAAATAGCCCTCTGTGACGATGATGCAGAACGTATCGTAATTGACAGGTCAGCATGGACATAGGGTTACTGACAAGAGTGGCAACATTAGGATGGTCAGAAGCAGCAATATGATTGAGGAATTCATGCTCTCACGGATTCGCCTCGAACGAACCATGCCTCGGTTTACAAAGGCACTTGAAGGCAAACGGAACAGGTCATCCTTGTGCAAAATCACTGTACTGGCAGCACACAACCATATTTTCCCTCATGAGCGCCAGCATCGCCTTCCACATTGCAAACTGTGGTCTAGGCATATTTCAGCCTGAGGAACACTCTGCATCCAACAATTAATGATAGAAAATAAGAACAAGGGGATGGATGAACCTATCATTTTGGGAGCAGTGAAATGGTGGTGGTGGTCAGATTTGAAGGTAAAGTCAATAAGAGTTTTCCAGGTGGGAGAAGTTGAGGTGCAGCCAGATCACGCAAAACTAACAAGGCACCTACCATCCTCTCCATGCCCGCTTGGGTTGACAGCAACACCCTCATTCCCATCTCTGCCACATCCTGGTCCCTCTACTAGTAGAACCAGCCTCCATTTCCACTTGCAAGCCCTTCAGGTTTTCAAAGATGCTGCCACTTGTATCTGGAACCTCGTCTATTCTGGCAAAGGGTGGATGTCTCCCAGTCGAATCCTTGTGCAAGGAGGTGTATTTGGCACTCTTCACTCCCAGCCCCATACCGTTCTACTCCATTGCTCATCCTGAGCCCTGTCGCCTCCACCTTTATCCTGTAGCCTTTCACCCTCACCTACCATGTTGAGCTTGAATTCTCCAGCCTCTCATTATCATTGTTGGCTGTGGGGATTGCAATTGCATTCCAGGTGATGAGAAATAGGATCTGATTAGAACCTTTGGCGATTTTGACACGTCAAGACTGCAGGCTCGATGGTAACTGAGGCTGATGATCATGTAGGGGGTACAAGACAGGTCACTGCAGGTATCAAGGCCATATCGTGGGTGAAACTGTGTTCACAAGCGGTTGTCATTTTGGGGTAGCACATTGTGCTGCCTAGGGTCAAATTTAACTAAATCAATGAGCTGTTGAATAGAAAAGAAACCATACCATCAAGCTATAGCTGTGAAAATAGGACAATTCGACTAGCAAGAGCTGAAGCAGTGGTGGTACAAAGGAATGAGAAAAAGTACTGCACAGCCACTCCTCACTGTGCAGGTGTATGGTCCGGGGTGGCTATCACTGGTCTATTTGGTACGGTGTATTCCTTGCCTATTTCTCAAGGGAAACACATCATCGCCGCTGAAGCTGAAGCCTAATCCAGTGTTAGCACAAAGGAACAGCATCAAACCCATAACTGACATCTTTCCCTTAGGACTAGGCTCCCACAGGTTATTGATGGCACCTATCTTGATGCTGCATCGAAAGATATCATATCCAGAGTCCTCATCCACTCAGGCCAAGTGTTCATGTCTACCAGCCGACTTTTTGTATTGCGTGGTGTCTGACAGAGGATATCTGCAGACTCTACAAATTCTGAAAGCTAGAGATCCACCTATGTCGACTCGGGCCTCTACCTGTGAAGTCCTTGCACAGCGGCATATCTGATGCTCTGACTGAAAAAATCTGCCCCCTCTGCAAATCTCCAATCACCGGGTATTTCACATTGATGCAGATTCAACATTTCGGTTCCCAACTTTTTGTAAGACCCAAACTTCACGTGATCAAAGACTTGGGTCTAGGTCTTTGGCTGTCTCGTGTTTGGACAATCACTGGAGAGATGACGAGGTCTAAGACTCTGAGAAGAGGTAGGCTGCTTAGAGCTTGGCTTGGTAGAGAGTGTGGTTTGGTATAGATGAACTATAGTTCGAAGCTGAAGTATTACAGCGAGAATGGTGCTACTTATATAGGGTTCTGGTCGTGTCTAAGAATAGTGAATAGAGTCCGTGGTACATGTGGTAAACATCCCACGTTAGCGAGGCGCAGCAGTCCGGCTGTGGATGGTTTGGTAATGGTGCGTTGAGGGTGCTTTGAGTGATAGATAAGCGATAAGCGCCCGATAAGATAAGATAGATGGAAAAATCGTAACATTACCCCCTCGTTTAAGACAATCGTCCCGATTGTCAGGTCCGGTTTTCTAGATTGTCGAGGTAATCTTGGATAGCTTCTTGAGCATTTCCCATTTCTGAATCTCTTACCCACGAGTTATGTTCCCTCGTCCATCCTTTCCATTTGACCAGGTAGTCCGTTACTTCCTGCGACTTCTTTCCTTTCTTTCCTCTGGTTTTGTGTGTCCTTGAGTCCAGTACCTCTTCGATTTCATATTGTTCTTTGTCGTCGATAAGGTCTGGCGGTGGAGGAGCGGGTGTTTGTTGATTCGGGAAGGCCGGTGGAGTATACAGTGTTAGGAGTTTTTCATTGAATCGAGGATGAATTTTCCAGTGTGGCGGTAGCTTGAGCTTGTAGGCCGAGGCTCCGGTTTTCTGGGTGATTTCAAAGGGTCCCACTCGTTTGTCATCTAGTTTTTTCTTTGGTCATGGTAGGTGTAGGTTGGTGCTGTCCAGCCATACCTTGTCTCCTATCTGATACTCTACAGCTGGTCGTTTCCTTTTGTCGTATTGGGCTTTCATTTGTTCTGCGGCTTTCTGTAAGGCTCGTTGGGTATCCTTGTGGACTTCAGTCATTTTACTGGTGAAGTTTTCGGCGGCAGGGTTTGTGAACGGTGATGGATGATTAGAGTCTGGTACTATCCTGGGGTTTTGTCCATATAGAGTCATGAATGGGCTTCGCCCTGTTGCAGAGTGGACTCTATTGTTATGGGCGAATTCTGTGATTGGCAGCCAGTCGCTCCAATCCGTTTGTCGATAGCTGATGAATAGTCGTAGGTATCCTTCAAGCTCTTGATTGACTCGCTCTGTCTGTCCATCCGTCTGGGGATGGAAGGCCGTGGAAGCGTTTGGTGTTATGTTGAGTAATCGGTATAAGTCCTTCATGAACATGGACACGAACTGGGGTCCCCTGTCTGAGATTACTACTTTAGGCATTCCATGTTTGGTGTAGACGTGGTCCCGGAGTATTCTGGCCCATCCTTCTGCTGATAATTCAACATTACATGGGACGGGGATTATTGCTTTCGAGAATCGGTCCACGATGACCAATAAGGCATCGTATCCTTTGGATTCCGGTAGTCCTGTGACCATGTCAACTGAAATATGGGTCCATGGTCCTTTGGGGATAGTGTTCGGGTGTAATGGAGCCGCTTTGGCTTGGGTACTCGTTTTCGTGCACTGACATGCTTCACATCCCTTCACATATCTTTCTACATCCTTCTTCAATTTTGGCCACCAGTAGTCTCATTGGATCAATTCTTTTGTCTTTTCTATGCCTGGATGTCCGGCGGTGATATGGTCATGACTTTGTGCGATGATTTCCCCTCGCAGTGCGTCATTTCTTGGCACATACACCCTTCCGTCATAGAAGAGTAGTCCGTCCTTTTTGGTGATTCCTCGTTCGTGGTTTAAGGAATTTGCAATTCCTTGGTCCCATAATTCTGTTTGTCGGGTTGTATCTTTGATTCTTTCATGGGTTTCAGTAGTCGTGGGCATGATAAGTGCTCGGAAGTGTTCCGGTTGGAGTACTATGATGTCACTGTTGTCGTCTTTGCCTTGACTGTGGTTGTCTCTTCGAGAGAGAAGGTCTGCTTTCTTGTTGGCGACACCGGGTAGGTGTTGGAGGGTAAAATGGTATTCGGCAAGTTCCGTGACCCATCGTGCCTGTCGTCAGTTCAGTTTCTGGGGTTTTCGGAAATACTGAAGGTTTTGGTGGTCCGTCCAGATTTCTACATCTTCCAAGGCTCCCATGAGGTAATGGCACCATTCGTCTAGGGCGAGCATTATTGCGAGCAACTCCTTGTCATAGATCTCGTAGTTGTGCTCGGTCATGTTTAATGCTTTGGACATGAATGCGACTGGTCGCCATTTTCCTTCTTGTTGCTGGCTAAGTACAGCGCTGATGGCTCCGTCACTGGAGTCCGCTTCTACTTTGAACCTCCCTTTTTCGGTTGGGATAGCGAGTACTATGTCCTCTGCCATCTGCTTCTTCAATTGTTGGAAGGCCTGGTTTTGGGCCGTTCCCCATGTCCATTCTGCGTTGCCCATAAGCTGAGTGAGTGGTCGTACGATTTTTGAATAATCTCGGATGAACTTTCAGTAAAAGTTTGTGAATCTGAGGAACGACTGTAGTTCTTTTTTCTTTGTTGGGGTCGGCCACTCTGCTATTCCTGCCACTTTGACCTGATCCATTCGTACCGAGTTTTTGCTGATGATAACTCCCAGGTATTCGGTTTCCAGTACTTCAAACTCGCACTTCTCTGCTTTCAGGAATAGTTTGTTCTCCCGTAAGCGTTGGAGGACGCGTCAGACGATCTTCCGATGTTCATCAAGGGTTTTCGTGAATATTAGGATATCGTCGAGGTAGATGGTAACCTTTCCTTCAGCGATCAGGTCTTTGAAGATGTCATTCATCATCCACTGGAATGTGGCTGGTGAATTTGTTAATCCGAAAAACATGACCATGGGTTCGAATAAGCCTTGATTGGTTCTGAATGCTGCCTTCTCTTCATCTCCTTCCTTGATTCAGACATTGTTGTATCCCCAACGAATGTCGAGCTTAGTGAAATACTTCGCCCCTTGGAGTTTGTCGATGAGTTTGGTGATAAGCGGTAATGGGTATTGGTTCTTGATAGTCATTTCGTTCAGTTTTCGGTAGTCTTGTACGGGTCGAAGGGAGCCATCCTTCTTTTTTACGAAGAAGAATGGTGAAGCGAATGGGGATTTCGAAGGACGAATTCGCCTGGTCTCTAGGTTTTCGTCTAGGAACTTATCAAGCTGTTCTTGCTCATTTTGGTTCAAGGGATAGACTTTACAGTCTAGCGTGGATTTGGCATTCGGGGTGAGTTCGATGGCATGGTCCCAGGTTTTTCGTTCAGGGAGTTTGTCGAAGTTTTCTTTCGAGAACAGATCTCTGTAGGAGCGATACTGCTCTGGTACCATTTCTTTGAAGGTTTTCTTCGGCTTGTCCTTGTTTGCCTGGGCGGCTAGGTCATTTGCGTGGTGTACAGTGCGTATGACTAGCTCTTCCTGCATGTTGACGGCCAGTATCGTTTCTCCTTCTTCGAGTTCTTCATCCCATCAGTCATCTGGGTCGGCGTCGGGTAGTGGAAAGGGATTCTTCGTACATTGGCATCGCCCAAAGATGAGTATGCCGGTCTTCCAGTTGATGACGGGATTGTGGCGTTTAAGCCAGTCATGGCCAAGGTAGATGTCCTTCGAGCCAAGGTTGGTGACGGCGAGGTTGATCTGTTCGCTGTGGTCTCCGATAGTGAGTCGTAGCTCTGCGAATTCGGTGATGTTGCCTACTTTGTTGCAGGTTCCATCAGCGTTATAGACGGGGATCCGTGCCACGGTCTTTCTGGTATAGAGTCCGTGTTTTTCTACGTAGGACCGATTGATAGAGCTGCCTGTGCAGCCGCTGTCAATTAGTCCTTTGGTGACGTGTTCTTCTTGGTTGACAGTGGATTCTAGTCGAATGTCTACTGTCAGGTCTCGTCCGGTACTCTTTGTTCCACGGATGTATCAGATTGGTTCTCGGAGTTCGAGAAGTAGCTCTCTTGCCTCTTCTCCTCCCTTCCATAGTCGAGTCACGAGCTCATCTACTAATTCTTCATGTCGGTCTTTGTGAATCCAATTATTCAGGCATGCCTTTGCTTCTGAATAATTTCGTGCCCCCTGTATCGCTCGGAGCATCCAGCCGACTTCGAAAGGTTTATACCAATGCCACGAATGTGGTGGAGCACTAGTGTCTGGGGTGGTAGGACGCCAGTCTTCGTTGCTCTGTATATCCTTCTCCTGTGAGTTGGCCTTCTGTGTCGCCCACCACCACTGATATGCGGTCTTGTCTTCTTTGTCAGGTACCTCTACCATGGTAACCTTGTGCCCCCTTTTCACTGTCTGGGTGCTAACAGTTTCCTGTCCTATGGCTTTGGTGTCGTCCTTTGTCGGTCGTGCATTTTCATCGGGGTTGGGCAGAGGAGGAATGATGGGAGGATACCTACTTCCAGTTTGTACACCAGGGCTAACCCTTCGAGGGTCGGGGGGCTGGTCCGTGAACGTTGCGTTCTTGTCACATGAACCGTGACTGCCATTACCTACTGGTGCCAGCAGTCAGGTAGGGCTGTGCTCTGTTCCTTTGCCGCTTCTGACTCGGTGGTTCATTTGTTTCTCTAATCCTTCCCTGGCATCGCCTTTCCCTGTAGGTGGGTCAGATGGTCGGGGAGGTCCTAAGGGAGCGTTGGCCTGTGTTGTGTGGGGGCCCTCTGCCCCATGCCCCAGAGGCTCGGACTCTGTGGTCTTGGCCTTTGGCAGGTGCTTGAGAGTTGCCACATCGGTCCTTGCGAGGTGTGTCTTGGCCTTCGAAGAAGGCGCTGAATCTTTCGACTTCAGAGGCCTGAGGGCGTCCCATCTACTCGATTCCGACCCGAGTCCTAATACTCGTGTTGAAGGCTCCAGCACCACCTGGCATGTCCCTTCCCTCACAGCGGGCTCGGAGATTGTGTCGTTGTTGTTCGTGTTGTCCAGTTGTGCTAGGACGGCATATCAGTTCGATTCTGTTGGGGGTGTTGGGTAGCTAGTCATGCGGGTGACGTTAAAAGTGGTAGATTGGGGAACGGTATTCAAAACATGCGTTGTAACTAAAGAAGCTTTATAAGTCCGACCTACATATGACGAATGTGTACCAAGACCTGAGGAAGTGGCTGTTGAAGGGGAATTGATCCCTTGACAGCCTACTCTTTTACTTCCTCCACCTTCAATTCTGATGGCTCGGCCAGTACGACCAAGCGAATGTCCTTCGTATCCCACTTCTTGGGGCACTCCTTCGATAAATGTTCTTTCTCTTGGCATCGATAGCATCTTCCTTCCTTTCGTAGCCTGTCTATCTCCATTGCTTGCCCTTGGCCGTGATACGTTGTCCATCGCCCCATCCCTGCATCCCTGGTTGCCGTCTTCCCGTCTCCTGTCTGCTTGGCCAGCATCAAACTTGTGGCCCCAGCAGGTTTGCTGGGGCTTGGGTGTGGCGGTCCGGGCTTAGTGCCTGGTAGGAAATGGGTGGCGATGTTGGAGCGGAAGGATTGATCCTTGACTCATTCCATGTGGACGAGTTCGATCTGCTCACGCCACTCCAGGTAGGTTTTGGGGACATTGATTCTGCCAGCGATGATGGAGTCGATATAGTACTTGGGTACTCCGTTGCGGGCTGCCCGAGTCATGTGTCCTTTCTCTCCGATATCATAGCGCAGACCAGCTAACTTTGCAAGTTCTTCGAGCTTGCTGAAGTAGGTCTTGGCATCGTCTTTGCCCAATCGGAGGAGGTACATTTCCTTCTTGTGCTCTTCTTCGACTGCGGGATTTCCAAATTGTTCCTTGACGAGGCTAACGAAGCCGTCCCAGTCAGGGTATCAGTAGTCACTGCTATAGGAGTTGTAGAAATCGCTGACCTTGTGGATCCACCAGTCCTTGGCGGGTCCTTCGAGTAGTGACGAGGCGAGAAGGGTTTTCTGTGCCGGGGTGTGGTAATATATTCCATGGCTCGAGAAGTAGGCTGAGCAGTCCACCACAAACCATGTGATGTCTGCATGATCCCCGGTGAAGGGTTTTGGGATTTGGTACAGGATTGGTTTGATCCCATAGAAGGGGGCTTGTTCTGGTCCTGTACCAGTGGGTTGATTTGGGGGGTCTGGGGGAAAGTTCGGTTCTTCGGGATAACCTGGAAGGGAGTATAGGTCATCCCGGTCCTGCATGCGTTTCTTTGGTGCAGGGATCCCGGGGTGTTCGAGCTTCTGGATCTTCAGCTCTAGGTCAGTGAGAGCCTTTTTCAAGTCTCTCTCCGTGTTCTGGAGCTGGTCTCAGAGATCTGCCTGCTTTCGCAGTCAGTCTCGCTCTACTTGTCCAGGACTGGGGGGGTCTACTGGCATGTCGGGGTCTGCAGGGGGTTCTGGTGGGTTAGAGGGGCCAGCTTTGTCGGGTCCTGCTCTGGTGAAGAGGCGGCTCTGGGGGTATGGGGCACGGCATCCGTATTGTCTCGTGATGTATAGTGGTTCGTCTGGAAGTGGCCGGGGGTATTTGAACTCGTAGTCCAGATCCCCGAAGGTTTCTGGATCGTAGTTGAATGTGTCGAATCTAGATGATGCCAAGCCTATGGAGCTCAGTCCTGTAGGCGTTGTGTTGGTCTTTGAGGGCAAGGAGGGCTCGTTCCAGCTCCTCCTGTTCGTCTGGTGTCCTGCGGCGTAGTCCCATGATTCTTGAACCGGCAGTGGGGGCGTACTGGGTTCCTGTTGTCTGTGCGTGTAGTCCGACCAACTCTCCCGCTCGGCAGGAGGTTCCAAAGAGGGTTGTTCTGTGTCCAGTTCATTCTGGCCACGGACGAGGGGTTCGAGGTTATGTGTGTAGTCGAGGTAAAGGGTGGTGATCAGGATAAGGGTTATGCTGAGCACGACTAGTGCTCCGACAATGATGGCAGCGGATAGGATTGCGAGTAGGATAAGTATGTGGAGGAACATTGGTGGTGGTGGTGAGAGAAGCTTCGAACTAACTGTAAGACCCAAACTTCACGTGATCAAAGACTTGGGTCTAGGTCTTTGGCTGTCTCGCGTTTGGACAATCACTGGAGAGATGACGAGGTCTAAGACTCTGAGAAGAGGTAGGCTGCTTAGAGCTTGGCTTGGTAGAGAGTGTGGTTTGGTATAGATGAACTATAGTTCGAAGCTGAAGTATTACAGCGAGAACGGTGCTACTTATATAGGGTTCTGGTCGTGTCTAAGAATAGTGAATAGAGTCTGTGGTACATGTGGTAAACGTCCCGCGTTAGCAAGGTGCAGTAGTCCGGCTGTGGATGGTTCGGTAATGGTGCGTTGAGGGTGCTTTGAGTGATAGATAAGCGATAAGCGCCCGATAAGATAAGATAGATGGAAAAATCATAACACTTTTGGCATAGAATGTACTAAGTATGTTTTTCCACCCAAGGGACTGCAAATCCATTGTCTTGGCAGTGAGCAATTGCACTATGATACATAATACAGTGACAAATTTAGTGTTCAGTGGTATTACACTGAGTACAAGGAGGTATGTGACTATGTTTTCATGATACGTGGGCATAACAGATATTATACAGCTTTCAATGATGTATGGAATGCCTAACAGTCATGCTATGTACCTATGTCATTCCAACCATTAATCATACCTTATATAGTAATAGGACTCCTGAGAGTGCAACGCAACAGGCACCATGTATCCATGCAAATATAACAACCATTTAAGGGATGTTCCTTTAGGAGGACTTAAGGTGACCTGATATCTTGGGCTTTTTTATTCCTACCACAAATATTCATTCTAAATGTTTTAAAATATTTAATAACTTGCATAATATTCATTGATTTCACTATATTCTATTCCCTCTTCCTCCATGATTGGCCAGATGTTTAAAAGCAGCAGACATGGTAGGAGATCAGAAATACTCTATATCTTCCATCTCCACAGCCATCTGTTTGCACTGGAAGGAGGGGCCTCAAAGAGATAATCTTGACACAAAGGTGTCACACTTATATAAGGTGTTAGCATGAGTCCGAGCTCAGACTCATGGTCACAGTGTTGTGACATGACTGACCCTATTGTGTCAGAACTGGTGCTATTCATTTTTGCAGTTATGTCGATCCACACATGAAAAATAGTTGTCTTAGGGTTTTCAAGGTCTGGGAATCTGACTCTGGTACCCAATTTGTGCTCAAAAGTCATCCAGGGCCATGGTAAGCAAACAAAGACTTTGGATTTTCTGTCAAAGTGTATTTTAATTTTCTGGCAGTTGTTTGGATGGCAGGACTGATGTGATAAAGGTGTCCTTATGTTCTTGAGGTCGGGGGGCTCAAATTCACTATCTGATTTGCAATGGGAAGTCACTATGTCCCACAGGAAGTGACCAAGAACACATGGCCAGTGATCATACAGGATCAGTGGTGGTGCTTATGGCTCCTGGGCCCAGTGACCAATGCAGGAAGGACACGACACTTTACATTCATCATGTCCACTCCTTCCTGGGCTCATTGGGGATGGCTCCCTGGCACACCTTCATTCTCTGTGTCGCCATAGGTTTTGGTATGCTCAGCAACCCTATCGGCAGCCCTGGAAGCTTGGTTTTGGCCAACATTGGATGAGTAGGAGGATTAGGAGGCATTGTGGGGTATTTGGCTTGCTTGAGAGCACATTCCCCACATTCCAGGCCATTAGACCATCTGAAATGCCATCTAGGATACTGACAACAGTCCTCAGGATGTAGGGACAGTCCCATATACCCCCATTCAAGCCATATAGTGACTCTGGGCCTAGGAATTGTTGACTGGGTATCGACATTCGTTGCTGCTCAATTTCGCTATCACCACCCATTGTTTTGGTCATGTAGTTGTGTATAATTCACAATCATTCATAAAGGATATCTGAAGATATCAGGACATTACATGACTGCTGAATGTCACATCCATTATATAGTCAAGTCTGGTGTCGCATGCAGTATGGTAGGATGGCAGTGAATTATAGGCATGAGACCAGGGCACTGTTATCAGCATTGCAGCAGTGCAAGAGAGAGATTAGAACTAGGCTGAGGGGTAGAAGGGTTCACTGGGTAGTATGGTGATGAGCCTCCAGGCTCTGTATGCTCAGAATTTTGTGAAATTACCCTTAATTCCTACACCCAGTCCACCTGATGGACTTTCACCAAACCAGTCATTGCTGACATGGCAATACCACTTTTGTATCATGGTAATATGTCTTTGCATGTTGGTTATCCATCCCATCTTGAAATCCGATGCTTCACGGCATTATGAACATGTTAACACCAATTTTGATGGGCCCCTGATTGTATATGGTAATGCCACATCCACATCAAAGCACGTCGCTATGCATCATTGATCGCTAGACCCTATTGATGTCACTTATCATCACACTCATCCATCAAAGATATCAACCTATCACAGATACTCCAGAACTACAGTGACTCAAGCTGTTACTTTGCCAAGTTGGCATGTCATTAAAGATGCATTGGGTGACCTCAGCAACACTAGCATGTCTTTATAATCCACAGCACATGCAGTTGAAACAGCAAGACCTGGCCCAATAGCCAGACTCCACTATAGAACGTTTTCTAACCAAGCACAGCAATTCAAACAATGCTGTATACTTCAGCTGATGGATATAGGTCATGTTTATTCAGGATTTTACTCAGCTAAGGCCTTACAGCCTTAGTAAAAAGTTGCTTGGAATTCTATTAATATATGTAGGACTTTAGTATAAAAATGTAGATTACAGTAGCATTCAGTACTTTTTGACCCCAGTGGGTACACTCTCGTTCGCCAGACTATGCTTGTATTGATTCTTGCACATGTCAATCCATCATACATTGTATTCATCGCATGCACCAACAATAAATCGACTAGTCAGATCAGCAAATCTCTACGAATCCATCCATCGTTTCTATAGGATCACCATATGTTTATTCATTGTTTCACAGCAATATTCGTCTTGCATTGCATATAGTTGATTGCACGTCAACTTGCAGTATTGCTTGAGTTATTCCACGGTTCTTTAACTGTGAAGAAGACATTTCCATCCCTCTTTACTCTTAACACTATTGGTACATGTCAATATCATGCCAATATGTGATCGACCACACCATACCTCGCCTCCCATTTACTTTATAGGCAGCACCAGTTTCAACTTCACCAGATAGGACCGTTTTACCAGTTTTCACCTTCGCCATCATCATCGTCGCCCACTTGGGTAGTCTCAGAGCAGACTTAGGATCAGTATCAGTATAGGACCAGTTCAGCAATTGTTTCAGTATAGGAAATCCCAGTGTGGATTATAGGATAAGTTTTTGACATCAGATAGGATCATTTTCAGCCCAGTACTGTTCGCCCCCAGTTTCCATATCAGCCCATCCAGTTTAGGATCAGTTTCAGCCAGTTTCAGCACCTCATTCACATTTATTCAATCGACCAACACATTTATTCCCAGCATCGCCAGTCCCTCGATCTATTGCTGTATTGTTCAGGCATTTCCCTCTCATTTCCCCACTTGTATTAACGTCTCGAGCACGTTTTCTTGAGTCTCATTCTCTGTTTCTGTTTCAGAATACGGTTTCTTGATATTCATGTCATATCAGGTGCCACTCCCTCTCATTCTACGAGACCCTTATGACTTACAGTCATTCTTTCGATTCTTCAACTCTCACATCATATTATCTGCTTGACTGCATAGTCCAAGCATATCTTCACACCCTTAAAGCTTTGATTTACTGCACAGAGGTGCCCCAAACCCACTTACACACACGATCGTCCTAGTATTGCCATGTTCACACGTTTATTCTCCATACTCTGCCTGAGTTTGGTTTTGCCATTGCCATGGAAGTCTAGGCTCATCAACGGTGAGTTTTACCTTGCTAAAATTGACAACATATGACTGGTGTGTTAGATGGTGAGAGCACTGCCATACCTTCCACACCTCCATACACAAGACTGCAAAAACTTTTGACACGTACACCAGCGAGCAGACCCTATGCCTACACTGACACATTGTCCATTCCAGATGAACTATTTGACAATCAAAAGGATATGGGCAGAGTAGACAATGGCATTGATGACCAGGTCTTTTTCTGTGCACAAATCCACATTCAGTATGGGGTATAGTGGTACTGAATGGATGTATTTCTGCATGCATACCTGACATTGTATATAAAGTATTTCTTAGTCTGTATAATTAAATATATTTTTGGTTGTATATATAACATATTTTGTTGATGTGCCTGATAATAATAAATACTGTCTGATCAATATAATAGAGCTGTCTGATATATCCCATGATACCTCATTTCAAACCCTCAGGCATCCCAGGGGTACTCAGGCACTGAGGCAGCCATATAAGGCAGGTACATGGCACGACCATTAGACATTCCATAATGATGACCTTCAACACCATCAATGAAGCTGTAGAATTCTTTGATTGCATGTCTTCTTCTCAGAGTCTCTCTGGACCATTGGATGGCAGTTTGAGGTGCCACAGATTGCCTGACACCCCATATTCAAGCAGAATGGAATTTTCGAACTGGCCAGTTGATGAAATCGGTTATTTTAATGTTAATGCATCCAGAGTGTATTCAGAGTTATCTTTGTATCAGACTTCCATAAGCTGTTTCATCAGATAACACCTCCAGTCCATTACTGCCTTTTCAAAACGGTTCTTGGACATATGGCCGGTTTAGTATCAAAGACTTTACTGATAGATGCATGGTAGTGGTCGACCCATCATGCCAGGATCCTCTAATATCATGACAGCCCTTTGATTGGTGCTAAAGCTGTAGATACTGCTGTACTGAGCTGTATGATACATCTTTCATGTGGGAAAATGAAGCCTATCATAAAAAGCACCCAGTGAAGGGATCCCCCTCTTACTTCTTTCTCTCTTACCATCATCACCATCCTTCTGCAGTACTTCAACAACCAAGTGTCCTTGCTTTCTCGACGACAAATATCCTTTCACCATGACTCACACATCTAATCTTGAATCCTGGATTAACATAGCCAAGCTTGGTATGGCCATGGGTGAATTCGCCCCATTTCCATACATCAAAGGTCTTTGTGGATGTGCTGTAGTTATACTGGAGGCCATTGAAGTATGCGACAAGCCTCTGCTTCATGTTGTATTGTCATTAACCAATATTGCCATTGCAGAAAGCTGACAAGAACAATGAGGATCTCCTAGATCTGGCAGACAGTATAGGGAAGACAATTGAGATGGTTCAAAAGACTGTTAAAGAGCATGGAGAAAGTAGTGCTGTGCATTTCCATGATGTTTGTGCAGAGCTTGAAGTGTGAGTGGGCACAAACCAATATTAAAATTTTGCTTATAATGCATCTTTCAGACATCTAATGGACATGATTTCTGAATTGAACAGCACCCAACACAATGCCCATGGGATCAAGTGCTTCTTGAAGGCACAGAGCATTTCTGGCACTATCAATGATTACCAAGAACATGTGCAGGTGATCAAGGAAGATTTCCTAGTGCATTTTAAGACCTTTTCTAATATGTGCTTACCCAGGTTAATTAATAGATTCACACAACCATCAACTCATGTCTTATTATTTCAGACATCAAGGATGAATTAAAGACCAGGACAGAAGCTCTTACTAGTGCCATTGAGATGTCACAACAGCAGACCATATCTAAAATCAACAAATGTGCAGACAACATATGTGAGGAGATAAGCATGTTGGATGTTTTGCAGAGCAAGAAAGTCAACCAGATTAGTGCAGATATCCAGGCACTGATGGAGAAGGGCTTATATAAGGGACTGGTACTTTATTCTTCTTGCATAAAGGATCTATCCATTGATCCTTGTATTATTGCAGATCCATGATGTCCCTCTTGGAGATATCAATTTGAAAGAAGGTCCCAATTCTTATTATCTCTTCAAGGGTTTTAAAGGATTTGCAAGGCTTGATACATATAGTGCAAAAGTTGAGAACAGTAATGCACCTAAAACTGTTAAGGTATATTATACCCACCACAAAAGCAAGAAAGTTGATGTCATGAAAGTGAGTCTTCTAGCTCTATCTTATTCTTGATGCTTAGGCATCCTCTAGCAATTCTATACTGACCTTGATATACTGATAAATATTAAGTATACCTATGATATTTTGTGATGGTGTTCAAGCAATATTCATCTTGTGCAACCTAGACATCCATGTGTTGTCCAAATATATGGTGTATGCAGATCTCTGGATTTTCCTGCAATTATATTTCATGGTAAACAATAATCATAATTTACTTGGCCTTTCTAAGATTATGACTATTTGAAGGTACTATACAAGACTCAATCTGGAACTACAGCAGCTCCTTGACTGCAGTTCAGTTGTTGCATTTTAATATACAATTGGTATGTTATTCCAAAATGTACTTAGGTAAATGCCACTAAATTCTATGCTTTCTGTAGTTCAATGATTTAAAGGTACTGCATTTTCTAATTTTCTATCCATCAATCTTGAACCATCAAATTAGTCTGTCTCAGATTATTTTGATAGGCTTTATCACAAAACTCCACAATATTGGACAAATGAGTTTCTTTACACATCTGTATGTGAATAATTGCTTTGAGAGAATACATACACAGACTGACTGCCAATGCTTTAAAGGATAGATTCCTCAACAACATATATATTAATGAATAAGGCTGGATTGTGCTTGCTGGACACTTGTTTTATATATATGATCTTGGGCCCTTTCAGATGGATATAACCAACACTGACAAAGTGACAGTGAAGGGCAAGTTTGGGTCAATTTTACTTTCCATGTTCAACAGGAATTGGGACTTACTGATGTGTCATTTTTCAAATTTGAAACAAGACCACCTTATAGATTTTTATAATGCCCTTGGTGTCTTGACTCAGAATGGGTCATCACTACTACATTGCTACCTTGACATATACAGCTCAGGTGGCATATATGTCATATTGGAAAACTACTATCCATACAGAAACAATCTGATAGTTGGCAGGATTCCAGTTGTGCCAGCTGAACAGGCTGTAATATGGGAATTGTATCATAAAGATACAACCCCATTTAGGTTTGATCAACATGCATATTTATGTGTACTTCCTGCTGACTTCACTTATTCAGTGGATCAAATATTATTCAATATCTGTCTGTTCAAAGACATTCTATTAAAATATCTGTTGGGATAGCAACCCCGAGTGAGTACAAGAAGGTACTCGAAGATTCAGCACAATTCAGCAGCAGCTGATTCGGACCATGATTTGGATATATTTAGTAATTCGTAGTAGATTCTTGAAGTAGTACAAAATGTATTTAAGGACAATGTCTCTCGCTCGAGAGGCCAATTAATTCTCTACTTTACATTCTCCTCTGCTTACTTACAACAGGTTATGGGCCCCGGCCATAACTGAACTACTCACATCGTTACATACTTTGCACTCTCATACTTTACGTACACACGTAGAACCGCATGGATAGCCAGTCCGTGTATAGAATTGACCCCCTTAAGGGCCCGGAAAACTACCCAACATGGAAAATCAAGATGATCGATATCTTAACCGATTTAGGTCTAATTGATTATGCAGATGGTAGCCTGAAGGCCCTGGCAGAAGCGGCACTGGTGGCAGATTGGAAGAAGAGTGATAGGAAGGCTCTTTCGACAATAAGGTTGCGGGTCTCGGATGGCCCGCTGGTGTATATTGCTGGTTCTAAGACTTTGGCAGAAGCCTGGAAAGCTCTGAAAGATATGTATGAGTCCAGGGGACCCATGGGAATTGTCCTTGTTAGAAGGAAATTCTTCAGAGCTCAGTGTGAAGAAGGAGGAAATATAGAGGAACACATTAGGACAATGAGGTCCTACCAGGAGGAGTTGGCATCCCTTAAGCAGACTGTCAAGGAAGAGGATTTCTCAATCACACTGCTTACATCACTTCCAGAATCATGGAATTCGTTCATTTCATCAGTGGATACTGCGGACTTGAAGGATTCTTACAAGCTGATTTCTCGAATTCTCCAAGAAGACATCCGATTGCGGGAAAAGACTTCTGACTCGACCATGGCACTTGCAGCACATGGCAAGAAGAAGTTCAACCTGAAAATCACATGTTACGGATGTGGAGAAACTGGTCACATCAGATTCAATTGCCTGAATGGGAAGAAGAACTCCGGGAAGTCTTGGAAGGGAAAAGGGAAGGGCCAGACTCAGGCACATGCTGCCAAATCGGATTTGGATGAAGAAGACTACGCATTTTGCATAGAAAATGTTGCACTCACCTTGCTTTCAGGGACATCATGGCTAGGGGACTCTGGTGCATCCAGACATATAGTCAAGAATAAATTGTATTTTTCTGACTACACTGAGACCCCAGGACATGAAGTTATTGGCGTAGGCAAATCCAAAGGCTTGGGAAAGGGAACCGTTAAGATTAAAATGGTTGAAGGGGACAAGACTACTTCAGTTATGCTGAAGGACTGTGTTCACTGCCCCGAAGCACCATTCAATCTTATTTCATTAGGGTGCATCATGGATGCCAGGTTTGAACTCAAATTCAAGGAATCCCGGATGGATATTATCTCACCACATGGCAAGAGAATTGGCCATGGAGATAAGATGTCAAAACTGTACAGCCTTGACATCATTGCACCCGAAATAACCCAAGCTCATGCTATGAAACTGGCCCGATCATGGCAAAAGTGGCACAGAATATTAGGTCACTTAAATATGGGATCAGTGAAGAGACTATTTAGGAAGAAAATGGTCAAAGGTATGGATGTAGATGAGCTAGCTGAGCCCCAGAAGGATTGCAAAGCCTGCATACAGGCCAAGCATCATGCCGAGCCATTTCCGCATGAAGCTGAAAGGGACTATGCCGAAATAGGTGAAATAACATTCTCAGATCTGTGGGGACCAGCCCGAACTCAGGGTATCCATGGAGAAAGATATTACATAAGCTTCACAGATGGGAAATCCCGAAGGACAATGTTGTATTTTCTCAAGTCGAAACAGGGTACAGAAATTCAAAAGAAGATCCAGCAGTACCAGAAATACATCAAAATCCATAAAGGGAAGGACTTGAAGTTTATGAGGATTGATAATGGGAAGGAATATGTCAATGAGGAGGTAAAGGAATACCTCCAGGACAATGGCATTCAGTTGGAACTGACTGCAGCATATTCTCCATCCCAAAATGGAGTTGCCGAGAGAGTAAATTGGACTCTTGTGGAGCATGCACGTGCCATGCTTGAAGAACATCACTTGCCGAAATTTCTATGGCCCGAGGCAGTGGCATATGCCATGTACCTGAAGAACCGATCACCAACTAGAGCCATCAAGAATGATCTAACCCCAGAAGAAGTGTTTTGGGGTGCGAAACCAGATATTTCAACACTCCAGGAATTTGGTGTCAAGTGCTGGGTGTTGCAGCAAGATAACAAAAGGTCAAAACTCGACCCGAAATCAAGGGAATTCATTTTTACAGGTCTTACAGATGAATCTAGGGCCTGGAGATATTATAACTCTCATTCCAGGCAGATTCAGACCTCAAGAAATGTCATATTCCCTGATAGCAGCACCACAGAGCCTACAGATAATGACTATATTGTTTCCCACCCTTCGCTGCTCGAGGGGGAGTCAGGGTATAAAGTCAAGCAGACTCTAGGTGGAAATAATGATATTTCGGACAATTGCACGGATGCCGAGAGTGCCGAATCAAAAGGGGAAATGCCCCTTGATGCCCCGGCAACTAAATCCAAGATACCCATCTGGCATGGGAAGATGATTGAGCCACATGACAAATCGGCCCAGATCGCATCACTTACTCAACCGAGTTACCAGATCCTTAACAATCCAGCTGCACGGAGCACAAAACCACCGGAATGGCAGCACCTTGCAATAGAAGAACCTTTGGAAGCTGCAAATATTGCAGTAGACTATGCATGTGTGGGGGAGACTGCAGATAACCTCAGTGATGAGCCATTAAGTCTTGAAGAAGCCAAAACAAGACCAGATTGGCATCATTGGAAGAGAGCAATGGATGAAGAGTATGATCTATTGACTTCTCTAGGTACATGGCAGTTGGAAGAATTACCCCAAGACAGATCTCTTGTTGATTGCAAGTGGACTTACAGATTAAAAAGGGATGGTGATGGGAAAATTACAAGGTACAAGGCCAGACTCGTTGCGAAAGGATTTTCACAGATACCCGGAATTGATTTCTTCGAGACATATGTGCCTGTTGTTAGGCTGGATACATTCCACCTACTTATGGCAATTGCCGCACAAAGGAACTTGATCATTCATGGAATGGATGTTGTCAGAGCCTACTTAAATGGTAAACTCAATGAATCTATTTACATGGCACAGCCACCTGAATATTCAGATGGGAGCAGCAAAGCGGCACACCTTAGATTGACGCTATATGGACTCAAGCAATCTGGCCGAGTTTGGAATGAGAAATTAAATGCTACCTTTTTGGGACTTGGATACACCAGATTGATGAGTGATCAATGTGTATACATCAGACAGATGGATTCTGGACCCATAATCGTAGCTGTGCATGTAGATGACATGAAACTGCTTGCCCCGGATGATGAAACCATGTCTAACATGAAAGAAGAGCTTAAGAAGAAGCTAAATGTCACGGACATGGGGGAGATTCAATACATATTGGGCATGAAGATAGACAGGAATTGGGATAAGGGCACTATTACCCTATCCCAGAAGGCATATATTCTCAAGGTACTCAAGTGAATGGGTATGAATGACTGCAAACCGGTCAAAATGCCTATGGACCCGAATGTACGGCTAGAGAAAATCCCCGCAGGTGATTTCCGAGGTGTTGACACAGCCACCAGACAGTATTACCATACTGGTGTCGGATCTCTGATGTATGCAGCCAATGGATCCTGGCCCGACATTGCACATGCCATCACTGAATTAAGCAAATATGTGCAGAATCCAGCTGCTGAGCATGTCACAGCGCTCAAACGAGTTTTCCGTTACCTGAAGGGAACTCTAGAAGTTGGAATTACATATGGAAGGACTATGGATGAACTGATACCTTATTCAGATTCAGACTGGGGAGAAGACAGAACAGATAGAAGATCAACATCTGGTTATGTCTGTACCTATGCAGGGGGAGCTGTTACTTGGAGTTCAAAGAAACAGCCCACTGTAGCCCTATCCACTATGGAAGCAGAGTATATGGCCCTTGCGCATACAACCCAGGAAGTAATTTGGCTACGAGCACTCCTAACCGAATTAGGATTGCCACCTGATGGTGCAACTACCATTTTCGTCGACAATCAATCAGCAATCAAATTTGCTGAGAATCCTATATTCCACACACAATCAAAACATATAGACATACGACATCATTTTGTTCGCGAGCGCATGGCTTCAAATGAAGTCAAAGTTCAGCACTGCACATCAGAGGAGAACCTAGCAGATATATTCACTAAAGGTCTATCAAGGCCACTACATGAATATCTATCTGAAGGTATTCTAGGGACTCGGAATTGAGGGGGAGTGTTGGGATAGCAACCCCGAGTGAGTACAAGAAGGTACTCGAAGATTCGGCACAATTCAGCAGCAGCTGATTCAGACCATGATTTGGATATATTTAGTAATTCGTAGTAGATTCTCGAAGTAGTACAAAATGTATTTAAGGACAATGTCTCTCGCTCAAGAGGCCAATTAATTCTCTACTTTACATTCTCCTCTGCTTACTTACAACAATATCCCCTCAAACCATACATGACAACCAGCCTGAATGTGATAAAAGATCTCAGTGGATGATGCAATCATTATTTGCACAAGCTTCATGGCTGTTATCATCCTCTTCTCAGAACCCAAGAGATGTTGATCATAGGATGCACAACATGGAATGCATTGAAGGTTAGTGTAAGACCCAAACTTCACGTGATCAAGACTTGGGTCTAGGTCTTTGGCTGTCTCACGTTCGGACAATCACTGAAGAGATGACGAGGGTCTATGACTCTGAGAAGAGGTAGGCTGCTTAGAGCTTGGCTCGATAGAGAGTGGTTTGGTATAGATGAACTATAGTTCGAAGCTGAAGTATTACAGTGAGAACTGTGCTACTTATATAGTGTTCTGAGTCTGTCTAATAATAGTGAATAGAGTCCATGATACATGTGGTAAATGTCCTGCGTTAGCGAGGCGCAGCAGTCCAGCTGTGGATGGTTCGGTAAATGTTTGGTAAAGACGTGGTGTGGGTGCTTTGAGTGATAGGATAAGCGAGAAGCACCTGATAAGATAAGATAAAATGGGAAAATTGTAACATTACCCTCTCATTTAAGACAATCGTCCTGATTGTCAGGTCTGGTTTTCTGCGAGTTTGTCCATATAATCCTGGATAGCTTCTTGAGCATTTTCCATCTCCAAATCTCATACCCAGGAGTTGTGTTCCCTTGTCCATCCTTTCCATTTGATGAAGTAGTCTGTTACTTCTTGTGACTTTCTTCCTTTCTTTCCCCTGATCTTTCGTGGTCTGGAGTCCAGTATCTCTTCGATTTCATATTGTTCTTCATCGTCAATGAGATCTGGTGGTGGTGGAGCTGGCTTTTGCTGGTTTGGAAAAGCCAGGGGAATGTATGGTGTTAAGAGTTTTTCATTGAATCTTGGATGGATTTTCCACTGGGGAGGAAGCTTCAGCTTGTAGGCTGAGGCTCCGGTCTTCTGGAGGATTTCAAATGGTCTGACTCTTTTGTCGTCAAGCTTCTTCTTCGGTCATGGAAGATGCAGATTGGTACTATCTAGCCAGACCTTATCACCTACTTGGTGTTCAATGGCGGGTCTTTTCCTTTTGTCGTATTGTGCCTTCATTTGGTCTGCTGCTTTCTGTAGGGCTCGTTGGGTGTCTTTATGGACTTCAGTCATTTGGCTGGTGAAGTTTTCGGTGGCAGGATTGGTGAAGGGTGATAGTCGAGTGGAGTCTGGTACTATTCTGGGGTTTCGTCCATATAGTGTCATGAACGGGCTTCGTCCTGTTGTGGAGTGGACTCGGTTGTTATGGGCGAATTCTGCGATTGGTAACCAGTCACTCCAGTCCATCTGTCGATAGCTGACAAATAATCGTAGGTATCCTTCGAGTTCTTGGTTGACTCGTTCTGTCTGGCTGTCTGTCTGTGGATGAAAGGCCATGGATGCATTTGGCGTAATGTCAAGCATTTGATAAAGGTCTTTCATGAAGGTGGACATGAACTGGGGTCCTCGGTCGGAGATTACAACCTGGGGCATTCCATGCTTCACATAGACATGGTCTCAGAGGATTCTGGCCCATCCCTCTGCTGATAGTTCAACGTTGCATGGTACAGGGATTATTGCTTTCGAGAATCGATCTACGATGACCAATAGGGCATCATATCCTTTGGATTCTGGTAGTCCGGTGACCATGTCGACCGAGATATGGGTCCATGGTCCTTCGGGGATGGTGTTCAGGTGTAGTGGGGTGGCTTTGGCTTGTGTGCTTGTTTTTGTGCATTGGCATGCCTCACATCCCTTTACATATCTTTCTACGTCTTTCTTCAGTTTCAGCCACCAGTATTCTCATTGAATCAACTCTTTTGTCTTTTCTATGCCAGGGTGTCCGGCAGTGATATGGTCATGGTTTTCTGCGATGATTTCTCCTCGTAGGGTATCGTTCTTTGGTATGTACACCCTTCTGTCATAGAAGAGTAGTCCCTTTTCCTTGGTGATTCCTCGTTCGTGATTCAAGGAGTTGGCGATTCCTTGATCCCACAAGTCAGTTTGTTGGGTCATGTCCTTGATTTGTTTGTGCGTTTTGGTGTTCATGGGCATAATGAGGGCTCGGAAGTGTTCTGGCTAAAGGACAATGATATCGTTATTGTCGTCTTTCCCTTGACTGTGGTCATCTCGTCGGGAAAGAAGGTCTGCCTTCTTATTGGTGATGCCGAGTAGGTGTTGGATGGTGAAGTGGTATTCCACGAGTTCAGTCACCCATCGTGCTTGTCGTCTGTTCAGCTTCTGGGGCTTTCAAAAATACTGGAGATTCTGATGATCGGTCCAGATTTCTATATCTTCTAGGGCTCCCATGAGGTAGTGGCGCCATTCGTCTAGGGTGAGCATTATCACGAGCAATTCTTTGTCGTAGATTTCATAATTTCGCTTGGTAGTGTTTAATGCTTTAGACATGAATGCGACTGGTCACCACTTCCCCTCTTGTTGTTGGCTGAGTACTGCGCCAATGGCTCTGTCACTGGAGTTGGCTTCCACCTTGAACCTTCCTTTCTCTGTCGGGATGGCGAGTACTATGTCTTCTGCCATTTGCTTCTTCAACTGTTGGAAGGCCTGGTTCTGGGCTGTTCCCCATGTCCACTCTGCATTGCCCGTGAGCTGAGTGAGCAGTCATATGATCTTTGAATAGTCTCGGATGAACTTCCGGTAGAAGTTCATGAATCCGAGAAACAACTGTAGTTCCTTTTTCTTTGTCAGAGTGGGCCATTCAGCGATTCCTGCTACTTTGACTTGGTCCATTTGGACTGAGTTTTCACTGATGATGACCCCTAGATATTTGGTTTCTAATACCTCAAACTCGCACTTCTCTGCTTTCAGGAAGAGCTTGTTTTCCCGTAAATGTTGAAGGATGTGTCGGACAATCTTCCGGTGTTCGTCTAGGGTTTTCATGAAGATTAGGATATCGTCGAGGTAAATGGTGACTTTTCCTTCGGCGATCAAGTCTTTGAAAATGTCATTCATCATCCATTGGAATGTGGCTGGTGAATTTGTGAGACCAAAGAACATGACCATGGGTTCAAACAATCCCCAGTTGGTTCTGAACACTGCTTTCTCCTCATCTCCTTCTTTGATTCGGACGTTGTTGTATCCCCAACGAACGTCAAGCTTGGTGAAGTATTTTGCTCCTTGGAGCTTGTCGATGAGTTCAGTGATAAGAGGGAGTGGATATCGGTTCTTTATGGTCATTTCGTTCAGTTTCTGGTAGTCCTGGACTGGTTGTAATGAGCCGTCCTTCTTTTTCACAAAGAAGAATGGTGACGTGAAAGGGGATTTCAAGGGTTGAATTCATCCCGATTCCAGGTTCTCATCTAAGAACCTGTCAAGTTGTTCTTGTTCGTTTCTGTTTAATGGGTAGACTTTACAGTCTAGCATGGATTTGGCATTTGGAACAAGTTCGATAGCATGGTCCCAGGGTTTTTGCTTGGGGAGTTCATCGAAGTTTTTTTTCAAGAACAGGTCGCGGTATGATCGGTAATGCTCCGGTACCATTTCTTCGAAGGTTTTCTTCAGCTTGTCCTTGTTTGCCTGGGTGGCTAGGTCATTGGTGTGGTGTACTGCACGTATGACTATCTCCTCCTGCATATTGATGGCCAATATCACATCTCCTTCTTTGAGTTCTTCATCCCATCTATCATCTGGGTCTGCATTGGGCAAGGGGAATGGGTTTTTCGTGCATTGGCACCACCCAAAAAGGAGTATGCTGGTTTTCCAGTTGATAACAGGATTATGGCATTTAAGCCAGTCGTGGCCAAGGTAGATGTCCTTGGAGCCGAGGTCAGTGACTGCGAGGTCAATTTGTTCACTATGATTTCCAATGGTGAGTCGGAGTTCTGCAAATTCGGTGATACTGCCGGCTTTATTGTGGGTTCCATCGGCATTGTAGATGGGGATCAGGACAGCGGTTTTTCGGGTATATAGTCCATGTTTTTCCACATAGGATCTATTGATGGAGCTGCCAGTGCAGCCGCTGTCGATTAATCCTCTGGCGGTGTGTTCTTCTTGGTTCACGGTGGATTTGAGTTGGATGTCTACCATTAGGTCTCGACCGGTACTCCTTGTTCCGCGGATGTATCAGATCAGTTCTCAGAGTTCAAGAAGTAGCTCCCTTGCTTCCTCTCCTCCCTTCCGTAGTTGAACGATAAGTTCGTCTACTAATTTTTGGTGTCAGTCTTTGTGTATCCAACTATTCAAGCATGCTTTTGCTTCTGAATAGTTCCTTGCTCCCTGTATGGCTCAGAGTGTCCAGTCAACTTTGAAAGGTTTATACCAACACCACGAATGTGGCGGAGCACTAGTGTCTGGGGTGGTAGGACACCAGTCTTCGTCGCTCTGTATGTCCTTGAACTGTGAAGATGCCTTTTCCCCTGCCCACCACTGCTGATAAGCAGTCTTGTCTTCTTTGTCTGGTACCTCTACCATGGTAACCTTATGCCCCCTTTCACTGTCTGGGCGCTAACAGCTTCCTGTCCTGCGGCTTTGTTGTCGTCCTTAACCGGTCATGTGTCTTCATCGGGGTTGGGTGGAGGATACCTACTTCTGGTCTGAACGCCAGGGCTAACCCTTCGAGGGTCGGGGGGCTGGTCCATGAATGTCGTGTTCTTGTCGCATGAACCGTGACTGCCATTACCTACTGGCACCAGCAGTCAGGTAGGGCTGTGCTCTGTTCCTTTGCCACTTCCAACTTGGGGGTTCATTTGTTTCTCTAATCCTTCCCTGTTGTTGCCTTTCCCTTTAGGTGGGTTGGATGGTCCTGGGGGTCCTGGGGAAACATCGGCCGATGTCATGTTGGGGCTCTCTGCCCCATGCCCCAGAGGTTCAGACTCTGGGGTCTTGGCCTTTGGCAGGCACTTGAGATTTGCCACATCGGTCCTTGCGAGGTGTGTCTTGGCCTTCGAAGAAGGCGCTGAATCTTTCGACTTCAGAGGCCCGAGGGCATCCCATCTACTCAATCCTGACCTGAGTCCTAATACTCATGTTGAAGGCTCCAGCGCCACCTGGCATGTCCCTTCCCTCACAGTGGGCTCGGAGGTCGTGTTGTCGTTGTTTGTGTTGTCCAGTTGTGCTAGGACAGCATATCAGTTCGATTCTGTCGTGGGTACTGAGTGGCTAGTCGTGCTGGAGACATTAAAAGTGGTAGATTTGGAAGTGGTAGGTAAAACATGCGATGTAACTAAAAAGCTTTTATAAGTCCGACCAGCGTGTGACAATTGCGTACCAAGACCTGAGGAAGTGGCTGTCGAAGGGGAATCGAGCCCTTGACAGCCTACTCTTTTACTTCCTCCACCTTCGATTCTGATTGTTCTTGCTCGGCCACTACGACCGAGCGAATGTCCTTTGAATCCCGCTTCTTGGGGCACTCCTTCAATAAATATCCTTTCTCCTTGCATCGATAGCATCTCCCTTCCTTTCACAGCCTGTCTATTTCCATTGCTTGCCCTTGGCCGTGATATGTGGTCCATCGCCCCGATCCCGCATCTCTAGTCGTTGTCTTCCCTTCTCCTGTCTGCTTGGGTGGCGTCGAACTTGTGGCCCCAGCGGGTTTGCTGGGGCTGAAGTGGGGCGGTCCAGGCTTAGTGCTTGGCTGGAAGTGGGTGGCGATGTTGGAGCAGAAGGACTGGTCCTTGATCCATTCGGTGTGGACAAGCTTGATTCGTTCACGCCACTCGGGGTAGGTTTTCGGGACATTGAGTCCTCTGGCAATGATGGAGTCGATGTAGTACTTCAGTACTCCATTGCGGACTGCACGAGTCATATGTCCCTTCTCTCTGATGTCGTAGCATAGGCCGGCCAGCTTCACAAGCTCTTCGAGTTTGCTGAAGTATGTTTTGGCATCATCCATGCCTAATCAGAGAAGGTACATCTTCTTCTCATGTTCTTCTTCGACTGTGGGGTTTCCGAATTGGTCCTTGATGAGGCTAATGAAGCCATCCCAATCAGGGTATCAGTAGTCGCTGCCACAGGAGTCGTAGAAGTCGCTGACTTTGTGGATCCACCAGTCCTTGGCAGGTCCTTCGAGTAGGGAGGAGGCGAGCAGAGTCTTCTGCACCGGGGTGTGGTAATAGATTCTGTGACTCGTGAAGTAGGCTGAGCAGTCCACCACAAACCTTGTGATGTCTGCATGATCCCCAGTGAAGGGTTTCGGGATCTGGTACAGGATTGGCTTAATCCTGTAGAAGGGGGCTCGTTCCGGTCCTGTGCCAGTGGGTTGATTCGGGGGGTCTGGGGGAAAGTTCGGTTCCTCGGGATAGCCTGGTAGTGAGTATAGGTCATCCCGATCCTGTTACAATTTTTCCGTTTTATCTTATCTTATCAAAGCGCTTATTGCTATCTCATCTTATCTCAAGCGCTTACCCACAGTCACCACGACCATAACAGACGTTCTCAACGATGGTACTACGGCTCCCGACTATCGCCTGAGTACCTCGTTACTCTCTTCTCGCTTTCGCGTGGTAACCACGGTTGCCGTTCTATTCTTAGCCCTATAACTTTCATATATAAGTAGCATAGCTCTCGCTGTATATCCCCAGCTTCGAGCTAAAGTTTATCTATACCATCCTTTACTCTCACCACAGAACTCGACTAAGACATTAGTCCTTCTTCGCTGAGCTAGTAGACACCAAGGTCATTCTCCAGTGATTGTCCGAACGTGAGACAGCCAAAGTCTAGACCCGTCTTTAGTCACATGAAGTTCGGGTCTAACAATTAGCTCGAAGCTTCCTTTCTGTTTCTTCACCGTTCACCGCAAAGAAACCCACTCATGCAGAACTTCGAACAAGCTATCATAATCGCCATCTCCATCGTCCTAGGATCCCTAGCAATCTTCACCATCGTTGCCCTCACCCTCGAATACGAGGAAGAAATACGACGGTTCTTCAGAAGACTTGGAGAACGTTGCCCCCAACCCCGATCCCAAACCCAACCACCTACTAGTTATGTTCCCCCTTTTCAAATCCAACAACCCGTTCCTGTCTCGCAACAGGACCTCGTCGAACGCCACGGCTTCACCGCCAACTCCAGCGACGAGTTCCCGCCTCGGTCGGCACCACCCAGAAATGCCACTCCCGGGCCCAGTCGACCAAGAGGAGCCCCTCGAACCCCCTCCCCCGACAGAGACACCCTCGAGTCCATCCCCTTGGACAAACCCTTTCCAGCTCCGGAAATCATCACGGACAGACCCCCCACGGCCCAAGAGGCCTACGACCTCAGCTGGTACCTTCTCGGGAGGTACAAGGCAAGCATCCCGCCTGCCTACGTTGAGCCTGCTATCCCCGAGAGACCCGTCAGCCTCGAAGGATTCAGAATCAGAGTCATCAGAAACGAGTGGGAGCTCAGAGGAGAGTTCGAGCAGTTCCCGGAAGATGAAGAAGAGGACAAAGAAACAGTACACCCCAACCCCGAGGAAGAGCCCCACTCCGATGAGCGGCCTGTCCTCCCAATCCTTCTACACTCCCCCAAGCGGGAGACAAACCCCCTCAAGCCCTAACCCGCCACCCCCCCCTCCAACTCCTTCCCCCACTCCAGAAGACAGTGAACTTGACGACCTCCTCCTCGGCCACAGCGACCCCGATGACCCTTTCAACCCACGAAGTGCTGACTACGACTGGCCAGCTCTCTCACAAGTCGACAGAGACATACTCGGGCCCGCCCAGTCTGCCGCATGGGAGCTACAGCGCGACGACCTCGAGAGTCGAGGCGGCTGGCACTCCCCCATTCGCCCGGACATGGATGAGTGGTTGGCCATCAATCGAGGAGACGACATTCCTCAAAGGGGGAGAGACCAAACCATTCATGCTCGCATCCACGCCAATCTCAACCGACAATTATACCCAACCTCGGCCGGCCATCGAATTTATGGAATCCGAGAAAGGACAAGGGAAGAAGAAAGAGAGATGGGAGTCATTCTCCTCATACTCGCCCGACGATATGAGCAGGAACGCGCCGAGTCCAGGGCTGGGGATGCCCTGGAGTGATTTCGATACTTTTAATTACGATACAGAAACGTTCGGCGGGGCCGAGCAGTACGGCCCCAATAAATTCTCTTCGCACTATGGCCCGTACACACTAGATAACACCCCACTCCCAAAACCACTACCAGACTCCCCACCTCCATGAACTCCCCAGCCGAGAAGCTGATGACAGCATCACGGCTATCACGAACCCGGTCCGAGCCGCCTCCTCGCAGGGGCAGGATCAAACATAGACGTAGACCCCGAACCCGACCAACCCAGAGATGCCCAACAGCCGGCTGGACCTCCCCCACCCCCGACACCTCCAACCCTCGAGTCTCTCGCCGCCAAAGTCAACCACTGGAGGACCGCTTGCTTTGACCTAGCCAAGCGGCTCAACGACATGGACGGCACGCTAGCAATGTATAAGCCACCCTTGTCCTCCTCCAGTGGTGAAAGCGACAAATGGTCCCTACCAAGGCCACCCCGAGTCCCGGGTCGACCACCGTTCGCACCTCCAGTCAGGACTGCGGCAAACCAGGAACCGTTCCTCCAGGTATGACCAACGATGCACAAACTCCTGGACAAGTTCGCCAGGGCCCACGATGACATTGAGCGCTACCTTGGGGACTGCGACTCGTACTTCGCCTCCTTCGAAGTCTACTTCCCGTATTCCTCGATCAAAATCCAACTTGCGTCTTCCTTACTAAAAGGTCCTGCCAAAGACTGGTGGGTGTATCGAAGGCCCAACTTCTACGATGCCAATGCCCAACGAGTCCGATACCCAAGCTGGAACGGATACTGTGACCTTATCCGTCGCCAGTTCTCTGACCCCGCCATCGAGCAGCAGCACGAGAAGAAGATGAACAAGATACGAATGGGCAGTGGGAACACCAATGATTTCTTCCAAGCTATAGAAATCCAAGCCAAGTTGGCAGGACTCCGACACGATGAGGGAGAAAGAGGAAAAATAGTCCAGGCCATTAGATGGGGAATCCCGCAAAGCTACGCCAAGACCATCGCAAACCAAGGCATCTGCACCCCTGAAACCTATCCCGAGTGGAAGGAGCACGTTTGCCAGCTCTACATTGATCGCACCAAGCAGACCATCTTCGAACAAACGCTTGGACGTCCCGACGAGCGACGGCCTGACCACTGACAAGGCAATAAGCCCGGACCATCGAACCAACACCAAAGCCCCAGCAAACCCGCTGGGGCCACAAGTTTGACGCCGGCCAAGCAGTCGGGACAGATCAAGACCACCACCAGAGACGCAGGGACAGGGCGATGGACCACGTACGGAGGACAAGGCCAAGCCATGGACATAGACGTCCTACGAAGGGAAGGAAGGTGCTACCGCTGCAAGGAGAAGGGGCACATGTCAAAGGATTGCCCGAAGAGGAAAGAATTCAAGGACATTCGCTCGCTAATAGTCGAGCAGGAAGGGCAGGCCGAGCAGAGAACAGAGTTGAAGGTAGAGGAGGTAAAAGATTAGGTCACCAAGGGCTCGATTCCCCTTCGGCGACCTCCTCCTCTCGTACTGGTGCGCTTCATTGTCCTCCTGGTGGGGCTTATCACATTTCTTTAGTTACCGCTCATGTTTTACCTACCACGCATTCGAATATACCTGTTTCCACTGCTTTTAACGTCCCCAGCACGACTAGCAAACCAGTACACCAAGAATCGAACCGATATGCCGTCCTAGCACAACTGGACACCCCGGACTCAAACGCTGAAGAGGGTGACTCCTCTGACGCCGAACAGGGAAAAGACTCTCCGGAGTTGGCAGAGAGCCTCCCAACGAACTTGCCAGAACCCCTAATATGGGAACTGCCTGCATGTGAACCCCTCGGGGGGAATGCCTCTGTGGGACTGGCTAATCAGAGCTTGAATACCCTCACGGGGAAAGGCTCTGGCAAGCGGCCCTACGAAGCCGCAGGAACCTCGGGTAAGTGTTCCCGGAAGACTCAAGCAGGACCGGCACAGAAACAAATGAATCACCACCGAGTCAGAAGTGGCAAGGTAGCAGAGCACAACCCCACCCGACTGCTGGCGCCAGTAGGTAATGGCAGTCACGGTTCATGCGACAAGAATGCGATGCTCATGGACCAGCCCCCTGACCCTCGAAGGGTTAGCCCTGGCGTACAGACCGGAAGTGGGCACCTCCACGACGCTACCCGACCCAACACCGATGAAGATGCACGACCGACCCAGGACGCCAAGAAAGCCGCAGGATCTGGACCTGCTAGTGCCCAGGCGGTAGAAAGGGGGCATGCCGTTACCATCATAGAAGTCCCTGACGAAGAAGACGACGCGGCGTACCAACAATGGTGGGCGAAACAGCAGAAAGAAAACATCGTCCAGGAGAAATCCGATGCCAAATACTATCCCATCTGGGAATCCCCTCTCCCGTATCAGACGCCCCCGACACCACCACCTGACCAATGGCTCAAACCCTTTGGCACAGAATGGACCCTTCGTGCCATCCGCGAAGCCCGCACCAACGAAGAAGCCAAGGCCGCCCTCCACTGCTGGGTCCACCAGGACCGAGTCGGCGAGATCGTGGAGGACTTGATCAATGGGTTAAAGCAGGGAGGAGAACCCGTGCTAGAAGAGTTGTACGAGCTCCAACAACCGATCCGTTACATCTGAGGGACCAAGTCGACCGGACGGGATTTCACGCTCAGCATCCAGCTCGAGACTACCATGAACAACCAAGTCCTCACCGCCCACACCCTTGTAGACAGCGGCTGTACGGGAAGCTCCATAAACTGCTCCTATGTCCAGAATCACCAGCTCGACACCAGGAAAGCTGCCGCTCCCATCCCCGTCTACAACGCCGATGGGACTCGCAATAAAGCAGGGAACATCACCAAGTTCGTCGAACTCCGCATTACTATCGGAGGACACAGTGAACGTATCGACTTGGCCGTCACCGACCTCGGCTCGAAGGATCTTTACCTCGGCCATGACTGGCTTAAACGCCACAACCCAGTTATCAACTGGAAGACAGGCTCGATCATCTTCAGTCGTTGCCAATGCACCAAGAACCTGTTCCCGCTCCCCAATGCGGACCCCGACGACCGATGGGATGAAGAACTAGAGGAGGGAGAAACCATCCTTGCCATTAACATGCAGGAAGAACTCGTCATTCGCGCGGTACACCACACAAATGACCTAGCGGCCCAGGCCAATATGGACAAGCCAAAAAGGACATTCGAAGAGATGGTACCCGAGCATTATCGCTCGTACCACGACTTGTTTTCGAAAGAAAACTTCAACGACCTTCCCGAATGAAAACAGTGAGACCATGCCATTGAACTCGTCCCAAACGCCAAATCCACGCTCGACTGCAAGGTTTACCCCCTGAACCGAAACGAACAAGAGCAGTTAGACAAATTCCTGGATGAGAACTTGGAATCGGGGCGGATTCGCCCATCCAAGTCCCCCTTCGCCTCACTCTTCTTCTTTGTAAAAAAGAAGGATGGCTCGCTTCGCCCCGTGCAAGACTACCAAAAGCTGAACGAGATGACAATCAAAAACCAATACCCACTCCCGCTCATTTCGGAGCTCATCAACAAGCTCCAAGGTGCCAAATACTTCACCAAGCTTGACGTTCATTGGGGATACAACAACGTCCAGATAAAGGAGGGAGATGAGGAGAAGGCTGCGTTCAGAACGAACCAAGGACTCTTCGAACCCACTGTGATGTTCTTCGGTCTCACAAACTCTCCAGCCACCTTCCAGTGGATGATGAATGACATCTTCAAGGACCTAATCGCCGAGGGCAAGGTCACCATCTACCTCAACGACATCCTCATTTTCACCAAAGGTCTCGATGAGCATCGACGAGTCGTACGTCGCGTCCTTCAACGCCTTCGAGAGAATAAACTATTCCTCAAAGCGGAGAAATGCGAGTTCGAAGTACTAGAGACCAAGTACTTGGGAGTAATCATCAGTGAAAACTCAGTACGGATGGATCAGGTCAAGGTTGCTGGAATCACTGAGTGGCCGACGCCTACCAAGAAGAAAGAACTACAATCGTTCCTGGGATTCACCAACTTTTACCGAAAATTCATCCACGACTACTCGAAGATTGTCCGACCGCTCACCCAACTCACCGGCAAGGCAGAGTGGACGTGGGGAACCGCCCAGAATCAAGCGTTCCAGCAGCTAAAGAAGCAAATGGCAGAAGACGTTGTACTCGCCATCCCGACAGAGAAGGGCCATTTCAAAGTGGAAGCCGACTCAAGCGACGGAGCCATTGGCACCGTCCTCAGTCAGCAACAGGAAGGAAAGTGGCGACCAGTAGCATTCACGTCTAAGGCCCTCACGGTAACAGAGCGCAACTACGAAATCTATGACAAGGAGCTGCTCGCTATCATGCTGGCCCTGTCAGAATGGCGGCACTACCTCATGGGCGCCGCCGAAGACATTGAAATCTGGACGGACCATCAAAACCTCCAGTATTTCCGAAAACCCCAGAAATTGAACAGGCGCCAAGCATGGTGGGTCACCGAGCTCGCGGAATACCACTTTGTCCTCCACCATCAACCCGGTGTTGCAAATAAGAAAGCTGACCTTCTCTCCCGATGAAACGATCACGACCAAGGGCAGGACGATAACGACAATGTCATTGTCCTCCAGCCAGAGCACTTTAGAGCCCTTATCATGCCCACTGCTGCGGAAGTACACTCGAAGATCCAAAGAGCACTTCGGCGAAAAGAGGACTGGGATCAAGGGATCACGAACTCACTCAACCACGAGCGAGGAATCACCCAGAAGGATGGTCTCTTAATCTACGACGGACGAGTCTATGTCCCAAGAGACCACACCCTTAGAGGGGAAATCATCGCCCAGAGTCACGACCACATCACTGCCAGACATCCAGGCATCGAAAAAACCAAGGAGCTCATCCAACAAGAATACTGGTGGCCAAAGCTCAAGAAGGATGTGGAACTATATGTCAAAGGCTGCGAGACATGCCAACGAATGAAGGCGAACACCCAAGCAAAGGCTGCTCCTCTCCACCCGAACGCTATCCCATCCGAGCCATGGACCCATATATCAGTAGACATGGTCACCGGCCTACCAGAATCCAAGGGCTATGACGCTCTCCTCGTCATTGTCAATCGCTTCTCCAAAGCAATCATTCCGGTCCCCTGTAATATAGAGCTCTCTGCATTGGGATGGGCCAAAATACTCCGAGACCACGTCTACGCGAAGCACGGCATGCTCTCAGTTGTCATCTCCGATCGAGGTCCCCAATTTGTTTCGGCGTTCATGAAAGACCTGTACCGAATCCTGGACATCGCACCGAACGCCTCCACCGCCTTCCACCCTCAAACCGATGGGCAGACCGAACGAGTTAACCAAGAACTCGAAGGCTACCTACGCCTCTTCGTCTCTTACCGACAGGACGACTGGAGCGACTGGCTGCCCATGGCGGAATTCGCCCACAATAACCGAGTGCACTCGGCCACTGGGAAAAGCCCATTCATGGTACTCTATGGCTGTAACCCACGCCTCGTACCTGACTCCATTCAAACCCCCCCTTTCCTAAATCCAACCACTGGAACATTCACCATGGCAATGGCAGAAGTCCATAAACAAACGCAAGCTGCCCTGCAAAAAGCAGCAGAACAAATGAAAGTCCAATACGACAAAAGGAAACACCCTGCAGCCGAATACAAGGTCAGAGAGCAGGTCTGGCTTGATGCTGCGAATCTCCATTTACCGCGACCCAAGAAAAAACTCGACGACAAGCGAGTGGGACCTTTCGTAATCCTCGAAAAGTCTGGGGCAGCAGCATACAAGCTGAAACTCCTGCCTCATTGGAAGATACACCCGCGTTTCAACGAGAAACTGCTATCCCCATATACCCCACCCTCCTTCCCGAATCAAGAAAATCCACCACCGCCCCCACCTGATCTCATCGATGATGAAGAACAATATGAAGTGGAGGAAGTACTGGATTCCCGAACCCATAGAATCAGGGGAAGGAAGGGACGAAAGGCACAGGACACCGTGGACTACCTCATCAAATGGAAGGGATGGACCCGCGAACATAACTCATGGGTACGAGACACAGAGATGGGAAATGCCCGGGAAGCGATCAAAGACTATGAAGACAAGATCCAACAAGCAGGACGAGTCGACATAGCCAAAATTGTAACCAACAATCCCACTACGGCCATCACCATGATCCTCGACCATGAATACCACGACGGTATTGTATACTATAAAGCCCAGCGACAGGACGGACTTCAGAAATGGGTCAAAGACCCAGGAAATGACGACTTGTGGAAGGGCCTTATAGAGGAATATTGGAACAACGAACTTTCACACCAACTTGATGCCCCTGAGGACAAGCCATGACAATTGGGACGATTGTCTTAATGAGGGGGTAATGTTATGATTTTTCCATTTTATCTTATCTTATCAAAGTGCTTATTGCTATCTCATCTTATCTCAAGCGCTTACCCACAGTCACCACGACCATAACAGACGTTCTCAACGATGGTACTACGGCTCCCGACTATCGCCTGAGTACCTCGTTACTCTCTTCTCGCTTTCGCGTGGTAACCACGGTTGCCGTTCTATTCTTAGCCCTATAACTTTCATATATAAGTAGCATAGCTCTCGCTGTATATCCCCAGCTTCGAGCTAAAGTTTATCTATACCATCCTTTACTCTCACCACAGAACTCGACTAAGACATTAGTCCTTCTTCGCTGAGCTAGTAGACACCAAGGTCATTCTCCGGTGATTGTCCGAACGCGAGACAGCCAAAGTCTAGACCCGTCTCTAGTCACGTGAAGTTCGGGTCTAACAGATCCTGCATTCGTTTCTTTGGTGCAGGGGGGCCGGGATGTTCAAGCTTCTGGATCTTCAGCTCCAGATTGGCTAGAGCCTTTTTCAAGTCTCTTTCTGTGTTCTGTAGCTGGTCTCTGAGGTCCGCCTGCTTTCGCAGTCGGTCTCGCTCTACTTGTCTGGGACTGGGGGGGTCTACTGGCATGTCAGGGGGTTCCAGTGGGTTAGAGGGGCCAGCTTCGTCGGGTCCTGCTGCGGTGAAGAGGCGGCTCTGGGGGTATGGGGCGTGGCATCCATGTTGTCTCATGATGAAAGGTGGTTCATCTGGAAGTGGCCGGGGGTATTCGTACTCGTAGTCCAGATTCCTGAAGGTCTCCGGGTCGTAGTTGAATGTGTTGAATCTAGATGATGCCAAGCCTATGGAGCTCAGTCCGATAGGCATTGTGTTGGTCCTCGAGTGTGAGGAGGGCTCGTTCCAGCTCCTCCTGTTCCTCTGGTGTCCTCCAGTGTATTCCCATGATTCGTGATCCTGCTGCTGGTGTGTATAGTTCTCTGTCCATGTTGGCCTCCATTCGGAGGCTGAGGTCATCTGCCATTGCAGTTCTGAGGTCGATGCCCCTAGGCCTGTGCGTGGCGAGCCAGAAGTCCATAGATCTTCGTAGTCTATATCCCAGGCATGTGTCGATGTCCTCCTGTCGTATTGCCCATGCTGCCATTCTGGCTGGTCCGAGAATGTCCTCATCTGCTCCGGAGAGGTAGGGCCATTCGTAGTTGAGGGCATACGGGTTGAGGGGGTTGTCTGGGAGGTTATGGGGCATGCTGACAATGAAGGGGGGGGGTTCTCTGGGAAGTGGTTTCCGGGCCAGTAATGGACAGCGGGGTAGTCTGGGTCATATGGTTGCAGGGAAGGGGGGTCTGAGAGGTCCATCTCGGGGACGTCTCTGTCCTCCCATCCCTCGGTGTCATATTCAGGTGTGGGGGAAGGGGTTCGGGAGAGGGTGATGATGATTTGTTTGGGGGTGTCTGGTAAGGGGACCTGGTGTGGCTCAAGTTCTCTGACAAGAGTGGATGAGTCGTCATCGGAGTTCTCCTCAATGATTGGGAGCCGGTAGTCATTTGGGTAGTCCTCGCTGTCATGTTCGCTGTCTGTGTTGTATTCCTCATCCCAGTCAGAGTCGAACTCCATGACTGGGGGTCCGCGGTATGACCAGTCTCCCTCCTCGACTCTGAATTCCATTCCCCTGGCAGTCCTTGCCTGGATTCCTGGCTCAAGTCCAAGTCTGAGGGTGCATAGAATGTACCTGCCAAGTTGCGCAGTCTCTGCCTCAGTGGATTGTCGGTTCGTGATAAAGATGGGGGGTTCCAGATTGTAGGAGTCGTCACTGTCATATGTGGGACTGTCTGTGTTTCGGGATGCCAAGCAGGGTGATGTACTGGGTTCCTGTTGTCTGTGTGTGTAGTCCGACCAACTCTCCTGCTCAGCAGGAGGTTCCATAGTGGGTTGTTCCATGTCCAGTTCATACTGGCCATGGATGAGGGGTTCGAGGTTGTGGATGTAGTCGAGGTATAGGGTGGCGAGTAATATTAGGGTTATGCCAAGCACGGTTAGTGCTCCAACGATGATGGCGGCAGATAGGATTGCGAGGAGGACGAGTATGTAGAAGAACATGGGGGTTTCGTGGGTTTGGTGAGGGAAGCTTCGAACTAACTGTAAGACCCAAACTTCACGTGATCAAGACTTGGATCTAGGTCTTCAGCTGTCTCGTGTTTGGACAATCACCAGAGAGATGACGAGGGTCTATGACTCTGAGAAGAGGTAGGCTGCTTAGAGCTTGGCTCGATAGAGAGTGGTTTGGTATAGATGAACTATAGTTCGAAGCTGAAGTATTACAGCGAGAACTGTGCTACTTATATAGTGTTCTGAGTCTGTCTAATAATAGTGAATAGAGTCCGTGATACATGTGGTAAACGTCCTGTGTTAGCGAGGTGCAGCAGTCTGGCTGTGGATGGTTCAGTAAATGTTTGGTGAAGACGTGGTGTGGGTGCTTTGAGTGATAGGATAAGCGAGAAGCACCTGATAAGATAAGATAAAATGGGAAAATCATAACAGTTAGTGTAGCATATTAGTAGAGGAACTGAAAAATATACTGACCAATGTCTAGTACTCCATTCATGGCAAACTGTGAAATTTGAACTGTATATCATCCCATGCTATGACCCCTTCCAACTACTGGATACATTCATGGCAGATAGTGATTATGCTTTTGCCCTCTCCCTAACAATCTGTGAACCTTGTGTTGATCTACAATCCAACACAGTTTCCTGGCCTGTCATTCATTGGTATTGTGACCTGGATCTATCCAATGAGGTATCCATAGAGGAGGTGGAAGCTCTTTTTGGAATTGAAGTTATCTTCTTTGCTTTGGGGGATATATACAGAGTATCAAAAAAGATACTTTCAACAATTGTTGAGCTAAACACAATGTGTGGGTTTGATCCTGCACTCAAGGGTGTAGATATATGTGAATATTTTGATCTTCCTCACCTGGAGATCTTTGAACATCCAGTTGAAAGCTGTTCTTGTAAGTAAAGATCTGGTATCTTGTGCTCATGCCCTCTACTAAAATAAAAGCACACAGATGACAAACTCAAACAAATCACCTTGCCAACACCTGTTAATGACCATAAGGACACCACAGACATTACCCCAGTTGCCAATATACAAGTAGAGAAAGAGCCACCACAACCCCCCATGCCACAGCCTAATCAGCTCATTATGACACTCATTGCTTTTATTATTGTCCTTCTTTCATTGGTTGTGCATTTATCTATCAAGGCATAGAGGAAACAGGTTATATATTGTGTCAACACCCCCCAAATCTTGTACCCATAGACCTACCCAAATATATGCTTCCAAATTTGTGATCCCACTCTCCGCCTCTCTTCAGATGCCTGCCCATCTCCAAGGACTGACTTGTTTTCAATCGCTCGCCGTGACAGATAAGGCATTACCTGGGTAAATTTGCTAATTAATAGATAGTTGACACGTAAACGACATTGCATACCTCTGACAAAGCGCCGTATGGAACGTATCTGAGAGGGTAAGCTTTACGACATGTAAAAATCAGAAATTACGCTCACTTTATGATCATAGGTGTACTCGACCGCGTTCTTCCCACCAAGTAGTCGGTCAAAGCATCGCTCATGCCTGTAGAAAAATGTCAATCCACGGCCATCCAACCATGGGAGATATGCAGCACTCACCAAAAAGCTGTCCGATAGTTAGCCTCTCCGTAACCTCATCACCTAAGCTGACAACCTCCTCCTCCTCCCCTTCTACATGCTGCGCCAATCCCGTCATGACCAACTCTTTCAATATCAACTCGCAGCTCGTCCAATTATGTGTCCCGAACAAGATCCCCATTGTCTGCACCTTTCTTCCCAGGTCCTCCTTGAGCTCCCCGATGAGCATCTTGGCGCACTCGTTGTAGCATTCGTCCGTTTCCCGCTTCTCCGCCCATACGGGCGGGAGGACCTCGGATGATATCGAGAGGGATGGTTTGCCTGATTGGTGGGATCGGTGGGCGATGGTCTCACGTGGGTGGTACGCTCCTCGGACTAACTTGACGCCAAGGGAATAGTTGCCGGCCTTGGCATCTTTGAAGGACTGTTCAAGGTACGAGTGTGTCCTTTCAAACATGAATGAGTCATAGATACTAGCTGACTCGGCAATTTCTACCTTCTAAGATACGCCTGGAAAGTTCCATAGATTAATGGTTGCACATCATTCGATCCTCCCAGTTTATTGAATTCGCGCATAAGAGCCAGCTGGAGAGCATCAATAGCCGGTTGATACCAGCTGCATTATCCATCAGTGAATCGCTTTGAACGTCAACTATAAAGCATACCTGTACTCCGCATCGATAATAATCTTCACACCTCTTTCCTTAGCACGTTTACAGATCCGGTTGAGATCAGCATGCAGCTCTCGGAGGGATTTGATGTCATCTTCAGTCAGGTCGCTCTTGATAGAACCAATCGGAGCATAGAGAACGTCAAGGTCACTAGCATGGGGACAACCGGGAAACGGAATGGAAGATTTAGGCCGTGACGCGACGAGAGCCGTTGAGTAATGGAGTAGGGCGTTGGCGTCTGGAAGTAAAGCGCTCTACGCATAATTAGTCTAACGGTTCCATCACATCGATGGGTGAACGAACCAATTTGATTGCCACCCAAGTCCTTCGGCCTGCCCTCGCGCCTGCAACTATCCCATCCTCGAAATCGGCCGCAACATCAATGCAATGAACCATTTCATTTACTATCCGCTTATGCACAGGCTGAGAGACTTTCTTGGGAGACGCCGCCGCTGCTGTTGCCTCGTGTTCATCTACCTCGACGGAATAAGCAAAAAGTGCTCCCTTGTTAGCCGAACGAAGGTTCTTCAGCAGCGGAAGTGTCTGCAAAGCAGTATCGCCTCCAACGAACTAACAACCTGGAGTGAATAATAGGAAGTAATCAAATAGAGAATGACGTTACTTGATCGAAGAAAGTTATTCTAACCAAAGCCTCTGTTACTTGCTTCACACCGGGAATGCTCGTGAGCACATCCAGCATCGTGGGAGAGAGATCGATTAAGACCGGGAACGAGCACATCGTGTAGACTATGTAGGATCGTACCAGTTCACGAAGGGGTGTACTTGGTTTGCTGTTCGTAGAATCGTCATAATCGCTATCGGCGTGTATAGGAGACGAAGATAGCCCCAGGCCGGTAGCTAGCAATATACCCCCAGATATAGCACCAAACCTCAAGCGAGATGTCTTGAGGGGTACCCTGGAACTGAATAATCGCGGTCCATGGGTGCCCCCTCGCCCCAATCTTGCCCCAAAGCGTCGAGTAAGGATACCCAATGACATATAGAAGAGAAATTGCAAGATCCGGAATGGGCGTGGTGGTAGTCAGTGAACAAAGACAGAACGCCTCGGCGACGCTTATGACACGGTTCATGGTCCGAAACTCTTCGGCGTATTAGCCCCTGTCTATCTTTCGTTTCCAGATACGATAAGAGGAAAACTCCGCCTTACACTTTATTAGGAACATGGGCACCCGTATATTTTGCAATACCCGTTTTTCTTCCTCAAACGGTGACAGTTTATTGACCTGGAACATGTAGACTGACGTACAATTTCATTCATCCAACAGCGTACGCTTCAGACATCTTCCCAACCAGAGCTGGGAAGTGTTCGGCCGGCACAAGCATAATTCTTCCTCGCGTATCTAGTCCGAAGGATTCTTTATCGCGGGGCTCAGTAGGCGATGTTGAGAAGGCATAGTCGACCGCATGTATAGAGGCCTAATGATTTAAGATATCGGAAACCTACGCATCGGATTAATGAAAATAGCCTCACCTGCCTGATATATTCGTCTTCTGGGTGGAACGAGTAGATACCGTCTGCAGGACGGGCGAACGTCGGAGCCGAGGCTTTCTTCGTCCTTTTTGTTTTGTGGGGTTTGGTCTGGGTAGAAGACAGCATTGCTTCTTCGTCCTCCGAAAGATGGTATGTCCGTGATACGAAGATAAGGTGCGAAAACGTGTATGGTTCGTTCTGCCGCGGTCAGCAAAGGTGCTCCTCATAACGACGTAAAAAGACACACATCATCGATCGCCCATTTCATCTCGTCCATCAACATGCGGTACATGGGAGGGATTACTTGCACAGGCATATTGATGAGCCTCTCGCACAGCACGAAACCGACGTGCGACTCTGTTTGCGAGAAGAGCCCTTGCAGGGTAGCGTGGAAGACCGGGTCCGATGAGGACTTGTCCAAGAAATAATGTGCCAGAGCCTTGATAGAGGGGTGGTCCTGTTCCATCAAGGTCAGCAAAAAAGCCAGAGAAATACTATACCACGCACTTGATGTTTATGCATATTCAGCACCGTCAGCAGGGCGTAAGGGTCACTCTCCATCCCATCAGTTTTTATCGTCGTCCCCACCCTCGACTGGCTCAAGATCAGCTCCGTGAGCTCATGCGTATGAAAAGGTCGGCGTCGCGCTGAAAAAGCTGGCTGACGAGCCTCTTCAAGGCATGGTAGTCCACACTGGGATTTGGGTCGAAAAAGTCAAAGTCGACGTCGATCAGACTCTACTGAGGACGCTGAGTGAGGAAAATGGCTGCTAGGGGGCAGGAAGAGACCTACGACGTCGGAGTCAGAGTCAGAGTCGCCATTTTTCTTGTCCTGTTTCCGTTTGGACATTGTTGTAAGCACTTAGATTAGTAAGTTACTCTCTAAGCGTCGGATTAGTAACTTTTTGGTGGCGTTGATCATGTTGGTACATGTTGTGGTATATGGGTCCACCACGCCTGCGCGATACAACTTTTGTGACTACAGCTCTGCTCAGGGTATAATGATAAATAATAAATAAATCTACAACTCAATGACTCCTGGATGGGTATACCGTCTAGATTCCCGCTTTCTCCAGTGCGTACGAGTACTTTCCTGTCGTGTAGTGAGTATTATTCTTATAGCAACCTCAGTAATCGCTTCACCTTGGAATTTACGCTGGTCTCAGAGCCAGCATCGAAACGCGAAATATTCATCATCCGGCGATAGGAATAACGTGCGTTCAAGCTGAGTGCTGTGAGTGGATAAAGGCTAATGATACAACGAGCCCCACTTACGACGAAAGCAATGCATTGGAGTACACTGGGAGCATGTTAGACCATGTTAGAAGGTAGTCTGTGTGGGACTTACATTTAGCCAAGACGATATACACTCCGATCCAGGCAACTGTCAAGGATAATTAGCCCAGGAAGGTAAACTCATCACAGAATAGAACTCGCAGGTGTCTTCCATCGTCTGGAACTGCGCAAACAAATCAATCACTAAATCAAGGCGCAGCGACAGAACAATGCAACTCACACAGATCAGAACTGTTACCGAGGCCAGGCTGTGTCCCCCATCAGTCGAATGAACTGATAAATCAACCATCGCAAACCCGTACCTAGCAATCAACCCCGTCTCTGTCCAGACATATACATTAGCATCAGAAGCACGCCTACCAGTTTAAGTAACATACGCAACGAACGCAAGAATATCCCATTCAACACCCCACCTGATCTGAACGATTCATCAGCATTCAGTCACCAAGTCCGCATCTCCCCCGCACGTACGTTTCCATGACCAGCGAAGAGGCCAGCTTATTGACATGATAGCACAGCGTACAAGCGATCATGAGATCCGCTAGGGCACCCACAGCAAAGGCAGTGGTAACGAGCCAGTCCCACTCGTGCTGGAATACGAGGAACGCAGGCTCCTGAGGTACATCGCGAAATGCGTGGTACCCCAAGAACAACCCTGTGCTCACACGGAAAGCTGAGAGCAGACTCGTTAAACCGGTAGTGTATATGTTGCCTGAGAGGCGGTAGATGCGGAAGCAAAACAACCCCTGCGTGCTTGGATGAGCGCTGATGGAAGGAAAGGAACAAAGGTAGAGTGTACCTGGACCAGGGCCGTCGACAGAGGCTCCATGATGGCCACGGAAGCCAGAAAATAGGAACTTCGCGGCTTGTGCAGGTCTGAGATGTCTGCAATGATGACGGTGAAGTAGTATATCGATAGAAAGGAGCATATTGAGTGCACAACTTCCAGAGTCCTATGCACAAATGAGATCTTGCATTGGGGGGATTTCGAATCAAGCGTACAAAACGAGAGTAACCTGTTCGTGCTCAGTAATGAACGCGTAACCCGAAAACCCAGTAAACTTACGAGAAGCTTGAACAATCAATAGTCTCTCCTGCATCGACGAAAATAGGCGGCGCCTTGGACTACAGCAACACCTAACAGAATGAGGTTGAAGAACACGCCGATCTCAAGAGAACCGACAATCTGATTGGACTCGACAGGAATGTGGGGTGGTTGCATAGCGAAGATGAACAGGAAAAGAACTTGATATCCGAACGTTCTTATGTATCTGTGGCGAGAGACAGACCATCATCAGATGGCGGAGAGGACTACCTTACATGAACAACCGCCTCAGCCGCGACGCACAACATTCGCTGATGCGGAAATTTCATTACAGCACTACTACAGTAACAATTGGACTATAATAGTACCAGGTAAACCTATGCAGAAGACACGATCAGCCAAGCCACTTAATCATCGGGTGAGAAGAGCGTAAGCAAAATCAGAGAAGCCGATGTTTTCTTTCCCATGATCGGCGACTAAAAACGACGACCGAGAGCCATCCCATAACGGAACAGCCACTCTCACCTGAAAACCAGGTAAGAGGGCCGTCGTCTCCAGTTCCCGAAAAGGTATTCAAAGAATGGATGAACTTGTTTTCTTCCTCCAAGAATGAACAAAAGACGGATAGATGAGATACTCACTACATAGTCCATCCCAGGCAATTGACCCGCCAACAAACCTGACAAAATCATAGTCAGCAATATCCGATCGAAGAGGAGGCCAGTCGAGAAAAATCAGAAAATGTTTTTGGTAAATTGGTTGTCCACAAGAGGTTGATTGCTCTCATTCGGAAGCAGAACTGAATGTATCATCACACGATGTAAGAAGAAATAGATACTGACCTGTTCATCATCAAGGCGAGTCACCGCTGTTCGATCGGAATGCCTGATAAAATGTCGTTAGTAAATAGTCAAAGGAAACGCATAAACGGCGAGAAAAATTTCAGACGAGATAAGGTTGTCCTTCATATGCATTCGGACATATGCTTGTTTTTAAAAAATGGAACATCATAATGAAGGGGAATACGGGCATCTCGGACTCACCTAGACTAGTCATCGGAGCCGCATCCAGACTGATACCATCAGTCAGCTCAACAATCCTCGTCGAAAGAATAAAAGATTCAGAGGGTGGTGTTTGTTAGCTTCGGGGCCCATGTTGTTGTCGCCCGCTAACGTATATCATCCACGCAGGTACTTGGTAGAGACTGACTTACAGGCTACCTAAAGCAAATGAAAGAGTCAGCAAAAGGTATTGTGAGAAAAAGGTAATAGCGATGGATCAGTTGGTGATGCATGTTGCGAGTAAGGATCATCGAGAATCGTCACCAACTCGAAAAGATGGATAGATATCATCAAGGAACTGTGTCAAAAAATCAGAAACTTACTATGGGAAAGCTGGGGGACACAGTCAGGTACCACGGATGAGAAACATGAACGTGGACTGTTAAGCAGAAGAAAAACTTTTTGTGTGGACGAAAGTAATTTCAAGCGCCGCTTCGGAAATTGAAATTTAGAGGCCATGCACAACCACAAAACAGCACCGTGTGAAGAACGAACAAAATCCATCATAAAAATGATATGTGCAATACAATCAGTTCTCTGCGAATTATAAGAAGACAGGCTAAAAAGGATAAGAGACAAAGATACACAAGTCCAGAACCTAAAATCAAGGTTCCATTAATCAACTCGTCGTCGTCGGATTATCCACAGATGACCCAGCCAGCTGTGCCGCTAATCCTTCGACAGCTTCGTCTCCCTCTGGAATCCTATTCTCCTTTCCGTCCAAGACGCCCTGTATCAGACTCATGGTGCTCTCCAAACTTCTACGTCTGTTACTGGGACTCGTCATTGTCGTACCCAAGCTCGCCTGTCGGCCGTGGCCCCTCCTAAACGGAACAGCAGAAGGCGATGTCGGCGAGCCAGGTGAGGCCATCGGGGAATACACAGGTGAGGCTGAGTTGGTGCGTTGATGTATTGGTGTAATTGTGCCATTGGAAATCGCTGCCTCGATACCCGCTGCCACCCCATTGGCGGCAACTGGCGTGCTTGGCGTGTCATCGTGCTCTGAGGGCGTGGTAGGAACAGAGTTTAAGATGGCCTTGCCTTCCTCTGAATTGGCGTCATAAAGGTCAGGAGGAAGACGTTCGTTCTCAATATCGGACTTCCGCCTAAGTATGAGACGTCAATTTCATAGAGAATGAGCAAGTAGCAGAAGACTAACGCGTCGTCGAAACTGCTGATAGCCTCTTTGATGCCTTCCGACCCTGATGCGAGTGTTCCATAAGGGAGGGTATTTGAGCCAGACACGCTCTTCAGTTCTGAAACTTTTTCGGACTCCTCTCTAGATTCAGGCATTAGTATAAAAGCAGTTATTGTCACCCTTGCTCACTGACCGGAGAAGTGCGAATACGCGAGCCATCCGACCAACGGCCATAATCTTGCTCTTGATAGCCTTCCTCCGCTCCACAGATTCCTCAGAGGCGATAGATACTGGCGATACAATTGACTCCTCGTCACTCTCCTCCAATTCTTCCTTTGTGCATGTGTTTAATACGGCGACGAGCATGTCAGTAACTGTAAATGGATTAGATATGCACATGGGAATCTGCAAAAACGCGTACTCTTTTCACCAACGAACGGTAGACTCCAAGTAAAGACGTCCATGAAGTTCGGCAGCCAGTATGGATGAGGAGTGCAGTTGAACTGCCGGATATTCATAACATTGCTTTCATACTTTAGCACCGCGGCTTTGTTATTGTAGACATCGAGGTAATTCGGGGCAGAGAAAATGGTCATAACTGATGGGAACCCTGTTGTTTTCGTTTTGCGATACATCCGATACCTACATAGCGTAAACGTCAGACAGGGCAAGGGAACACGACAAAGAGAACAAACCCAGCATCTTGTGCTTCGTGGGCCCGAATTATGGATAACAGATTGTTCCGCTCAAGAAACTGGCAGGCAGCGGCATACCTAGACAAGAGCTCACATGAGACACCGGAAACTGGCGGATGGACAGACAGGCATACGTAAAGAAATATGAGCAACCCCGAACATGGTTGTGGACAAAGCTATCCGATATCTTCTCTGTGCCAAAGTCTTCGACAGGATCAGCCCAAAGAATATCGCACATCAGTCCATGTGTGGGCGGTTCTCGGAAACGATCAAGCTGTGATGGCATAAGATGAGTGGTCAACGACAGCAAGAACCAACTCACGGCACGAATATCGTCCAACGTGTTGAGTTCGGGGGACAAGCCCCCATGGATACACAGGAACTGTTTGTTCATGACCGCTGCTAGGGGCAGGGCACAAAAGGACCCCATGCAGGCATCATAAATGCGCTCAGAGTACTTGTGCTTGCACTCGAGCTTGAAGGTGAAGTAGTCGGTGAGATGTCGACATTCATGGTTTCCCCGGAGCAGGAAAAGCGTGTTGGGGTACCATATTTTGAGGGACCAGAGATAGAGAACACACTAGGAAGATTTGTCGGCCATCAAGAGTAGGGCAGGGACACCCATTGCGCACCTCGATACTAAAATACCCTCTGTCAACGTAGTCGCCTAAAAAGAGATATCGTGTGTCCGCTGGACTGCCTCCGACTTCAAAGAGTTTCATCAAGTCGTACTGGCAGCAGCGAGCGATGAGTGCTGATCATGATACTTGAAAGTGGTACTCACATATTGGCCGTGTATATCGCCACAGACTGTTGTCGAGATCCGTCAGTGGTCGAGGCCCAGGCAGACGAGCAGCACACACCGGTTATTGGGGCATCGACATTGAGGACATTGGGCTCCCTCCGCAGGACGTCCGTTCCCTTCTCCAATATCCACATTGCCTGCTCCTCGGTCAGCCGCCCTTCACGATAAAAGTGGTTCTTGAGGAAGGCGACATCAGGTTTTGAACGATCTCTGCCGCCATTCGCGAAGAATTGCTCTGGTGTGGGGATCTGCATGGCTGGTGCTTGGACCTGGATACGACAAATTCAGTGCTGAGCGACAGCGATGACGGCCTCGCTAGGATCATTGGCTGTACTACGCACATCTTTGATAACCCGCTCCTGAGTGCTGACAATATTCCCATCCTCCAGTTTGTGTTGGGTAAAGTCGATCTCTGGCACCGGTCTCTTGTCAGAGATTTGCTCTATCGCGCGCGCCATGTGGGTACTCATCGTGCCAGAGGTCGTTATGGCGTCGTGGACAGAGAAGGAAAAGGTCGAGGTGAGGGTCGAAGAAGAGTCGTGACGCCGGGTGGCGATCCAGATTCAGAGGCAAAGGGCATGGCACAGCTTTGGCTGACAGCTTATTTACAGGGCTTACAGCTAGTATCGTGTGCATGCTCAGCAAATGGTGTATAAATTATTGTATCTACAGCCTTTCTACGACCCGAAATATATCGCTAGGACGTGCTTGGCGACATTGAATCCGAGCAGAGATATTATGTATGCTGTGAATAACGGCAATAACGGGGACAGGAGAAGCTCGGACCGAACCAGGAAGGGTAATGCTGTGGAACCGAAGGTGAGAAATTCACACATACAACAGCACAATGTTCGCAACAAACCATTTAGTCCGAGGTATATCCCATAGGTGTACTGCGCGAAGCTGCATAGCAATCATTGGATCAGGACAGCCATAAAAAAAGAACTACAGGCACCCACGCGGCGAGGTAAAGCGTGTTGCCAACCCAAAGGCACACCCAATTATCTTTGAGAACGATAGGAAGTAGAAATAGCTGAGCAAGGTAGAGTGCAAGATACAGCGGGAAAAAAGCATTCGTGTGGACGTCAAATGCGTAAGCCCACTCTACGAAGGAATCTGCCGGTGTTGAATGCGAAGGTGGAGACAACAACAGCCGATTAGATGTTAACCTAGAGGACGTTAGCGAAGAAAGGGTAATGCACCAACAGTCATACCAAAGTAACGTGGCTATTACAATGCCAGTCAACAGATAATCCCGGGCTATCATAAGGAAAGCCAATTCAATGGCTTCGAAGATTGTGTAAGAGTACACAACAGCCCATGCCACGGCGGAAACTGGGAGAACAAGTTAGACAAGCCACGGTCATGAGCACCGTGCACACACCACAGAGACATGCACCGATGAGGACCAGTATCGCAGGATCGTCTCGCGCCCAGGTATTTTTTGTTTCTGCACCCAATATTCCATGAATACGAGAATTAGCCGTGCATTGAATGCGTACGTTTATGGAAGTACACGTTCCGATACCTTGGAATAGGTCAGACCGTGAATCAGCTGCATGCAGACATTAAGCTCACACTTACACTCTCCGGGGTGCCAGACACAGGTATGTGAGCTGCCAGGCTGCCAGCTCGAAGTCCTACAGCAAAGTTAACGTAGAGCACTGCGCACGACGTAGGAAACGCGGACCATCTGCTGGAACCGGTGCAGTCGCCTGAATATTAGGGGGACACGGTGGGATATCGAGCTAGATGGACGGCTCGCAGACGGTCCCTGCTGGCCATTATACGTAGGGAGCTCCATTAATGTCAAGGCCAGAGACGGCCTCGTCAAAACGGGCTACTGCTAAATTCAAGCGGAGACCTAAATCGCGCCCTATTATTTGGCCGGAGTTTCAAATTACTTTCATTGCCTCCCCTTCGAGTACCGCAGAGGCGCCCTGATCCTCTCTCTATTCCCGTCCTTGCTATGATGGAACACGAAATCGAGGTCGACTATGACTATGCCGACGAGGACGAGACCGGTCTTGCAGACCATTCTCGCAGGTCGTCGCGCCCAGGGGATGTTGACGACGACGAAGACGCCGTCTCTCTAGGGCCCGACGAGGACGAACCCGGTTACTACCATAAAGATTCTTACCAGAATGATTCCTTCCCGTCGGGAGATGGAGACGTGGCCGACGTCAATGATGACGGTGCTGCTCCAGGCTCGACGCCACACTCAGCTCTCCAGCAGAGACCACAGCCACTGACCAGGGAGAATTCAGTGAATTCTCCTAGAAATACCACTTCTCCTCAGCGCCATCATCTCATTCACGGTTTACCTCCAAAACCAGTAGTGGCCAATGTCCCTTTTTTGCATCCGTCACACCCTTCGCTCATCGAGGCCACTGCAATGTCGCGTTCTACCGCGAAAACTAAAACTTCATCAGGTAACAATGGATTTGCCCCAAAACCAGTTTCCTCTGTAGATGCGAAGGATTTACCGTCGGACTGGCAAATTCGCAACTCGCACAATGGTGATATGTATTACTACAATACTAAGACCCATATCTCTACCTGGGAGCGACCTGTAAGCTCGTTTCTTTAATATTGCGCTTTTGCTCACAATCTTTATGTTGCAGACACGAAATGGTTTGCAAGATGACAAAATTTCTCAGCCTCTGCATTTCCCTACTTCCTCTAGCTCTGGACCCAAAGATCTTTCCTATGAAGATAGACACTATCGTCCGGGAGAGAACGGCGCAACTCCTGGAGAGTCTCGTCCTCCTGTCTTGCCTCCATCAAACAGGAATGGTACTACTGATACATGGTTTGGTAGCGCTGTGGCTCCAAGCTATGACTCGCGTACACCGCCGGATTCTCCTCAACACAGAGACCGGTCCAGGTCACCACTGCAAATGCCGCAGCGTGGACGTCGTCGACGCCACCCTAATTACGATGGCGAAGCCGTCGACAGTCGTGGTGACTCTCGTCGTCCGATGACCCCTCCTCGGCGAACTGAAACAGATACTCTTCAAGAGTCTAGGCGACAACACCGCGTGCATGACTACGAACTATCTCAAGTGCAACCTAAGTTTCCGATGGAGAGGGAGAAACTCCCGGTGCGACAAGAGCCCTCCTCTCGCAACAGCCGTGGTCATCCGCGGGAGCGGGAACCTCGTGATTCGCAGCCTCAAAATACCACTTCCAGTACGTTAATCCGCCTCATCATGCACCCTTCCCCCTTCTCCGTACCTGCGTGTGTATGCGCTTGCGCTGTGATCCGCGTGTATGCTGTATTCGTGGGTACGCTATCATGTTACGCATCGTTCCCGATCCCTTCCCCTCACTCTGCTGTTGCCGACATAAGGACGCTCATCATGGACTCCCTCTATTTCTTCCCTTTCACCCCCTTCTTTCTCGTCATGTATCCATTCCTCATGTATACTTTTTGTTCTCCCCTATCATCCTTCCTTTTAAACAGGACATAGATCGCCACCGCCTTCGTCGTTTGAACCGCCGCTGCCTTCGCAACGATCCTCCAAAAGGGATAGGCCGTCGCGCTTTGGTGGTCCTATAGAGGCAACTCCTGGCCTCATGTCGCATCCTCCCCCGAGGATGGCTGACCCACCTGAGCTTGTTCCGTTTTCTAACGGGCCCAAGGGACCACCTAGGCACAGTAGTGCCCCTCGTTCCACTTCGTCGCCTCCCGCCACAGAACAACCCAGCTCAGCAGCACGTATGTCAGCCCACATGTCCGCATCTTCTCCTCTCATTTCTCCGTGATAGGACGAAGACCGCCTCTTCCTCCTCAGGAGATGAGTTTCCGTGAAACATCTACCAAGTCCAAAGTTCCTCTGCCTCCGGCGTCAGCACCTCCTACGACCAATGAATTACCGCCGGTTTCAACATGGATTGACAGGAATTCAGGTCTACCACCTTCTGGGCCACGTGCGGCCAAACGCAACAGGCAGGTCTCGACGAGTGGGGATGTTTTTGACGATTTGGCTTCGACTTCTCCTTCTTCTAGGGCGCATCCACTTCCTGCAAACGGATACGGTAGAGAAAGCCGGGACAATACTGCGGAAAATGCTGGTAATCCTCTTCCGAAGGGTCCACGAGCGTTACGCCCGCCTACGTCTGAATCTGCTCCTCCCACGAACCAGGGATGGACCAGAGAACGGTCGCCGCCTAGTTCATTTGGTGGTGAAGGTCATATGAGAGGCTTTGAAGACCAGGGCCGAGGCTCGATGTATCCTCATCCAATGGAACGAGGACAGGTATGCACCGGTGCATAAGTCATCGCGAACGCGGACTGATAGTTATTAGGGACGGCCTCCACGTGGTCGCGGAGAGTTTTCCCGCCCTACATTGTCTGGGACTAACAGTCTTCCCCTTGGAAGTAGGAAGAGTCTGGGTGGGCCTCCGCCATCATCCTCTGGAGGGGAAGCACCTCTATTGTCTGGGAAGTTTTCAGACTCTCGCCCGTCGGATGGAGGACCTCCGACGAGGAAACCGAGAAATTCGCTTGGCCCGCCGGATGTTAGTCGGCTTTTCTTTGTTTTTTTTGGTGTCATTTTGACTTTTTGTTTTGCAGTCTTGGATGCACGTGGACAGCGAAGTTAACCCTCGACACAGAATGTCAGATAATGGCTATCCTCATAGAATGAGGAAAGAAGAGGTACGGCAAATTGCCATTGGCGTTAGTGGCTTATGTTGACGTTCGGATAGCCTCGCATGTCACCTCAAGAGCCTCTTCCAAACGTTTGTTCATTGACTAACTCTTCTTGTATGTCGTTACTGATATGCTTGCAGTTCCAACGATACGTCCCGGAGCACCCTCCACCGCCTTCTGAACGGCGGGGCGGAGATAGGATTAGGGATGAGCCTCCGCCTCGTCAGTATTCTCGCAGAAACAGCTTTAGTACCAGTCCAGGCGATGAACACCGACCAGCGACTCCGCCTCCTCTGTCGAGAGAACCCTCGCAATCTCATTCATGGGAAGGTTCTCGGGGTCCACCACGGTATGAGAAAGAACGAGAGAGTGGACGAAGAGAACGATTCAGAGAGAGGGATGATCGAGCTCCCCCGCCTCCTGCACCGCCTGTTGAGGAGCCTGCACAGAATGGCATCGACAGGGAGAGGGAGAGGGAAAGACCGGTCAGCCCTAGTACCTCCCGTTTACCCCCTGGGCACGGTCTTCCTAACAAGCCGGAGGGACTGCCGCCTCGACCGAGACGTGATGATATGGACATTGACGACGGTCGGTACCGGAGGGACGGGTTTGAGGAGCGACCGCCACTGAGACGCGGGTGGTACGGGTACGTTGCTGTCTCGGCTTGATGGAGGTGGGGTCATCGAGGCTGGCATGAAAAGAGATAGAGATGAGCTCGGCGACCCTGTTGATGATGATTCGAAGAAGAGACGGAGAAGCCACAAGTCGAGGAGAGGTAATGGTGGTAATGGTGGTAATGGTGGGAAGATGAGGGTATAGTTTTCTTGGTCGGGTATAAAATACTATTGGTACATATGAGAGAAGTCGCTTTTTCACTTACATTATAGCATTTTTCTGTTGTTGTTGTCGAAGGTTCGGTTTGGATCGCCAATTATCATGAGTTTGCCATGAAAACCTAGACGCGACGCTATAAACGTGCTCAACCTCGAGTTTCTTATCGTGATAAGGAAGAACAGATTCTCTGCCATACCGCGACCAACGATTGAACTGTTCAGGAGCACCAACGGCTAATAAAAACTACTTCCTGCCTTACTTCAGGCAGCTAAGCACTGATCTTCCTGCACGTGACTAAAGAATCGATTGGCCACGACGACGAGGAGTCAGGACTCGATTCATTCTGGACCTTGAGCCATCATCATGGCTGGCCTCAACACCGTCGACGACGACGTGATGTCCGTAATCCTCAGTTTCGTAGAACCAGATGTTCTGTAACCAAGTCTTTACCTAGTAGCTCCCAATCTCAAGGCATTGGCATCGATGTCTTGGCGGTTTCGCCGTCTGTCTACCTTGTCTGTACCGTGATATCGCATGGTTCTGGAAGGAGGTAGATGAGCATTCTAATTTATTCCAGAATCTCTATGGATTTATGTCAGGTAGTCTACGTACGCTCTTTTTCCTCAAAACATTACTCATGAACTGATAGGATATTCCGGCTAATGAGGAGTTCGCGCCGATATCCGTACGTCCCAGGGAGAAGGGAGGTGTTCTTCAACAGCGAAGACCCGGCATCCCGAGTATTGACAGAACAGTTGGCTGTAGCCATCTCCCCCATGACGGACCTCCGGGAATTTTGTTTCGATCTCGAAGCCACGTATTGCCCGGGACTCTGGCAGTCGCTCCTCGAGTTCATTGCTCTCTCTCGAACCCTCGAGTCGTTGGAGATCAACGGAACGATGGCGTTGCCGACGAGAGCCACTTCTCCCATAAGCATGACCCAAGTTCCTACGATGTTTTCGATATTCCCCTTACCTGTCGACTCTATATCGTAATCGTGGACGATCAAGTTCAAATTCGGGGCGTGCGAGATACGGAAGAACGCCAAGTTGAGGCTCATATCTTCGTCTCCTCTTGACCAACTTCCGAGAAAACTTAAATATCCTAGACTGCGGGGCTCGCTGATGATCTTTTTCCTTACATTCCTACGTCTAACAGAGTTGATCGTGCGCGGTTACAGTCCCTCGCCGACTCTTTTCCACTCCTTATGGAGCGACTTGGTACCAGAGGCAACCCTTTGATCACTTGACTTCGGTATTGTTGGATACTATGGGGCTCCCAATGATCAAATGTCTCCAGAGGGGAAATCATCCTTCACCGTAAACTATTCAATCTACAATCTTTGACATATTCCAATGCCTGTCCGGGTGATCCCGTTCTCTGTGGTTTGTCAGAAAATCTCTCTTACTTGTCGTTGAATCTGTTCAGTGGATGCGTGTCACTCGAAGCGCCTCGAATTATTGTGCAGTATGGCGGCTAGCTGTATGCACCTTTGCTCTATATTATACCTATTTTTGGCCCAGGGAGTCGGGCTCGTTTGGCACTGGATTACGTGGCACATTGACAAAGATAACGAGAGTGTTCCTCGTTTGATAGGTATGTTCTTTATATGCCTACTCATGCCCAGTGAGCTGACTTTTTTCTCTTCCGAAATTCCCAGAGATCGCGAGAGGGGCATAACCTTCCGTCTCCTGTCTCTGATTTACAGTATTATAACAGTGGAATTTTACAAACCTCGGTAATTTTGCAGAA
>JAUDZF010000056.1:0-101624 GCA_030407055.1 Armillaria mellea
CACCTCTGTAAGGAAGGTCGACATCACAACTCCGGAGATCCGACACGCTTTGGGAGCCTTGATTGATGCCGAGCAGGTCAACAATGCTCATGTCGATGAGGAAACCAGCGTCTTCGTGAAAGTCTACCCCCCAGTTCATGTCCGAGTCATCCCTCCTCCCCACTCCTCGCCACGGCCGTCCCCACGACTGATGCTCCGATTGTTCACCGGACAACTTCAGAAATGGTGGAGAGCTTCATGTCATCCTGGTCACGTCTTGTTGGTGATCCCTTCTGTCCAAGTGGATCGTCGTCGTGCTCGGCTTTGAGCATCAGCTTGAACGGGTACCTGCTCAAGGCGATTGGTGCTGGTTTGGCTGGGAAGGGTCCTGCGTCGAGAAGTGGTGGTGTTCGGTTTACTAGTGAGGACAGCGAGGGCAAAGGTTGCCGAAAACACACGAGGTCACGATTAAGCCTGCTGCGCCCCCCACCTCGTCCCCGTCCAACAGCTACGTTCACACTTGATGATGTCGATAAATCCTGAAAGCTCGTAACTTGACGATGCCCTTCCCGGCCGACATCTCCTCTCATAGACTCGCCTACGTCTGACAGTGACGACTCTTCGGCCAATGATTTTGTTAGACCCATTGAGGAGTGCATCGAGATCTTCGAGAACGGTCCCCGTCCTTTGAGTCTATCCTTGTCACTGCTCAACGATGAGGAGATCATCCTGTTGGCTCAGAATGGCAAGATCGCGGGCGTACGCTTGGAGAAGGTTCTCGGTAGCGAGGAGCTGGAAAGGGCAGTCCGGATTCGTCGGGCTTTGATCTGTACGTTCATCTATCATTCATCGCGTACTGCTATTTCTAACTATGCACAGCACGATCTTCAAGGATTCAGACACTGGAGACCTCGGACATCCCGATGAGCAATTACGACTGGTCCCGTGTTATCGGAGCTTGTTGCGAGAATGTCGTTGGATACATCCCGCTTTCCGTTGGGTATTGCTGGCCCGCTCAAGGTGGATGGTGTTATGACTCCGATTCCTATGGCCACGGCGGAAGGTACTCTCGTTGCGTCGACCTCGCGCGGTGCTAAGGCCCTCAATGCTGGTGGAGGTGTCACAACTGTGCTCACACAAGACGGCATGACCCGTGGACCGGCAATTGACTTCCCCTCCATTGTTAACGCTGCCGAAGCCAAACAGTGGATCGACTCGCCTGAGGGATTCAGTACTATCAAGGAAGCCTTCGAGTCCACGTCGCGGTTCGCCAAGCTGAAGAGCCTCAAGACTGCTATGGCCGGGCGGACGCTGTATGTGCGGTTCATGACCGCCACTGGTGACGCTATGGGCATGAACATGATTTCCAAGGGTACCGAGAAGGGATTGGAGGTTCTGCAAAAGCGCTTCCCGGAGATGGTTGTCTTGGCGCTGTCGGGTAACTACTGCACGGACAAAAAGGCCGCTGCTATCAACTGGATCGAGGGTCGTGGCAAGAGTGTGGTCGTGGAGGCTGTCATTCCCGGGAAGGTTGTACAGAGCGTGCTGAAGACCACGGTCGAGGCGCTGTGTAATTTGAACACCAAGAAGAACTTGATTGGGAGCGCGATGGCGGGTTCGATTGGTGGATTTAATGCCCATGCGGCGAATATTTTGACTGCGATATTTTTGGCTACTGGACAGGATCCAGCGCAGAATGTGGAGAGTTCGAATTGTATGACTCTCATGGAACCGTGAGTGACTACCTTTTTCGAGTTGGTCATTGTTTGCTGACGACGTGTTTTAGTACTAATCATGGACAAGATCTACTTATGACCGTCTCGATGCCGTGTATCGAGGTGGGAACCGTTGGTGGAGGCACCGTTCTGGCGCCCCAACAGGCTGTCCTCGAGCTGCTAGGCGTCAAGGGCGCGCACCCGACAAACCCCGGTCAAAACGCGCAGACCCTCGCACGGATCATCGCTGCCTCTGTCATGGCTGGCGAGCTCTCCCTGATGAGTGCCCTCGCCGCCGGACACCTCGTTCGCGCCCACCTCGCCCACAACCGCTCACAGGCCAACACCCCAGTGAGCTCGCGACCCGTGACGCCTGGGCCGAACATCGAGCATTCTGCACAGTTGGTGCCCAAGCTGCTGAAAGGCCTCGCCTTCAGTCCCTTGACGCCTTCGTCTTCGACATCATCACTACCACCATATTCATTAGAGAAGCCGTGATGCATTTTGTGTATATTATTATAACCTTTGGATTAATCACGCGATTGGGTATTTACAATTACAACGATTGGATTGTATCATTTAAATCAATACAGAACATCACTGCTACACGGAGATTCATGCTCGCACTACCCTTCTGCCTGGCAAGTGTGGCGAGCACACTTCGTAGACTCAAACGCTCATGAGAAGGAAACAAACTAGCCCATAGTACGTTTGTACTGCCATAATGCATCGTAACATGTAGTACGGACTCTGGCTCGTTTCCTTCTCAGGGTCATTTGGTCGGAATAAAAACCATCACGACGAGATCAGAGCATGTAAGAACCTGGAAATAATGTTGAGTGCAAATATTTCCGAGTGCATCCTAGATAGCTCATGGATTCAGTTTAATTTTTTTCTATCCCGATTGATGGCAGCATTTTGTCGTCGACCGTCTTCTTCAAAGAACTGCTCAAGAAAGTTTGAACCTCTATTTCTCTCGTTAGAATTGGGATTAGCTATAGCAAACTATGATGCTCCTGCCATCGATTTAATTATTTGAAAGGGATGAAAGGTGAGAATGTTGGACCTTGACTAGGACCCGACAGGAAAATAAACTGAAGCCATGATCTCCGAACTTGAGATGCGCTATCCTTGCTATTTTATCGAGTTTATTAGGCATAAAATTGTATCAATTATCCATGATATTGACAATTATCCCAAGGTTTTGCGCCCGTCATGGCTATCTCCGACGATGCAAAGAGATGGCCCAAAAAAAGGTAGACTTGTGCATCTCTTAGTCATTTCAGCAAGTAAAGATGCCCCCGGCGGATTGCCTCATTTCCAGGATCATGATGGTAACGAGACTAGCTGTTCCTTTGGACAAGTCATTGCCAGGCAGCATCACGGTTACTGCCTTAATTCTGAGTGAACATGAGGGCGCTGAATTTCGCAATGTTTTCTTTCAGCCACTGCAGAAATTATCAAGGCGCAGGAGCTGAATGAATGAGTCGTCGAAGGATGTTGTAGTTGTAGTTGAGCTTGTGATACAACCATCAGAGTGATAGGACTCGAGCCAGTCCACACCTCGGTCCATGAAAGCCGATCAGCCCCGCCTGCCCGAGTTGATTGATTGTCATCGAGCTTGGGGAAAACCATTGATAGCATTTTGACAATACAGAATGCTAACAGTGATGGGAACAAGTATCATGCAGGACATTTCAGGCAAGTCGTTGAACAGTGAGAAAACGGAAATGCGTCAGTTGCGACAGGTTGCGACTATTGACAAACTATTATTGAATTCTCTTTGCGGTGGATTTCAAATTAGGAACGTCCAACGTACCCGTACATACGGCCCCGCATTTGTACCGTCGGCTGTCTTGACTCTTAAATCCGATTTTTACGACCGAGTTTACCATCACGGTTTTACGAATACTATACGGGTAGGCCAGATTTGCGAGATGCCTGTTCTTTTGGTACATGATACAAATCAATTAATCGTCGAAATGTATCGTTTAACTATAAACTCACCAGCCCCATATACGGGATACGGTAACTTGAAGGGTACGGAACAGGTTTGGCCCGTATCCCGTGCCGTACCGTGGAGACCCTTTTGCCCTACGTGTCGTGGATGGCGTCCCTATGAAAATTTACTGAAGTGTTTCGCCGATTGGGGGTAATACTGTTCTCGGATCGGCTATGGGTCCATGTAGGTCCTGGAACCGAATAACGATAGCTTCTGAGGCAGACAGGTCCAAACAGAGCCAGGTCATTGACCATCATCAGTGCATGGCCGCCCACCTCCCCCAAGAACTCATCGATACTATCGTCGACTACATCTGGGACGACAAGCCAAGCCTCTCTTGCTGCGCAGCCGTCTGCCGTGCCTTCAGAGCTCGCAGCAGGTCTTTGTTATTCTCATCAATCGTCCTATCCGACGCTGCGACATGTCGCCGCTTGCACGACAACATCCTGACAGCTATCCCAGACGTCGCGTCACTCATCCACAGGCTCGAAATCGTGGATCCCATACCGAAAGACCCTCGGCACCACCTTGACGACACCTGGATCGCCTCGAGCGAGTGGCTCCCTGCGACCATCCAGCTACTCGTGCCCCATTTGCGGCATATCACCTTGACCAGCGAGGGCTACCATTATCAGAACCACGACTTTACGCATGTTTTCCATTGGCGCAAGGCTTCAGCCGAACTGAAGGGCGCCCTTCTTGGCGCGTTTTCGTCGAAGGATATGGTTTCTGTCGAGTTGTCGGGGATTGTTATTGATTCGTGTCAGGGTCTGTTTGAGCTCCTTGTGGGATCGTCTGTGAAGACGTTGGCTTTGCCATTGTTTTGGCATGCTATTCCGGGGTGTGTGACCAGGTCGCCTATTCTGCCACCACACTCGCGGCCCCAGCCTCAATCATTGTCGGTCCGGCTGAGTGACTGCCTCGTCAATTATATGCTCAGTCCATATGTTGCCATCGATATCTGTCATGTCAGGAATCTGACGCTAAAAGTCCCGGGGAACTTTTCTCCAGAGATTAGACCTGCCGCGACGAGGTTGTTTCTGACCATGGGAAACGCCGTGGAAAAGTTGGTGGTCGAGGAAAACATCTACTGTGCGTCCATTCATTCAAACTTGGATACTCCATTAACGTCAAACAGTCGGGTACATCCCAGAGGTTTTCCAATTGACGCATTGTCAGAACCTGAAAGTCGTGCAGTTCATCACCACTGTCTACACGATGGACAATTCGTATTGGACATACCTATCCAGGATGCTTGAGACGATTGCCCCGGACAATCATATGGAAGAAGTCCTGATTAAAGCAGACCTCTACAGCACGGGAAATTTAGGCAACGTGTCAGAGTGGCTCGACTGGGGGGATTTAGACGAGATATTAACGCAACCGTGCATGTCCTATCTCAAATCGGTTAGGATCGAGCTCAGTATCTGGGGCCAAGTGAATAATCATGTTGACGACTGGGTGCGAAAAGGGCTGCCTGCTCTCCAGAAGAATGGTGTCCATGTCAAGATGCAGTCTTTAAGTAGATGAAGTCTTTCCCCAGTGAGTCGTTGATCTCATGCCAGGTCGAATGCACGTTTACACATGGAGGCCAGTTATCTATGGAGACCGGAGATTTTAACCCTGTATTTTCATTATTGATCGCGTCGACCCGGATTTTGAAATCGACTGCAGGGAGATCGTTTGGGATCTCATTGGTAGGGGTTTCAGCTTATATGTCATGGTGCAAGCAGGGCTGATTCATTCTTCAGTATTAGCTCGCTGTGGATTGTGTTATGTATGGCTTATAGATACCTCCTATACCCTCACGAAAATGACATCCGATTACAACGTTGACATTTAGCATTTCTCGACGACAGGCACGTGTAAAACGTTCGCAGCCGCCTGACGTCTCCGTTGCTAGCCGGATGCGGCGGAGGAGATTAACTCGCACGTAGACCTCATGGCGATTTCAATCTCAGCAAATGACATTTACGTTCTCCATGTCGGAGCGACCCAACTAGACCTGAGTGCAGATTTTCTTTATCTATGGTCTGGCCTAATTCTGCAGGGCGAAGTTCTACTGTCAATTTACTTCCGCTAGATATCCGCGGAAGCAAGCGTTCAAACATGATCGATCATGATTGGCGCGATCGACGACTACTGATACTTTAAAGCAATCCTGAATGATCGTGGTAGTTCTTTCTATGGGCACTTTGACGTCCTGGGAAATTTCATGTTTCTAGCATGCATTCATTCTTTCGCGTGACCTGCTAATAGGGAGCCTAGACGCTATACGGAAGTATGAATGAGTCTCAAAGCGGTCGTACATTTGTTCAATATACAGTATACAATCATTCATCATACCATAGATCCATCTGAGTCTTAGACTCGTAAAATTTCAGCACGCTCGAGACCTCCTCACCCTTAAGGTATCTATTTGCCAGCATTGTCTGTAGGTAAAGTCGCCATTAGCCCCTAGAATTTAGACGCCTCAAAAATACAACGCACCATAAGCCAAAACCTCAACGCCTTCCACCCCGCTGCTTTATGTATTATCGGCCAATAGTCATCCACAAACTCAGTGATACCCCGACAGTAATTCGCTATAAACTTGCTCCTACATGCCTATTAACACGACGCTTGCCAAAAAGCGAGTTAGGACCATACCGGTTTAGAAGGATCCACCTCGCCCACAAAGCATGCATCACCTTGTGCTCATCTCTGATATCATCGCTCTCGAAGATCTCCTCCTCTCGCTCGATGATCGTCCACGCCAAGACGCCAAACGGCCGCATGTCGAGCATCTGGAGCAGGTCGAACACGCGGGGACCACCCGGGCGGCACGAGTACAGGTTATCTGGAAGGTATGGGGGCTGGGCGGCGGGGCCTAGCATCCGGTCGGGTGGCGGTGGGGTGCATGATCGGTCAGTGCGCTTTGCGACGCGGGGGAACGCGCTGGGTGTGGATGAGGGTCGGAAGATGGATTGGAAGATCTTCATCTTTTGGGGTGTGGAGGCGGGAGTCGTGGACCTGGAGATTTATGAGATCAAGGGGGGTGTTCTATCGTAGCTTTGAGACGTACCGAAGGGAGGCTGTTGTTGGTACGGGCCTGGTTTGAGGGGTGACTGGGTGAGCAATAGCTGGTCTGAGCAGACCCTCATCGGAGAAGAAAGCCTCAGGACGAGGTTCAGCGGGAAAATCGGGTTCACGCTGGACTCTGCTCGATGTGAATGAGATTAGCATTCATCGGTGAATGGAAGACCAGCGTACTGGGGTTCGCGAGTTTCTTCTGCGGAAGGCTCAGTCTCGATAGCATCTTGTGTGGGGTGCTCCATAGATGAAGGCCTTCCGGAACGCACACAAACACAGTGAGACTCTTTTCAAGACACAGAAAAAAGGGACATACGGCGGTGCAGGTATGGCTGGTATCGTCACTTCCAGTCGCCATCGTGGTCCTACAGGCTGTCAAGAACCAGAGATCAGCACAACGAAATCAAACAAACTCAGAGGTCGCAAGTACCTGAACACTACTAAGGCTGAACTCTCTCTCCCATTTGATCTCCAGCTCCGGATGGTCCCAAGCCAGATGACAGGACAACTGCTCCTGATTATCAAACGTGCCATGAAGCTCGCAGACCGGACAGAGCCAATCTGTTACGTGCGTTGTGCATGTCCTCTCAGCTGAAGGACAGTCGTACACCAGGGTGATGTGCGGTTTGCTTGATGGCCGCTGTAGGCCATACCCGCGCAGACGGCATTGATTCCGGAAGCCTCTTCGGAGACTCCTGAGCAAGAAAGGCAGTCTGGAGGTGTCCTGCATTCGGAGGGTCGTAAAATAGTGCGCCTTGAGAGCGTCGAACAGCTCAGGCTCAGGTATGGCGTGCGTTTCCTTGTCTTGTTCCTGGGTGTTGTCTACATATTCCAGTTCGTCGTCGTCACTCGCTGGGGTCAGTTCTACATCGGATTCTGGACCGGATTCAGATGGTGGAGAGGCGGAGATCTCAATGTCAGAGTCCGATGATGTAGACTCGTCTTCGTCGCTAGAAAGTATCTCAACGATGTCATTTTTGCGCGCAGCCTTCATGCTAAGTACGGGAATATTGTCAGCCTTGATCAATCTAATGCAGGAGAAACTAACGCACATGAGCTGGGGTTGAGTGGGATCGCGGGCGCTAACGATATTCATTCCGTCGCCAAGAAAGAACACCTCTCGATCACGGCTCTTGACTGAGTGGGGCGTCGCAAATGTCTGCTTTCGCGACGGCGTGATGATAGACCGCCGCTGAAGTGTCGATCTTACAGCTGCCCTGGTTATCCGTTCTTCATCTTGGACAGCCCACCGTTCAAGCGCTATGGAAGGCTGCTTTCTAGCAGCTTGGTTCTCGGGTATAAGAGATTCAGCTTGGGGTATTGGGGACGAAGGGAGTTTCCTAAGGGCTTGGTTTCTCATGCGCCACGACGTCTCATCGGGTCGAGGAAACGCGGAAGAGGGTGCCTTTCGAGCGACTTTTGTCAAATTGGGTCAGCAGACAACTAAAGGATCCAGCGCAGGGGGATCCCTACCTGATGGGGCTCTATCGCTAGGGTCAGAAGAGGGTCTGGAAATATGCATTCGTTCCATCTTATACATCACTCAAGTTAGCTCGCAATAATTAAGTAGGCAAAATCTCACCTGATTCGAGGTTTTACGCGCAAATTTGACAGCAGCTTGTTCGGGGTAACGCGTCTGATTTATATTGCGGTTCACCGGCATGCCGTTGTATTGTTTTCGAGCCGTTTTAGAGGCCTCTGCTCGCTGAGAAAGCCCATGGCGATTGGATCCTGAAACCGAATCCGGTTCGATGGGGCGGTAAGGGCGCGCTCGACCTGCCATCTCATAAGAGAACTACAATGTTCACGCTCCCGATCAAGATAAACTGTCGATTGATAAGCTCAGCTGTTGAACGACGCGTTATCGTGAGATTACAGCTTGCCAACGCGAAGAATTGTCGGGTGATGGGGACAGTTCCACTAGTATTCGAGAAGTTAGAATATTGCACTTGTACAGAATCAGGAGAGCTTTCGACGTGTTGACTTTCGAGGAATTCGGAATTAATGATGAGGTGCCGAGAAAAGACGAGAAAGACGCGTGACACGTGGCATTGAAACGCGTTGTTTATTTTGTTCCCACGCGTCTTACAGCTTCACGGCGACGACGCTGTGGTCCCGGCTGCCACTGACGGAAGCCATTTTAACGGTTTGAAGACCATCAGCTTCTCTACAGTGCACCACCGTAACTCTAATATCATGGCTTCAATACCAAGTTCGTTGGACACGTACATTGTCGCAGAGAAAAGGAAGACCCCGGGCCTCCTCTTTGAAACAACAGTCGTTGCTACCGCGGTTGGAGCCATCTATTATGCCTCAGTATCCAAACCCCTGGAGGGCGTGATGTTGGAAAGGGTGACAAAAAAGATTCGAAGCGTCACTAATTTGGGGTCTTCTTTTTTGGCTCTGTTCAAGTATAGTTCGAAACTGCAACCCATAATCTATGTACGAAGACGCGGCGGTGCTTGCTCGTTGCCAGCCCCCAGTTGCTAAAGCAGGTATGCCAAGGGATTCTCAGTCCTTCATTGGTGTCACAGGAAGTAAGTCGGACTTCGACGTGCATATATTCAAAGGCATGCAGTGATTGTTGTACAGCAGATCGTAGAATGATAGCCTATGTATCATCGAAATTCACAGGCTAGGTGCTTCGTGGATCACCGAGTTGCACGATTTTCGCACGTCCATCAAATTTAAACACGAGAAGTTTGGCATATGGTGCGTTAAATGAATACAACCGTCTATCAGACAATGTATCGCAGATACGCCTCAAGGTCTCCAGAACAAGGTGCTTTCGAAGGGGATCGTATGCCGGTAAATATGTCTCGGTGAAGCCCGCGTAGCAAAAGAAGAAACACCAGTCCAAACATAATCGTATTCTACGCGTTTCACTACTAATAGTACATTTCAGGCTCATGGTTCTGCCAATATACCGCTGAACCCCACATCATATATGAATAATGCGTTCACGAATGACACACTCGACATCAATATTCACCCAAGCATCCTCGTCCTCCTGCTGAGACTGAGTTGTCTTGCACTTGAGAAATCCCAGGGGTGAAAGAGTTAGCGAGGATGAGCGCGGAGGTGGAGATGACACGGAAGAAGTCCTTCGACTGTATCCTGGCAAACATGAGCGCAGCAAGAGATTGGTGCAGGACAAGTTAAATCTATGTGTGAGGGTGGACACGAAGCAGACGCTGGAACGGTCTTCCCGTGGGCGGGATGGAAAGAGGGGGCAAGAACGTGATAGCCCTGGGCGTCCTGGGACAGGATGTACAATCGGCGGGTTGTCATTAGTATTCGTAAAAGCATGCGGCGTCTGAGGCTCTGACACCTCAATGAAGTTTGATGTTGAGGTCGTAGAAGTGGAGAAGCGGGAATACTGTAGAAACTTATTGGAAAACTGAACAATTTCAGATGAAATAGATCCTGACCAAGTGTGGTTCGCGATGATCTGGGTGACTGCATGTACTGAAGAAGCCATCGTCTTTGTGCGGCCCTTGAGGAATGAACGGGAGGGTGTAATGCTGAGATTCGGGATCCCAGATCGCGAGGAAAGTCAACCTAGATGGGGCGGGAGACGCGCGAGGGTTTTCAAGGGGCTAAAATATAGGGAAACGGTAGGCAAATTAGAATAGGATACCAGCACTCACAGCCATACTTACCTCGGGGTCTGGGTCTGGAGGAGGTGTGTAATGCGCCAGCGTGGGTGTGTTGGTGCATGACGATGAGGGATCAACTTCATCGTGATAAATGTCGGTTATCTACGGCGCAACATGTTTTAGATATGACAGTAGGAGGGGACAATGTACGTGCCTTGGTGTTGATTCTAAGCAATATAGTCTGGAATCTGGTCTTCATTGACGAGTTCATACGAAGGAAGGAGTGAATATTATTGGGGGTTAGAGTGTAGTAATGATAGTGTGCAGTACATAGACCGAATTTATAAGAAGGAATTCGAAGAGGCGCCTATATCCTGCAAGTAACGGAGGCTTTATAGATTCTTTCGAGTCCGAGGATTATATTTTGGAGCAATCTCCGGGAAACGGACACTATTTAAGTTACACAAATGAGAGTCGTCGCCAAGATGGTCATCATGGCTATAAGCCACCTGATCCGATTGTGGTCTAATTCCCGTCATGGTGTTGTAGGAACGTTTTGTTGGCGTGTTGTATTTTGTATGTATTTAAGATACCGAGAAGCTAGATTGAAATTTAGCTGCAGCCTGGCATTTAGATTCCCCAGATAGTAATCCATACTTTGAGCATGCTCTGTAGATGAAAGTTCGTGGGTGCGTTGTGTGAGACTCGAAGTGTGAAATAAAGGAAGCCGCGGCCACATCGGTGTTCGGGAGCTTTCGGCCCGCTCCAGCCGTTTATCAACTTAACTCATCACGTGGCAAACTTCACCTCTCTTCAATCATTGACAATCAATCACCAATAGTCTTTTCTGGCTGCAGCTCTGCCCCCAAAATGCTCGACGTGTTCAGTATACGATAGGAATAGGCTTTTCTACAGATGTCGTTCAACATACTTCGGAATCTGTCGTTATCTAAGTGACAAAAAAGTGTCAGTCCACCAGTTAGTAGTGACGAGAATTGTGCTTATTCCAGATTTTCTGATTCTGCAGAGAACCATGGCTTTCAAATATACATAGCGTGTCTGTTCTGGCTCCTCAGCGGCCCATACTCTCGGATCTTACGCGAAGTAACCGAGATGAAAGCGATGAGGGTATCGCAGTAATGTACAACCGCTCGTGAACCTAATATCCGAGTTTCCACCTTTCAACTTGTGTTGTCAAGAACGTCAGCAATACATTTGCAAAACGATTATAATAAGGCCATCGATGTACAGGGTATCATTCTGGCAGCCCATATACTACGCAGTTAAATATCCGAAACATGTTAACCCCGACCCTCTCAGTCTCGGCGGCGAATCATGCGTTCGAGGCGTTAAATACTCGTAATTGAGTGCCTGGGGAACTAGAACATGGTGAGCCATGTGTCTCTCTAGTTGGAATGGATGTGCAAGAACTCACCGGCCATTGACTCTAAAGGGTGATAACGTCTCTAAAATGACCAATCTTGGTCATATAGACTATAACGCTTCCATTCAATGCTCTCTGGGGCTTATCGCTAGCCATCACGATACCTAATGTTATCAGTTTGTATCATCGTCACCTGAGGCTGAAGCAGTAGTAGGCTGGACAAGCCCCTCACGTACGCAAAACTCTGTGCTGTCTCTCTGCTCTCCGACTAATAGAGACCACAGATGATATACCCAGTGATTCCGTTTGAAAATGTGTCGAGATAACGGTGAAGATGGCATCTTGCGCAGGGAAGAACGGCGTCATACTAAATGGATATGGGTATCGATAGGTGGTCAATGGTAAGAGGAAACCAGCAGATAGTGCAAAGACATCGTGCCCTAGTCATTTATGGGGCCATGCTGCGGCAGCAATGCGAAGGTGAGGTTGAGTGGCCTTTGCAAGGAGGCTCGCTTAGATAGCTCACTACGCACAGGTCACTGGGGGCTGATTTCCTGCAGCAGCGATAAGACGATAATCCGCCAGTTCTCATGCATATAACTGCCCAAGGTCTCTTACTATGGCCAGACAGTTCTATACTGCCGAAGATCGCCTAACATATCACCTGTGACTTTCTCACAGCCTCGTGGTACGCATTGTTGATTTGGTGATTAGACAAGACATCACAAGATAAGCCTTTTCGAAGCCATCAACCGCCTTTGTCTCTCCGAGACTCAGAGCTGGTGAGTTTCATTCTTAGATCTACTGTATCAAATCATACCTCAACGCGGCTCTCAGACGTTGAGAAAGCGTGCTTCACCATCAGCTGATATGATGCGAGTTCGCATCTTGACGTGGTAGGGTGGGCGTACTTAATACATCAGCTCCAAGGTTCCCTTGCGCTTCCAACCCCCTTCGCCAGCCCATCGCTGCTCACCCATGTCAGACGCGGGCGAATTTCTAGCTGACAACGTCAGAAGTGCATTGGGCCCTATTCTCGCGGGGGTCACGACGAACGCGTTCGTATTTGGTATCTGCACGGTCCAGTATTACGAATACTTCACCTCTGGAATCAGGGACTCCTGGATTCTGCTGTAAGTTCTCGGAGCCGCAACGAGGACTTATCGACTTACATCCCTCCTCGCAGCGGGACCGTCGTCTGGCTGGCCGTCATCGATGTTCTCTTCTCTATCAATTCAGCGGTTATCCTGTGGCAGTATGTCATAGAAAACTTCGCGAACCCAGCCGTCCTGCACCAGTCAAATTGGCACTTCAATCTTGTCCCCCTGTTCATGTCGTTGTGCGTTTTCTTGGTTCCAGGTGTAATTGATGCTAATGTGCTCCAATATGTAGTACTTCGGTTCCTGTGCACATCTTTCTCGCCAACCGAATTGGACACTTCTCTAAAAGCTGGGCGCTGTTCGGTTCGCTCGTCCTTCTTTCGTCTTCAGCGTCTGCCTTGGCTTCCGCTTCGGCGATCAGATCTCAACTGGCCTCAGATGTCGTTTTTTGGTTAGACTCTGAGCCTCCAGCGCTGACGCTGATTGGCTTGTCACTCGGTGTGGCGTGCGATGTTCTCATGACGTGCGTTGCCATCTGTGAAATTGCTCGGACTTTCAAGCTTACAATGTTTTTATGCAAAGCGGATTGTTGCTCTACTATCTTCGTCGGGATAAAAAAGCCTTCCCAAGTATGTTTATGGAGCCTCTGGTCAGGCGAGATTCTCAGAACCCCGTGTATTAGAAGCCAACAGAAAGCTGTCAGCTTGTGTTCAAATTTCTATACAATCTGCTGTACCGTCCACCATATGCGCGGTATGTTCTGTGCTACTCTCCTGCCATGTGATATGTTTATTTGAATTAGGTTGTCATTTTGGTATTAATCAAGACGCTCGACCCAGCCAATTTCCAGCACGTCTTCACTTTTCTGCTCGGCCGTCTGTATGAGTGAGTGCCCCGGATAGATTCAAAGTTTAAATCTGACCTTGTCGGGTATATTTCAGGGCTACGTTTTTATCTGTGCGTTCTCTACATCTTATACGTCCCGATTCGTAGGTACTTAATGGTAAGCTTCCAGACTCTGAACTTCAGGCCTACGATTCGAGAGATGGACAGCTTATATGGTGTCAATTCCATTGATTTGCTTGTAAGCGTTTATTCATATTGCATTTTCGGTTCTGCTAACATACTATTCCTCAGACCATAAGAAGACATCCTGCCTCACATGATTTCGCTGTGAGAGTTACACAGGAGACCAAGACGTTGACGGACACAGAGTGGCCTATCCAACGGTCTTTGGAACAAGGCATACAGTCAAGAGTATCCACTCAACCGAAACTATGTAAGCTCTTGAAATTCGAAGTGCAGCGGACGCTCATGTTGAGGTTCCAGTTTAGCAAGCTGGTATCCTATAATGTGTCTTACCTTCCCCACGCTACATTGTCACGTATCAATGCTAATATTCTGATGCTATAAAACAAGCCACCAAAGCAAAGATACAATTATAATCTGTGTATGAAGTACCTACTATGATTTATTATTTAAATGGTGCCGATACTATTGGAAGTACATCAAATCCGGCAGACAGTGGCGCTGTATACAGCGCATATTACTCCTCAAGGTAGACCGTCCAGAGCCACCACCGTATCCCCAGAAGTGGCGAAAACGGTAGAGTTGGGCGAAGTGGTTGTGCGGCATTCGTAATGACAGCCGTTAACATCGGCGTGGTAAGCACAAACCATGTTGCTACCCACAACAGCCCGATCGTCCGCCACAGAATATGATCACGGAATCCTGCTCTCTTTCCCAGGACGATAACAGTATCCTCGAATGTGATCGCTACGGCTTGTAGCTGAAACCAGAGTATGGACTGGCCAAAATTTGACCCCGCCATGCGATCACCCCAGGCATGCACGTTGCCAGAAACGAAGAATCCAACGTAGAGTTGGGTATACGACGAGAGTTTTGTTCCGGGAGGGAACCTAAGCGTTTGAGCGACGAATTTTCCGATAGATGTGACAAACTGTCGTTTTTAAGTTAGATATCTCAGAAGAAAACACTTCGGCACTTACGCGACGTAGTATTTGATGCCAAACGCGGCTGATGAAAACATTTATCAGAACGGCGAATTCGAGTAAGACAGAACACTGACCCCCAAGCGCGGCGGAGTGTATATGCATCATGCAGTTTCCCGAACATTGGCGGCCAAAATTGTGGCTCCGAGATACCCGCGCTGACGCAAATGGCGGCAATTAGACAGTACAGCATCTGCAACGATGCATACAAGTTGGCCCACCACGCCCATACGTTGATTGTTTGTAGATAAATGCCCTGGGAAGTGATTGGCAGCGCTTCATTGGCACGGTAGGAAAATATTGGGTTGTGGATCATGTATGTGCCCGCAATATCGAGGATGAGAATATAATTGACAGCGTCGCGAAGCGATTGTGAAACAAAGCGCCAGCGTGACTGTTTCGAAGTAGGAGGTATGTGTGGCAACTGCAGGAAGAGTTAAATCAGCGATGTAAAGTATGACTTGATGGCCGACTGACCTGATTGCTCCAGCCTACGCCGCGAATGGATGTCCGAAGACACAAAGCCCACCAGAATCTTTTAAAAAATGACATGTCCTTTGCGTTCTGTGTGTCATTGACATGCTTGGTACCATCGGCTAGAGGATCAGCTAGAAAGAAAAAGTGTATTGATGTGAACAGAGAGGCGGCGTATATTCCACTGCCTATTCCGTAGTCCCGAAATGTGTCGTTTGCGGTCAGAAGGCCCGTAGCCTTCCATGATACAAGAAACTGGGAGGAAAAGAGGGCGTAACGCGCTGAAACTGAGGGCCGCCTCGCGACCACAAATGCAATCGTGAGTTCGTTATACAGGACAGATAGCAACAGAGCAAGTGGGCTTGAGATACGCGCCATAACAGCGACACCGGGGAAGTTCAGGGCCTTTTTGAAAGTCTGCTGGCTTTTCTGCCATTACTGTCTCGAAAGAGTGCGAGTGGTGCCTTGACGGACGAAGTTGAAGACAATTAACTAAGGAATCCCTCCTTTTGGAAAATCAGATTCACCAAGGCCGACCAAACCTCGACGATTCGATCCTATCTAGTATTTCTTCCGATACTTCCCAGGGTATTGTCTGCACGATAGGAAAGGTGGGAATCTGAGCCAACCGTAACGGGAGGGGTGAGAGGAAATACCAAGAGCATCCAAGTACTTGAAGGTACAGTGTCGATCCTTGTACTACTAGCTGGCGATAGTCGGGTGTTGAATAGAAACCGCTCCAGGGGTCTTGCGAGCTCCATAGTATGCCAGATCTGGATCCATTGATTTAGAGGTACGGGGTAGTAGGGAACCTCGAGAAGGTGATCCCAGACTAAAGTTCTGGACCCTTCACATCGAATCTTTCGTTTCTAGTGCGTCACAACAGTGTGCATAGCTGAAAGAGGACGATCAGCTGGGCATGCTGGACGAACTGAGCAACTCGAAACCTCGACCCGCACCGATGATGCCGTGCACGTTGCAATCATATCAGGACCGATGACCGCTCCAAGTTTCATCGATATTCCGCATCACGGACTAACGCGATGGCCAAGAAAGGTGCATCCACAAAGGTATCCGAGCTCAAATAACTATGCATAATGGTCGTAAACATCGCTGGATCGAAGAGGGGAACAAGTTTGAAGTGTCACGGATCAATCCGGACCGATTCCCGCTTAGGTGATCAACCGCTGACACGAGCAGAATTCGCTGGCAAAGCTGAGGGCCTTGCTGCTATAAACTCTGAGGGGCATTTCTGTCAACTTCAATGTCTTTTTCCCACTGCCGGACCCGAATCTTCGAGGCCACCCGACTCCTCTGATATATTGTTCTGCCATCCTGCCTTCAAGGCTGAGGCTTTTTGCTCGCTGGAGGCTGAGTATAGACTGTTGGGCGACTTTTAGACCCGTATGGCTCGGTAACCTTATTCCTTCCGGTCCTCCAAAGATACTCGTCTCAAGAATAATCAATCAGTGATTGTTGTTCAATCTCGACTTCGAAGTACCTAAATCAATGTACCTTTAAGGACTTCAAGCAAGGCTTTATTTGTATAGACCACTAATATCAACGAAAATCGCTTAGAATCTTGTGCCACCGTCTCCACACCTGAGTGTTCTCCCGGCCCCAATCCGGTTTGTATCCACAAAGAGGCGCTTATGCCTCGCATACTTCTCCCACACACACGCATTACAAGCACGACATTTGTAGGTTAACGACAACGAAGAAGTTGTGGGATGACTTTGCGGGTGCTCGTCGGTTTACTCTCGCATTCCCAGTAGAATACCCCATGATATATAGCCTATTTCCACGGAAGGAATGAGCAAGGACGCCTTTATATGCGGACGGATGGGAGCTGCTTCATCCTCATCTTAAAATGAGTAGCAGCTCCGCGACTTTGGACCTCACGGTCGGTGCTATCGTATGTTGTCGCTCATTTTTCAAACTATACTTTACACTCACCGTGACGAACTATGTCTTCTGCTAGGTTGTTAGCTCCTTCTTTTCGGTAACTTTCAGTCTCTGCATTGTACATTCGCCAGTTTGATATCTTATGCCCTAGTTCTTGACTATGGGTATCGTTTGCGTTACGGCCTTCTATTATGTTGCCAACTTTCCGAACGACGCACTACCCATTAAGCTGGTAGTCTTGGCTAACGTTATCCTTTGTATCGCTGGAACGATCACTGACGGGCAAGTGACTCTTCTGAGAGTACGTATCTTAGCTAACTTCCGACCGGCGAGGACAGAGTATGGTGCTATGATTGGGCGGTGACCAACTATGGAAGTAAGCAAGAACCTTCTTTTCTCAACCTCGCATTGATTCAATCATCCAGATCCTGCGTCGATGGCTATTTTGCCAATGTGAGAGAAGACCTATTTATATCACCCTAACTTTACTTACGCCACCTTCAATAGCCCCGCTATCATTGAAATATTCTTCGTGTGAGCTTATGCTTCTCATTCCGGAAATCAGACAAGAACCTGACCGCAATACAACAGCGGGTTTACATCCCTACTTGTGCAATGTTTCTACTCATGGAGACTATGGGTCATCACGCATAAGCGCAATTATTGGCTTCCGATATCCATCTGCATACTATCGGTCACCCAAATGTGTAAGTAACAACCCATTAATTCTTTGCCGACTTTACTTACTATCTATCAATACTAGCCGTTATCATCTGGGTTGTCTCGTACTGGGCAAACCATCGGCTAATGACCGATATCGGTGGAGTCATGTGCGTTTGTCTTTTCGATCCATACCGCTCTCTCATTGACTTCGTTGCATAGGCCCGTCGGTAAGAAGTCCCCCTCATTGGAAAACAGGTATCTGATAGACACGCGAAGCTTACATTTGGCTGGCTAGTTCTATGTGCGTTGTCGTCCATACCCAGAGTCTCTGTCTAACTTTGAATTCCAGAGCTGCTGATTTGCTGATTACCGTTGGGATGAGCTGGTATCTGAAGTGGAAGCTTCCTTCCAGCATATTTTCCTCCACGCTGTGCGTATGTTCCTTTATTCGTTTCCGCGTCTAACCGGTTTTGATTTTCAGGTTCAATCAAATCATCTCTCGCACTGTTCAAGCCAACGTTCTCTCACTCATTAGTCAGGTCCTGACTTTTGCATTCTATAAGGCTGATATTGGTCTTTATTTCTGTTCGTTTCGCTTATCCTGTCGCTTCGGTCGTTTTGCTGATACATAACTTTCACTTTCCAGTCCTCATTGACTTTACGATCGTCAAAGTGTACACATTTTCGCTTCTTTGTTCATGTGGGTTCCCTCTGACCGGTCTAGGCTTCACGCTGATCCATCATCTATTGACAGTGAATGGTCGCGAAAGAAAAGCTGCCATCCAAACCCGGCCGAGGGCTGATTCAGACGTTCTGACGCTGGGAATTATGGCTGCTGGTACTACAAGCAGGTCGTCTCCTACTATGCATTGGTCGATCAAGAAGGATGATGCAAGTGTTGGAGAATGTTAATACGAAGATGGCTACCTGCCTTTTAGGAATACAACTGACAGGACTACGATGACGAACTTGTCCTCGAGCTGGTTTTCGTCGAGGATTCTTTCATGTATGAATTTGTTTCTCATGTACCGAGATATCGCACTGTAACATAGGGTTGAGACGGGGGTAGGAAAGGGGAAATTACATGTATACTTGAAAGTTCAACGAACTTTGGAACGTGCCTGTAATTACGGCGCCACAGGTCGGTCGATGCAGAGCACAGCCATTTTCGAGAACGCGTGTCCTCCAGTACCTGGTAAAGGTACCAAACCGTAAGCGCCGAGAAATAAGGAGGTTCGGTATCAATTCGACTTTCAATTTATCTGAAGTAGACGCGCGAATACAGGACTCCCTCACGATTATTGAGGAAGAATAGATTAATATTTCCATGCGCATATTAAGCTGCATCGTCCGTTCACAACGCACCCGAGGATGTGCTCTTTAAACCTCAGGCTGGACCCTCCTTTTTGCACGGTGATCGGTGGCGGTCGTGTAACAATGAAGTTGAACAGCCTTAAAAGCACGTCGCGGAAGGTGCCGAATGTCAGCGTATCTTGGATTCCAAATCTCCTATGACGAATGGTCTATGAGGCACCGAAGAGTGTTCGGACGATCTTGAGACTCTCCACATTCCCGTATGACGTCCTTCTTCTCGCAGAACGGAGTGACCAAAATCGATGATGGAAGGTGTGTGATCCGGTCGTAAGAGGGTGTTACCCAGACGAATGTCCCAGTGCTCGACACAGTCGAGATCAGCGATGCATCGGTAGGCAACCAGGACGTTTTTGGATATGCACTCTGCTTGGGTTGTGGTGTCGTCCACGCCAGCCTCTACGTCCCCAAGACTTGGAGTATCAAGATATTGGAGGAGTATGCCTGGAATAAAATCGGTGACAGCATGCATAGCGGGAGCAGCCTGAAGAGATAGCTTAACCGTCCCGAAGAACCGGGAAATGACAGTGCCATGTAGCGATTGAAGGTGTTACGCTCTCACCTCCATCCTCCACGTGCGCGTCTTCTCTCCCTACACCTCGATCTCCTTTTCTCATCCTTCTGTCCTGACAATGTCATACCGAGGCTCTGTGGCCCCTAGACATTTGAATCTGTTCCCCCTTGCACCTCGCAGGATTTCACAGACCTTTGTATAAAACAGGTTCAACTGAAGGATGCCAGGGCAAGTCTGAGGAATTAGAGCCCCGGTTCCCACACCTTCGATCGTTCGATTTCAAGATCATCTTGGAAGGAAATAGCGCATTCAAGAACTGCACGAGTAGAACCACAGCGGAAGTGAATGGTGTGAAGGACTTCCCGATAATTGTGACAGGTAACTTCTGACCAGTGTTCGAATTCGCCGGAGTGACCTCGAGGATAAGCCTAACCTCGGGAGAATAAATGGTATCGACCAGTGCTTGGGAGGTCCTGTACGTTCATATCAGCGTCATACGTTATTCATCCCATAAACTGTAGCGATGTTGTGCTGCATGAGACCGCGAGTTGAATCTGTATGTTGAAGTTTGGACATATGAGTGTGACTCTTCACGCTCGTATGTCGTTCACGCTGAGTGAATGACTATAGGAGAAACTGCCGCGAAGCGAAGCATGGGAAATGAGCAGAGTCCGAGGAGAGTGGGGGACTGTTTTTCTCGCCGAACCAGACCAGTGGCAACCAAAGATTTTTCCCAAGTACTTGAATAACAGGACTTAGGTGGTCCTAAAATAGGTATTATATGCAGGCCACGTGGAGAAGATTTCGCCAACTATGCACAACCAACTCCGCACCGCCTCAGAATATAATCCTGACTTTCATGACCGCGCTACATTATCTTCCTTGATGTCTTCAGAGCCAACGAATTCCGCAGGGTGGCACTCTATACGACCTTGGATACCGCCTTTGACGCTCTCAGTGCGTGAGATTACTTCCGTTTCCGTGACCTTTATATTGTCTGCAACAAGCTCGGGGGAGACAGATCCGCTCCTGGCTTGCCTTGGTATCGAGGCGCAAGAAACGGAAGATGGAGTGGAAACAGAAGAGAACGAGTTGAAGAAACCGTCCATCGTTTCTGCCGCGTTGGCAGGGGGTCTCTCTGTCGAAGTCGACCGCTCTGCATGGCGAAGGGTGTTCATTCGAATCGATGACAAGGCCGATGAGGCAGTCATCATCATATATGGCCTGATGCCAGGTCGGCAATACGATGTCGACCTAGAACTGGTTCAAGGTGGCCATAAAAACAACATCCGCCGACAAGTGATAACCGAACTTAGAGGTGAGAATCGTTTTCCTCTTTTTCTCGACTTGTAGTAACCGGAACAGACTCCTCATTAGGCCTTGAAGGAGCCGCTGAGAATCCTGACTCATCGACTACGGACTCTTCAATGAACGCTCCAGAGCCGGCTCTTTCCTCCCCGTCCACCTCTCCTTCTCCAAGTACACCATCGTCCAATCAGCACCCGTCTCCAGGGTTCACTCCGTTAACACTCGAGGATAGATTGAATCAGCTTCAGCATACCTTGAATATTATGGCCACCGAACGCGAGACTCTTTCAGCCACTCTCAAGTCAGCTCGTCGTGACGCTCAAAAGGCAGATGCCAACGTGCGGTCGGAGATTGAAGCCTTGAAGCGTTCTTCGGAGAAAACAGCAGCGGCCGAGCACCGTGCAAGACAGAAGGTACTTGCTTTGCAGGAGACTGTCAAGCGCGCCCAGCTCTCGACGAAGGAGATGGAGGAGCAAGTTAAAGAGGAAGAGGAGGCCCTTCCTGATCTGCAGGCCCAAAGAAATTTGAAGGAGGAGGAGTACTTGAAGATCAAAGGAGCGGCGGACCGTGCGAGAAAAGCAAGGGAATCTGAGGCAGAGAAGGAGCGGAAACGTGTCGAGCTAATGACCGGGGAGCTCAACGGGCTGAATAACAAGCTGGAAAGGCTCCAAGCGAAAAAAGAGAAGTTGGAAACAACCACTATACCCGACCTGGAGGAACAGCTAAAGGCCATCGAACTCGAGATTGAAACCACCGAGCTAGATCCTTTTGGATATCCATTCACTCCTGACGGTCAGGAACTGGACGATGATCCCATCCTTCTTCGTTCTCATCAGAATAGCTCGTTCCCGCGACCTTCGCCTGTACCGATACAGCGACCCCAGGGTTCTTGGAATAGTCCACCTCGACAAGCTCAGCGCTCGTCTTCTCTACATTACCAAAAGGCGCCAATAGTGCTTTCCAACCCTCATCGCCAGTCTTCTCTGAAAGCAGCGACACATCACTCGAACTCCAGTTCGTCGTCAACTTCGCTGCTATCTGGAGCTACGTCAACGCTCTCAAGTCGGGCACCGCCTTTCGAGCCTGGAAAACCGCTAAGAACGGCCATAGTAAGTTGAAGTCCTATACCGTCATTCCATTATCTCACGCTGTATTTTAATGTAGTGGGCTGGAAGTGCTACTTCCCATGACAATCGTGGAGGATAAGTCTAGACGTGTGAACAATCTCATCCTACCACCGGCGCCACGACATTGCTGAAATTGCGGCGTCAGAAGGACAAGTAGCTAGTGGCTCCTGGCTATGCAAATACGGTGATACCCCGCTTCCAGGGCTGTCTGTTTCCCCAGCTCGACGATCGGATTGCTGAGTCAATCAGGTTTGCTTTAGGCGTACCGTACATCGTGTATACGAGCTAATGTTCAATCTCACGGTTTCACGATGTCATAGAGGGCTTTCTTATTGTTCATCTTCTCTATCTCCTTGGGAAAGTCTTTGAGTATGAAGCTATTACTGATCTAGTTTTCCAGAAGGTTAAACATGTGCTATGTGGTGGCGTAACCTTGCCCTCACTCTGACCCTTCGGCTTTCCGTACAGGATATTGCTCCTGGGAAGGTCTGATACTGGGCCAGAGTGTTGACAATCTATGAAAAGCGTATTTCGCATGATTCAGTCAAGCTTCAAGGTTCGTACCCTGATTTCGTCGGCAATATTATTAGACGGCAACCAATTGAAAATCGGTCTAGGGTTGGATGAGTGGGCGCAGTACCATTTCGGCCTTTCCGACATAATTAATTACAGCAGACTTCAATGATACGGCGTCAAGATGGGAGAGCTTCTCCCGCAGCGCATCGGCTTGACCTCCATCGTGTTTGGCGTACTCGTCGTCTGCAGCGCCTATCTCATGGGCGATCTGCGTCTTTTCGCCCTAGTTGACTGCGAGTAGCAGCTTTGGAAGCTCCGGTGACTTTAAGGATTTGGGTGAACAGAAGACCAGGGCAGGAACACTTGTTAACTTGACGGATCAAAGTCTTACTGGACGCTCCAGCTCCGAGAATGAGAACTTCTGCTCCCCCAGGTGCCGACTATACGTGCCATCGGCCCCTTTCCTTTGTCAGTGAACTTCGATAATATCTCGTGGGCGATCTTTGCGAGCGCTCAGGGTCGAGATTCATGGGGTGTTGACGTTGGTACCGGCACAAGGTCCCAATAAGGAACGGCTGGGTCCATAGCCCTAACATGACGTGTGTGTTGAACAAAGTTGGTATCAGTTGCGCAGAAACATATTCGGCAAACCTTCCTGTGTATTCCCATGGCCTTACATGTTTCTGCCCTGAACATGTCCATATTTCTATGAACTGCACTGATCCAGTATTAAATTTCATTTAGCGCCCTAACGATCATAAACAGGGTCGCTAACGAGATCTATGACGCATCGGCCATACTCAATGAAGCCTTCTACATGCTTCCCAAAGTTGGAAGTAGCGCCGATAATATCGTGTTGAAGGACTTGCACACAATCAACCCGGGTGCCTCAATGTCTCGAAATCGGGGGAAGGCATGGATGCTCGCATAGAGGCGCTTCCGAGGTTTGGAACAGTCCGAATTAGCCTGTCATACGGTGGGTAATCAGTCTTTCCGAGTCCTTTTTTCTTTTTTGCAATACTCTACGCCCCCACCGTGCGCGATGTGCTGATCTGTGATATAGATGCCGCAGTAGCGGACTAACATACTAGGATCATGCAGCAAGATCAAAGCAGACTGATCGACGTCTTTTCACCTTACACTAAAACCTCATTAACCGAGATTTCGGACATCGGCATCCTCGAGACTTTGAGGTGGTTGTTCCGGGTTCCCGCGTATTCAATGGACGAGGACAGGTGCTCGTGTAAGAGGGCGTACTGATACCGCGAAAGCGTACAGCGTTTATCATCTTCCAGGGTTGATGCGAATTTCGGCTCACACGTCGGTCTTTATTTAAGTACTGGTGATGGAACAGCCCCAACAGACCGATTATGGGCTTTGCTTTCAAAGGCATTGCAGTATACGCAGATTCATCAGCACGTCGCATCAAACTTTTACCGGTCATAAAAATTTCTAACCGTGTACAGTTTGCTCGCTACGACGTTGTCTACCCCGTACAAGTGCCGAACAGGTTTTCGTCATAAGTGATGAGTTGTCCCGGTCACATAATTCCTCTTCAACGTGATCGATGCGTTAACTAAGCCGTGTAGACAATCAGAAGAGTAGATAACTGTGTATTGATGTGCGAGGCACGAACAGCTTCTCGTCATGGCCTTCTCGTTGGAATGATAGAATGTTTTGTGGATTTAGTAGTCCTGGGTATTGGCTAATTTACCTGAGCCTCTTCAAGCTAGTGTACATGCATGTAGATAGAATCACTAAACAACGCTCCGAATGCCTGTTGAACCAGAGAATGAGAATTTTTTGGGGCACTTTCCATATGGGATTACCGGTCTACGACATTCAGCACCCTGTCATTTCACGGTAACCCCTTGAGAAAACGCAAAATAGCAGAATGTTTCGAGATCACTTTCGTTATCCGCGTGGTGACCTCGTTTCATCACTTGGAGTAACCAGGAGAAATCATTCTAATGGAGATGTCCAAGAACCTCAGGGCTATTTACTCCGGAACACAAAGAGGATTACCAGGGGAAAAGAGAGTCTGAGAAAACACCACGAACCCGCCGAATCTGACCATCTCTTGATCTCCTTAGAGTTCACGCGTCGCCACTGGGACGGCCGAGACGCGCACCACTGTGATCAATGAATTATTGGCACTTAACTCAGATAGAAACACATAAATATCCACTAATAAGATGAAATGTTGACTAGCATTCCAGTAATTGAATTCTATACACACGCTTGAAGCTTAAGCAGGATTTTTGGAGAGTTCGGAGCATACCGGAAACTTCCCACGGTCCGTTTCTCGACTTCAACCCCCAACATCATGAGCACATGCCACTCCAATGCCACTCTGTCAATCTAACACCGTCTCAGCTGGCTATCTGCTTGTTATATCAAGACTTCGAAGATCCGAAATCAGGACTTTCCCATCATATTTTTAGTCCATAACCCTCGGCTCGAAATGCCAGCATGAGCAAGGCACGTCGACATAGATCGTGTTAGGGTTTGGATCTATATGTATGTTGGAAGTACCCTGTACATCCTACTAAAAGGTCTCTCTGCTTCTGTTGTCTGACAGTAATGGCTTCGCCAAGATGTCCACGTCGTTGTGTATTTTTACCAGAATTCGACATTAATTCGTCCCATAGCGATTACCGCAGCTTCTGAGCCGACAGCACAACATGTTGAAGACAAGTGACCGAGGAATCCTCGAAAGGTGGATCCAGGACGGCCAATTGTCAAGAGTTCCTGAATTACAGTTAGCCGGACCTAGTCTCACGCACTTGTATGGGGCTGGTCCTCCGGTTGTCGACAAGGGTGGATCCAAATGTCTCCAAGGCATTTTTAAACATTTAATCTATGTCTCGAAGCTTGTTGCCGGAGGCAGAAGAAGGCTAGATGCGGAGTATCCAATGCTATTCCATCCGATAAGTGCATAACTCCCTTCCCTAACATATCAATGATGGTGACGTATTTTGGTCATATAGGTCACTATCGCGCGTCGAAGAAATCGCCTTGCGATTGATTAAGACACCCTATAGCCAACTAGGGTTGTACTTATTTGGGTCATTTGAGTTGTACTGCAGACGAACCCCAGACGAAGTACTGTGTCTACTGGCCACTCGCATGTCTCCGAGTCGATGGCCAAAACCTGCCTGAAATGGTATCAAATGAAAAATGTGTGTAAAGATGCTCGGCGGCCTAGTGTGTCGGTCGACGCTCGATCGCACACGTTTTACGGTGTTCGCTGACCCTGAGGGTGGCTTCTGTCCATCAGATTCCGGATGAGATATATATCGTCATATCCGCCGGAGAGATAATTTTGACCCTGCGGGTATGCTTTTTGGCAAGATCCACATCTCGACCCTTTTGACTCATGAGACTTATGCCTATCTTTCAGAATTCCGACATGATATTAAAAGGCTGTCTGCGGCTCCTGGCTGGCAACCGCCTCCAACCACCTCCGTGCGAAAAGCATCGCGTACCCGGCCATCTCGTTCTCGTTTTGTTAGCGCCTTTCCGGTCATCGGTTTAACCATGGGAGTCATGCCTATTCTCCCGCAGGTCCTAGCGTTTCTCTTTGTCGTGACGTGTCAATGGGCAGTCAGGGCAGCCCTACTAACGTCTGTGTCCCAACTGAGTCCTTACGGATATGACTTTATCATCATTGGTGGTGCGTATGTTTTCAACCGACGTCCATGACATGATATTGACACTTTCAGTAGGCGGTACAGCAGGAAGCGTGCTGGCCAATCGTCTGTCTGAGAATCCCAAAACCAAGGTGCTGGTCATAGAAGCGGGGATCAGGCTAGTATCACATCTAAAGTCTATCGTGTTCCTGTCCCTGACAAATGTGCGACAGTAGCGAGGACATCCAAGATGTTGAAATTCCCTTTCTTGCCACATCATTACCTTCCACTAGTGTTGATTGGAACTTCACGACGACTGATCAAAGTTGGGTTTCAGTCACATAATACCTAGAATGACGTTTACCGGAAGCCTCAACAGCCGGCCTCAACAATCGTTCGATAAAACTGGCAAGGGGTTTCGTGCTCGGGGGAAGCAGCAGCATCAGTGCGTAGGAATCTTTGACTGCTCACTAAGCAATCATTCATGTCATCATATTGTCTAGACTTCATGACATGGAATCGTTGCTCAAATGATTACTGGGACTCTTTGGCAACCGCGTCGAATGGCTCCATGTGGAACTGGCCTGCAGTTGAGTACTATTATCTGAGGGTGAGCTTATCATGTAAGCGTCTGGGTTGTTAGTATTTGACCGTGTGGAATCGCGCAGACGTCTACCCTCGTCCCTCCCTCCGATGGCCACAACACCACAGGACAAATAATCCCAGAAGTTCACGGGCACGATGGACCTGTGCAGGTTAGCCTTCCTGGTCACGCAACGGAACTCGACCAGCGTGTTGTGGATTCCGCCTTTATTCTCGGTGGCCGATTTACCTACAACGAGGATTTCAATGCAGGAAAGTCAGTAGGTCTCGGTAAGTAACGCAGAATACTAGTATCTCGAGTTTATAACCTAGCACTGCAAGGCTATGTCCAGAGCGCTATAGGAAACGGTACTCGGAGCAGCGCTGCAACTGGGTACCTTCTACCCATCGTCGACCGTTGTAACGTCGATGTCATTATCTCGACACGCGTGACCAAAATTTCGGGATCTCTCTCGGCTTCCGAGATCGACACAGTCGAGATTGCTCAGAGCGCGAATGGTATATCCTACTCGCACCCTTGATTCACGGAGTTGACTTATTGGAACACAAGGCACCCGCACGAAAATCAAAGCGAAAAAAGAGGTGCTACTTAGCGCAGGAGTGATGGGTATGTTCACATCCCGGCTCTCAAGTCGTATTAATAGACTCTTAATCAATTCATTCTTCAGGAACGCCTCAGCTTCTCTCTCTTTCTGGAATCGGACCCAAAGGTGTTCTGTCGGACCTGGGTATAGACGTCATTGTCGATGCGCCTGCCGTTGGTGTCAACCTCGTTGATCACCCACTAGTCGCGAATTACTTCACGGTCAATTCAAACAACACGTGGGACCCTATCTTGCGGAATAGCACCTTATTTGCGGATGTTCTCGAAGACTGGGAGACAGAAAGGCAGGGTTTATTTGTTGACACACCTGGGAACACACAAGGATACTTTAAGTTGCCAACTTATCCCGGGGGTGTGGATCCATCAACAGGGCCGCTGTCGGCAAATACGGAAGTGATATTTGCGGTACGTTATATGAAGAGCACTGACTACGTTTTTAACTTTTTACTGACATGACCTGTCGAAGAACGGATTTGCGCCCTTTGGACCAATGTCGTTCCCGGACAGCGGGTCATACATGAGCGTCCTTGCAGCCGTTGTCTCGCCGACGTCACGTAGGTGCCTATTTTTCTTATACTTCCGACGACACTCATCTTTTCCCAGGAGGCACAGTTGTCATTAACTCCACTGACCCTTTCGCTGCACCAGTTATCGATCTCGGCATCTTAAGCACCGAGTTTGACGTAGTGGCTATGATTCAAGTTATTAAAGACATCCAGACCATAGTCGCCACCTCCCCTTGGGAGGGATATGTCACCGGTATCTATGGAGATCTCGCAAACGCTACTACGGACGATGAATTGACGGAGTTTATCCGCAACAATGCGGTGACTGTAAACCACGCAGTTGGGACAGCAAAAATAGGTGAAGTGGTGGACTCGCATCTCAACGTAATTGGCGTGTCAGGACTTAGGGTTATCGATGCCTCTATTCTCGTGTGTTCATTTATCCCTTCCCTAATATTCTAGCTGATAGCGCCTTTAGCACACAATCCCCGAATGTCACCCGCAAGCCATCGTTTACACGGTCGCTGAACGTATGGCGGCACTAATCAAGCATCAGTATGGTATCTGAAATGAGGGGCTATTGCTGATTTATACAACGAAGCCATTTTATTTGCATTTAATGACGGTACTGTACATATAACGATACTTATGGATAGCAACGATTTCGGCATAATGGGCCCTTACACGAATATGGTATGTCATACTGATTGACTGATATAGATATCGCAGTGCGTGGGCAGTGACAGCTACTAAGAGGTTGAGTGTAGATGAAACTTGGAGTGATGTTCGGATATTTTGGTAAAGAGAAATAAGCCAGGATGTGCCAAGACAGTGAAGAAACACATCTCTGTCCATATAAGTAGCGAGTTGACTTAGCACGATTGCATGACGATTGTTTCTGCTTGACCAGAGCGGATTATTACATTGCAGTCGAAGGGTGCTGGGCGACTGTTCAAAGCGATCAGCTAAAGCCTTAAGCCATTCGAGAGAAGACCAACTGGGCGAGACCCCCATTGAATTCAGGAGTGGGCACCACATACCGTCCGCTTTTATCTGGCACTACCTCCACGTTGAACATGGAGAGAATAGACGCCAAGGCAAGCCAGAGAGTATCATCCGCTACTAAACGTCCAGGGCATATTCTGAATCCGATTCAGCTTGAGTTGGTGATTTGCCAACAAGCGATCTCACCTACGGCCATAGCCAAAAGCGGCACCGAAGTATGGCTCACCGTGTCCCATAGGTTTAGGCAGAAACCTTTCAGGATAAAACCGTTCAGGATCATGGTATATACTCTCATCGAGACTCATTGCTCTTGATACGGGGGGGGTTTGGAAGCTGAGCACATTTCAATGACATATAGAGCACAAGGCACACCTGGCATTGGCAAAAACTATCGATCCTTTCGGGATGAACATTCCTCGGTATATATCGTCGTCCATACATAGGTGAGGCAGTCCTATTCCATGCACGAGATTGAATCTTCAATCAGATAAAGCGATGGCAGATGCACAAACCTAGAGGTGTGACTGGAAACCACCTATGCGTATACACGACTAAGTTTTGGTGATACAGAGATACGGTCATGCTGACCTTTTGGTTTCTTGGAGTAACGCTTCTACATATGGAAGATGTGGCCGATCGTTATGATTGGGCAAACGACTCCCACCCAAGACACTATCCATCTCCGCCTGGGCCTTCTTCTGACACTCAGGATGACGCATCATGAGAAGCAGGAATATCGAAAGGGTGGCTTCCATCTTATTTAATCATAGATGTGGTAGCAGTCTTTGGAAGGAGATGCATCAGCTTACAGAATCTACCCCTGCGCCGAAGATGACAGCAGTAGCACTCTTGATATCCGAAATCCGCGTTTCAGTCTTGCCGTCAGTCTCTAACATCTTCTGGATTTCCTGGCCCAGAATTGAAGGATTGTGATGTCCTTGTTCCTGGTAGGATATTAAATTCGGCACTTTTTCTTAGCCAAGGATAACACGTACGATATCTCGAATGAGTTCACTGTAAGGGAGGTCGTGTATTGTTTGGGGAACTCGGCTCCAAGTGCGTGCCCACTCCGCGAAGTATGTGCCAGGAAACCAGGAGGGAAAGTGTTGCACTAATAAATAAGCATCAATTTGAACGCGCACTTTTATCAAAACAGAAGAGCCCACATACGGAATGGTAAGAAGTCAACCGGTGTATTTCCCGGGGGGCCCGATTTATCGATTGAGTGTGTATGCTCTCTGGCAAGAGTGAGGTATATATCGTCCTCCGAGGTGATTCTATGACCAAACGCAATTTCGGCAATGATAGAGGTTATAAAGCTAGAAAGTCATCAATGTAGCCCATCTATATCGTCACGTACAAAACTAAATTACCGATGAACAGCTTCCTCATAACCGGTGGGCCTTGCAAGTAAAGCTTTCAGCAGAATCTGAACAGCCTGGATTTGGATGGGCTGGTACGATTCAAGTTTTTCTCGTCCTAATGGTTGAGAAATCATCTTCCTGTGTCGAAGAAAGCGTTTTCCGTAGGGTAAAAAGGCCAATGTCTGTCCCCAACCCATGCTACAGTGAAGACGGTGAGCGCTGAACGAAAGTACACAAATTGAAAACACGGACATGTTCATGATGATGAAATTCGGTCTAGAGCTGTAATTTAGACCTCTCTTCTCAAGCAAGTCAATAGCAGCTTCATCGCTACTGAGTATGATGATAGACCGTCCAAACACACGGAGCTGTATAACATCGCCTAGGAAGATCCTTCAATATCAGGGATGTGGACGAGGGAAGAATCTCACCGTAGACCTTAGACCACTCATAGAATGCGTTCTGCTGCTGCTGCGACGGTATCTTCCTAAGATGTCCTATAATCGGGTCGGAAGGGGGACCGGGAGGCAGAGGGTGGCTTGCCATGGACATTTTGCGTGTCCAAGCCCTCCTCAGAAACATCAAAGAGAACACCGCCAGAATACTATAACTAAACATTGTTAGGGACAACATGGTAGCGGGACGAAGGCGAGTGCCGTATCCTTTCCACTTTTCCCGACGGCATCTATATATATTTCAGAAAACATGGCTTCTCCAGACTCCGAGTTACTTATTCAAGAGTTCCATCAACTGGAAACGTCACGAATAATAACACAACCTTATGAAAACGCCGACGTACCGTGACTGTAGTTGCCAGCTCTTATCAGATTGGTACGTACCAGCTGTGGACCCGGCCGTTCCTGATTGGGACCTTGTGCCGATACACCACATCAGAACGGTGTGTTCGGCGAGTCGGGCCGGTCACTACTCCGTAGTACTTACGGGAATAAAGCCAGTGATTCTGTGTTCATTCATAATGACGGTGAATAATTAAAGATAGCAAGTCAGTTTTAGTTGATTTCGATCTTTAAGAGACGTTCAGAGTTGTACCGACCGAGGATAAGTAGGGTGTCGTAGACACGTCCGTATCTGCTCCCCCCTTCAAAATATCTTACAAGCTAAAGTCATCCACAGAACCAATGAGGCCTTACATCGCAATGATACACGGAGGAACATACCATATAATTTACGCAGTACATATTCGTGTTCCTTCGCATAAAATCCTAATCATTGCTTGTTATTGCTTTCAGTGCCTTCCTTTTCCACGATTGAGAAAGACGATGGTGTACTGGTTTACAAAGGAGAACAACATAATACATTATGAACTGAAGATGTTGGTATTGGACTGCCGGAAACGTGACTTCGATAACATGCCAAGAAGCCTCACGGCAAGAGACCCGCCTCAGATAGTATTATATCCGCAGCCTGATAGAAAAAAACTGTTGGACAGGTGATGATGGGAGGTGATGCATGCTGCTTACCTTCTCTCCAATCGCGTAAGCGACGCTTTGAATATTACAAGATAATTCCTATAGTGGGTTGAGTATATGTCAGATGATCAGATACCACGAGCATACCAAAGGAATAATGGAACAGTCGACCTGCATTAGTTCTTTCAGTTTGATCGGCGCATTATGTGATAGAGGCTAGATTCTTACCACTCTCAGGTTTTCCGAGCCATATACACGAAGCCGGCTGTCCACAACACCTCCAAGGTCCTTAGGTAGCATCGACGCTGTGCCCACCGGGTGATGCACCGTAGCCAGAGTATCAGCGACAAAGCTGTTGACCTCCTCTATAGGTGTGTCCTCATCGAAGGGAGGTACCGCGACCGACTGAATGGATTCGGCAATAGGGCTGGTTTTGAAGAGACGTCGCATAAATGAGATCATGCTGGTAAGCACGCCACTATCGGCGGGATTAGCGAGATACTTCGGGTCGAGGTCAGGGTGCGCCTTGGGATTGGTAGAGGTGATGTGCACTCGACCACGAGTAAATGGATGCATGTAAGCAACGAGAAGGGTCGTGTACCGCTTCGTGGGATCGGGCGTCACACCTGCAACGGGGTAATGTCCATTAACAGTAAGGATTCTACAGGCGTCAGGTTAATGAAGAAGAAAGAAATACGATCAAGATTATACTGACTGGGAAAACACCTGATTCGGATCCTTTAACCATCCGCGAAGGATCTCATACTGTTTCTCTATTCCAAGACGAACCGACGGATGCAAAGCGTCGAGCTCTGGGATAGCGGAAACGCTTGCAGATTTCTCCCAGTCCGCCAGGTTGGCTTCCGTTCCAAAGGCCGCAGCAGGCATGAACGCAAAGCATGATGATACGCCGGCTAGCAGACCCTTACGCTCGGCGCTAGACGTATACCAGGATGTGAGTAGCCTGTTACCATCAGGTAAGCGCAACCCAAACGTACTAGAGCTTCTGCTGATCGGCTAGCTGTTCCGGGTCTCCGAAAATTTCGAAGGTCTTGAACGATTGGTCGACTTCAACAACTGTTGGAGCCAAGGCGTGATCCTCTTGGGGAAAGTATTAACATTTCTCGGTCGGTCACACAAAATAGTGCCACATACGGAGATTTTCCCCGACACCAGGAAGATCTATGATAGTGTCGATTCCAAGTGGGGCCAGTATCTTCGGATTTCCAACTCCAGAAAGCTCAAGGAGTTGCGGTGTATGCAAGGAACCTTAGATCGCCGCTTAGTTCTTAGGAAATGTGGAGATTGAAGGCTTTGGATCGTACCTGCTGACAATAACACTTCTTTCTTCACGTTGACTGTAGACTTAACGTCGTCCTTCTCAATGTTTACGCTTGCTGCCTTCTGCAGTCCATCTGTACCGGTTGTGAAGTTGATCTACGCCACTCTTGTTTCCTTAGATTCATAGTCAAAACGGAGTAAAGCTACCTTTGTGGTCAATGTCCCTGTTAGGACCAAGAGGTTGGGTAGATCTTTGTTCGGAGCATAATATCCTGACGCCGAATAAGAGCGGGTGGCCGTTTTTGAATCCACGGACGTCGGTGCCAGGAACGCACCCACAGGACGGCCTCCACTCTGGTGAACCCGTCATCAGTGGTGATAATGAAGCGCATTAAAAAAATACATTATCTGGGTTACGAGGAACTCCCATGCGTTCAAGCGAATCCAGAAGGGGTACATGGATTTCGGTAATGTGTGGAGGATACGACTTTGCAATAGGACCTAGTTTGGATGTTGTTGAGCAGGAAAAAATCAGAGGGTGATAAGGTCAAGTGCCTTCGTATCCATGGTTCTTCGGATCCGGGGATGCCGCGACGCGCTGTCCATCAACAGGTTCATCCGGTGTTTGAACGCGCTCGCTCTATACACTGATGAGAAAAGATCGCTGCGATAGGGAGGTACCCACCTTCTTCATATACGCGGATAGTGAATCCCAGTTCCATCCTACATTACCAAGTTGCTCGATCGCGTCAAGTTCTTCTTTTGAGGGTCGGACAAATCCAAAGAAATTGAGCTGTAAAAGGTATTACACATGGATTCTTCAATAAACGTGTGACGAGCGAACGCACCAGGGAAGATCCTCCTAGACCCTTTCCATGAGATTGCAGAATTTGACGATTACCCGCGTGTTTTTGTGGGACCTAGATGGCCAAACCGTGTTAGCGACATGATGAGACCAAGTTAGTAAGCAAAGTAACGCACCGTATAATACGTCCAATCATACTTTGGATTGTGAATGGCCCGACTCATCATTCCTGGACGCGATTTACAACCAAAATAACACCTTTCGAGATACACATACCTGGTATATCAACCAAAGGATCATTCTCATGATAATCACCAGCTTCAATAACAGCTACAACGATGTTCGAACGGTTCTGTGCAAGACTTTGCGCAAGATCCGATTGAGTAGCTTGAAGGGGATGGAACGCGATCAACCTCACCGCGTCGCAGTCGCCAGACCACAGGTTCCTCCCCCAACGACTAAGACGTCGACATCGGCATCAAGGAGATCCTGCAAGGAGACTATGGGCATATTGAGAGGATGGGAAAACGGTGATAGTTTGAGAGAGAGGTCTCAAGCATGGCGATTTATGAGCCATGCTTGCCGAGATGACGTTAAGACAAGAATTCGAGAGGCTGATGACCCTTAGATCAGCAATATACATATGGAGAAGGCTAAGACCCAGTCTCGTTGCCGAACGGACGCGTGGACATCCGCGTAAGCATCTTCATTTTAATGCCTGACAGTCAAGTCTCAGCAGGTCGTCAGAAGGCTGTCGGAGGTAGGCCTTCGAAGGTTTAATGACGATCAACGCCAGCTTGCGTAGGAGATAAAAGCCCGGACAGATAGTCATACAATACAGCTCGACCTTCATCATTCACAATGAAGGCTTCCGAGCACAGAACAAGAAGTATTCTTTTTGGGCGCTGGCAGTCTTCTCCATCTCGTCTTCAACCCCATTCACCAACGCATCAAATTCTGCTTCGGAACTGACAAAGCCGAAGCCGCCGACATTCAAGATCGGGGTCTTCATACCCCGAAAGACGTTACACATATTTCTGGTAACAGAAGGAAGGAAACTCTCGTAAGTGATGTAATGTATAAGATAACAATTGACACAAACTTTCGATCATCGCTACCCTCTGCGCCGCAAAGCGATAATTGAATCACTTCGACGCGAACATCAACAAAACCTGCATTTCTGAGCATCAGAGGCATGGCCTTGTAACAGTCCATAAATAAACCCTTGGAGTCGAGCAGGGTCCGCATCAGTGATTGAACCCGAGCGGTGAACGGACCAGCGCGCCAGGAGCCAGTCTCGCAAAGTTGAATCCAACCACCAGGGGAGATAACCCTATACATCTCGCCGATTGCAATAGGCCATTCTGCTTTGCGCAGCGCAGCTAATAATAGCCTTTGATGGACTAAGGTAAAACTGTTACTCCAAGACGACGGGAGATGAGTAACGTCCTCGACTGAGAACTTGATGTTGCTAGGATATGTAGTGGGGAAAAGCCGCGTTATGATATCCGCACCATGGAGTTGTACAGTAGGCGGCAACTGAGCTGCAAGGTCCAGAAGCCAGATACCTGGAATAAAGCAGTCAGACAACTCTATGCGTGCTTGCGATGCCCGGCTAAGCTACCTGTACCAGTGCCAGAATCTAGGACTTGATCATTGCCTGAGAGACGAACACAGGGAAACAAAAGGGCCCCGCCAAATGCCCGCCGTATTACTTCATGTTGCAATTTCAATCTGGAATGATAGAGTTGGTAGGAGCACAGGGTACCGTGGTTACATACCTTTGTCGCTCGAGTTCGTCAGACGGAAGTACGTACTGTGAGCTAGGGATGGAATGATGAGTCCTCTCTGTGTGCTGAATACGACTCATGGCTGAACGGAAGTGGGCCTAGTGGATAGAGCCAAGTGACCGAGCTCCCATGTTATGAACCTCCTACAAGGCTTGGGACCCTGTGATCGAACAGCTAATCGTACGAAGACATCGGTCCTTCAGTGTTACTCATCCTAGTCTTAGTCTGGCGCGGAGTGCAAACGAAGTAATCAAAAGAGACGCCTCATGTCTTAAGCGAGAAACCCAAAAAACAGAGAAAAAGACGTGAATGGTTGAAAGCGGTAGTTACAATGCCTTGGCTCTTCTGAGAATCCAAGAATCGCTCATGCGAGTGTCGACGACGGCTGCAAACGCGATAATGGTTGACTAGTCGACGGTTGAAATTATGTCCAACGCGACGGCGGACTTGCCGGAGAAGCAGCCTGAGAGGAGAGTGACGTCCTGATAACCAAATACTCAATACCCAAAGAACACGTTGTAAGGATACTTACATACCTGTGACCTATTCTACCCGCCGCCGGGAGTACGTAGCCGCCGCCAGAACCAGAGATTAGCAGCTGTTTGGTAATGCCGCCAAGGGTAAGCGGAACTCATCGATAATCACGATGCCCCACGAAAAATCCGATGGTCGCCTTCATCAACAGTGGCGGAATGCTACCCACACAGCACAAAAGCAGCTTGGTGAGTGGGCCCACGGTCACGGTTTGCATATAGTAACCAAGAGAACAAGAAACGGCAGTTGCCGAAATCGAAGTCTAAACCAACGCCATTTGCCTCGAAATCTGGGGCACAAAGATATCGTCAGGTAAGAATATCTCACGTTGTATTCTGTATATTTTTACCGTGAGATAGTCAAGACCGGAGATCTGTGACGAGTCGCAAATTTAGACTACCCAACGAACTACCTGCCAGTGGTTCAACTTTTCAATTCGAGATGGACTTGTTGTAATTCGGATAAGCTTGTGTCGCTGTCTATTCTTGTCCGGACGGAATTCTGTCATCATGAGGCATAGAAGATATGTTGTGGCGAGCGACTTGGGGTTAAGATGGCCTCGATTTCGTGAAGACCCTTTAATAACCTGGAATTCTAACCGAAGTAGTCATCTACGTGTTCTTTCCCTTCCTTCATGCCATGTCGTCCGTCCCCATTGCTCAGTTGTAGGTGAAAATCACCCGCGTAGTACTCTCTTGTGCTGAGTGCGGTTTTTTTTTGCAGGACTGGTCCGTTGGTAGGACATTCGTTTCTCCGTAGAAACTACTGATCGGAAATTTCTGTTCAGGTTATCGGCCATTTTTTCAACTGGGGACTTTTTGGTGCCTTGACTCTCCAAGCATGTGGGTCCGATGCACTTTATACTCGCTAAACGTTTAAACTAACCGATTCGATAGACATATATTACATAGCTTTCCCCACGGACCGGTTTTTCCCTACAAAAGCTTTGGCCCTGACTATATATCTGTTTGAAGTCGCGCAAACATGTATAGCAACTAGCGACGCTTTTAGGAATTTTGGTACTGGGTGAGTATCCTGTTATTCTATTTTTCCGAGTGACGTCCTCATGTTCGTCGCAGTTGGGGCGATCTAATACAACTTGACGCGCTTGGAACTTATTGGATCAATGGTCCGCTGATGACTTCACTTGGTAAGCGAAGGTTTTTCTTTCGGTCTTTGGTGCAACAATTGAGATATACGACTAGTCAGTGCTACGGGACAGTTTTTCTATGCCTGGCGTATCTGGATCTTGACCAAGGAATTCTGGGTTCCCTCGATCATTGTGTTGGTAAGAATGTCTTGTATCATCATTGGTATTATCGTTTATTAATCGAGGCGTTTCCCCTTAGCTTTCTTTGACTCAAGCAGTTGCCGGCATCTATGCAGGTGCATGGGCAGACGAAATTGGGCACTTCTCAGAAATACAGACAAAGACTTATGTGGTGACTTCGGTTCGTCGTGCTTCTTCGTTTCTCATCTCCGTATATGAATGATGTTCTCAAAGATGTGGCTTGCGGGGACGGCTCTTTGCGACCTGATCATCTCCGTGACTATGACCTGGAGTTTGTTAAGAGCGCGCTCCGGGATCCGGTCGACAGACATTCTTGTTATCAAGATAGTTAGACTGACAGTGGAGACTGGATCGACATGCGCAGCGTTTGCGATCATTGATCTCGTGTTTTATCGGGTGTATCAGCACAACAACTACCACCTAGTGCCTTCCATAGCGCTTTCGAAGTTATACTCGAATAGTCTGTTCGCTGTAAGTGTCAAAAGTGGTGATCCTATATGCGGTGCTCACAAATTTCTTTCTGTAGGTCCTCAACTCAAGGGTGCGGATCGTTGGCGGCCGCACTGGAGACAGTACGGCTCCGGACCCTACGCTAACAAACAACGGGGCAGTACCGCGTCAAGCTCTGTCAGTGAGACATCGCCAGCGCTCCAAAGTAAACTTTGCTATGATGGAGGAAGATGTACGTCCAAGCAGGGATACCTCAGAAGAGGTACTTGATGCTGATGCTCGCGTAAGTGATCAATTTCGACTGTCTATCATTTAATGCCGTGCTGAACTCCGCCAAATAGTCACACCATGAAGCTCATGAGATGGAGCAGGTGAAAGTATCCCCGTACACTGCTGTATAGAACGATACCTTTTAGTTTGTGTGTGCCGTGAGTAATTTACTGGCCGTACCTTGTACAATGGCTGGGATATTATACCTGTAGCTTATTTAACGGAGTTCCGTTCATAGTGTATATTGAATGTATAAGTAGTAGAGGAGGATTATTGGGGAATAATATTGTTTGGCGATTCGCCATGTGTATCATCTTGGAAAGTAAGGAAATCCTAGTCTTGAGGCCTTCGGTCCGGATTATTCCGTCGCCCGAGCTGCCTAGAAGGAGCTCTTAACACGTGACATCAATATCGGCCAATTTCGAGAAGTGGTCTGATTCTCAAAGCTGTCGACAATCTTTCTTTCCTACACCCATCTCGTCCTCAACCATGCTGGATTTTTCAGCGCCGTCGCCATCAGAGTCGACGAGCTCTGGCTCTCACTCATCTTCCGGTTTCGACTCATCAGACCCTTTGGACCTCAACTTGATTTTACAAGACGACATGATCCAGGACAGCCCAACGGAAACCGATTGGTCCCAGCTGACTTCCATGTTCCAAGAACCAATGGGCTATACGGATTTTGGTAGTATGGATTTTGGAACCTCAAATATGGTGGTAGAGCCCAGTCTATTGACCAAGACGAACCACTACGAATACGATTTTCCCTTCACGTTTCAGTCGCCTCCTGTTCTTCTGGCAGGCGACTACGGCTCTGTTCCAAGGCGATTGAGTGTATCGTCATCCGAGGAGTCTTCGATGGACCCCGCTGCGGAGTTGGCCCAACGAGTTCGTGAATCAGCCGGTGTTGTAATGGCCATGCCTACAAGTAAGTCCAGTTCATACTGGCTGGGCTCATTTATAAGGTATGTTGTATCTAATATGACTCATTTTTAGTGGGTTCGACATCGTCTGTGTCGCTGTCTCCATCCTCTTCAGTATCGTCGGCCGCATCAACACCTCCTCCCAGTACCCCTCCCGCCTCACAAGCTGCCCCGTTCCATGCCACCGTCGTTCCTTCCTCTGCAACAGCACCCAGTACGATTCTTATGTCTTCGCGGCCTAAAACGTCCCACACCACCATCGAGCGTCGGTACCGCACGAACCTTAACGCCAGAATCCAGTCCTTGCGCATGGCGGTTCCAGCTCTTCGAGTGTTGGAATGGAACGATGGGCCGAAGAAGAGCAAAGGGACGAAGGCTAAGATCAGAAATGAAGAAGACTCGTCAGATATCATCGACGAGCGAGGATACGTTGATGGAGTCAAAGTGGCAAGGAAGTGCAGCAAAGCCAACGTCCTTGGAAAGGCTGTTGAGTACATCCGAGTGCTTAAGAAGCGGGAGATGCGCTTGAAACGTGAACAGGATGGACTGAAGGCATTGGTTTCGGGACTGGTTGGCGGATCTGCGCTCCTGCATACCTGGGAGAAAGAGTGGAAGGAGAAGTTCGGCGGTGAAGAGAAGGATGAAGTGGATGCCCTCGATATCGACCTTCCGGAGTCGGATGACGAAGACAATGACGAAGAGGAAGAGCGAAGGAGGAAGAAGCCTAAGGTTGAGGTTCCGTCTCCACCGCCCACCACCTCTGTGCCCGCTGGTTCGCCTGTCGTTCCCGAGAAGAGGAAGCGTGGTCGACCACGTAAGGTGATACCACCCGTGGCACCAGTTGAAAAAATTGGAGCCAAACTGGAAGCTCAATCTCAAGCACCACAGTACCTTTTGGCCACATTCGCGCTGTTCTCCTTCTTCAACAACCCCTTCAGTGCAACAGCATCTACGTCAGAACATACCCACGATGGAGTGATCCTCAGCGCAAGACCCCACTCTACTGTCAGCACGTATCAGTCATTGATTCAAGCCTTCCACCTTCTCGTTTCGGTTTTAGTCTTCATCTCCATTCTTTGGCCGTGGGTGGGCAAGATCAATGCTCGATTCAATTTTGATTTTGCAGCTTTCCGCGCCGCTAAGGAGGTCCGTGGCCAATCTGTGACACGCACTACTAGTCTCTTGGCAGCCCTTGAGCCGGCTAAGAGAGGCGAGCAAGGCGAGGCGAAGCGACTTACAAAGGCTCTCGGATGGGGTCGCAAAGGAGAGTCGTTTGAGGAAAAAGGACTGGAACAGCGAGCGTGGGTCAGACTTGGAGAGATTTGTGTCTTTAATCCAGGTTTGTGATCTTTGATTATGGATTTTAGTTTGATCTGACCGGGATTCGATAGACCAAACATCATTGATCACTCGATTGCTCACAATGTACCGACTTCGCACTCGTCTTCCTTGGTTGAGCGCCAGCGCGGGCGACTTGAGCACTCTGGCTATGTTGTCGTACCCTGTCGGCAAGAGACATGCGGGTAGGATCTGGGAAGCTGCGAAACGGGACGGGGGCATCACTTGTGCATACGAGCGACTCGTATTAGGCTCTGTTGGTGTCGACGAGGCCGTGTCGAGGTTGAAAGCTGCGGGTACCAAAGCTGAATGGGACAGATACACACCAATTGGTGTTGTCGCGTGTACTCTTGTCTTGGAACGCATCAAGGCACATCTGGAAAGCATGTTCGTCGAGTCTGTCATCCCTGCTAGCCTTGAAGCCGCCAGTGAAAGCGACAAAGAGGACGACCTCCGCAGGATCACAGTTGACGCTGCTCGTTCCTTGGGAGGAAATATGGCGGAGCTTGGAGACGTCTTTGAGAAAGTGTGGCTTGGTGGTGGTGGACTGGAAGGCGTTTGGGTCGACGAGGACGAGGACGAAGATGATGAGGAGAAGGATGGCGTGGAGCGTAACATCAAGTCGCTGATGCGTGGAATTGTGCTTTACAGGAAGCTCTTCCCCTCGGCTGTGATGGGATGTGGGGGCGAGGGCGTATCTATTCTATTGAGCCCACCGCCGAGTCCGTCGTTGACTGACCATGAAGGTGCGGGGTACAAGTTGAGGACGATCATGGGCAGGAGTGTGTTCGATAATGAGGAAGTCGAGGAGGCGAGGGACAGGGTTGTTGATATGCTCGTCACGTCGGAACGGCGTGGTCGGCCGTGGGGACAGGTTTAACGATTTTGGTTAGGACGTGGACCAACAAGTATTTGCATATCTATATTTTAATACTTTTATCCTTGTTGTACGGGGGAATTCATGCCTGGATATTTAAATGAGATGATTTATCACAAGAACGATGTTCATGATACCAAGGATGAGTATTGGCTCTCCTTGTGTCGCAGTTTCTCTTTATCGTTCAAAGATAGCTGTATGCATATACACTTCTTTTCTGCGCCACTCAACTGTCTGTTCCTCTTATTTTTTGCTTCGCCTCTCCCATTTCCTCCTCAGCTGGTTTCCGGAGAGCAAAGTGTCGCGTGTGTGAACGAGCACTCTCAGTAGGTACGTTTGTTCTTTTGAGCATTTTTCGGTTCAAAGCGCTTATTCTACCTGAACGCATTACAGTGGAATTTCTTCAAGGTGGCCACACTATCGAAATTTTGAATTCATGGCCACTGACGTATCCATCAACGCTGAAGCTGAAGTACGAGCACAGGTATTTTTTTGCACAGGTGCCAGTTGAAAGTATGACTGTCGTCGAACCGTTCCAGGAGAGTATAGCATCGTCCTTATCGAACACCAAAAAAAAGGGCATCCATATCATGATTATGACGAAGTCCTGCCTCGTATTATTTATTGGAGTACCATGCATAGCGTAGAGGTAAGAGACACAAGGGAAGGGGAGACGACACAGGTTTAGATACTGTTCCACAAGCGGTAGAAAAATAAAGTAGGGAGTACAATGATCATCCAAAATTAGTCCCGAACGTCATCCCGACTCGTCATGGACACCTCTGTGTCTTTGTTCAAGGGACACGACTGCTGCTCCACCACTTGAGCCTCAATGTCTATTGCAAGGACCGAGCTCTGAATGGTGGATTCTTCAAGTTGAGAACTTGTCGTGCTGGAATGTTCTGAAAGTGTTTGGAAATGAAGCGACGACACTGTACTTCCGTCGTTGTCTTCTCTGGGGCGTGTATGTCCCACCGCTGCTCGGCCAACAATGAGTGTAGGTGCGATTCCCTACATAAAATACTTGATAATGACAAGGGAGTCTCTGAGGGTCATGGACACACCTTTGCAATGCCAGCCATGGTATCAAAGTAATAAATCCATGGAACATTTTTGTAATTAGTGAAAATCAGATCTAAGATCAGAGTTATTGAATAGAGGGCTGAGGATTCCACCAGCACTTCAATCAAACGGCGATATACTCCCAGTCGACCCCCTGCTACATACCTAACACCGACAATGGCCACAATGTGGTATATGATGAGCAAGGTGCAAGATAATGTTGTCACCAGAGTAAAGGACACATAGAGCGTGATGAATACATCCACAAGTGTGGATGCAATGGAATCATAATATACCAGCATGGCTCTTGATACTACATAAAATGTTGAGTGTTATTATGAGCATGAAAGGCATAGTAGATGGGAGCAGACACCATACCAATTGCAGAAACTAGGGAAAATATGGGAAGCAGAACAACAAGCCAGTGCCGGCCCCAAACCATCCAGCAGCACCAAATCTAGAGTCGACACAACGGTGAGCTGATGTGGATAATCCCCAGCAGAATCGCACACACAATATATAAGTCCGTGAGAACGGTACTGATAGACCCTGTAATTGCCACTACCCAGTATGCTGCTGAGATATTGGTCGAAGAAAGGGTCGAAAATACTGTCCAAAAGTTTTGTCCATTTTTGATGAATGCCAAGTGCATCCATAACCAATTGGCAGCAACATTGATAGTAATCAGAGTATGGAGGAGACTGATAATGACCACCAAGACTTGTCGAATTGGCGAACATTTGTTGATGACTGTGCCATCTATTTCAGCTCGGGTGTCATAGTAGAAATGCTCCTGGCTCACATATATTCCACAATATGACAGCGAGGATGCCCGTGTATATGCCTGATATCAGTCAACATCTACATGTCAAGACACCGAACATCAATGCTCACCGTGCAACAGTGCATAGAGGATCCCGGAGTTCAGCTGAGCATCAAGAAATTGAAATATGATAGCCTTGTCATCGTTGGTAAGATCTGAAGGAATGTTTGTCAGGATCGCCATGGGGGAAGCAAGGACAACGAGATAGTGTATTATGACGATAACATACACCAACCCTCTTATAAACAGTACTGGACATGCTCACCGGCGGCTGCAAAGATATCGGTATCGAGTCGGAGCGGGATCTTGATGTACTGGCTGTTATTGTATGAAGAGTATACAAACTGCGAGACTCTTAGAGAGATGTCCTGTTAACCATCCTGGATTCCTGGTGAGGTCTCGGCGTGCCTGCCGACTTGTGCTTTTCCATCGTGGTGTGAGTCCTGATTGGTGCATATTACCGTAAAATTGAATATCGTCGTTGCACTAAGTGCGGGGAAAGTATTGGCAGCAAGGACATCAGCTGTCGCAAATCACACAGAGATCATGTCCCACAGTACGGTTGTATACGATGGGAAAGCCCACCTTGGAACTAGAGCAGCTATCAGAAAGGTAGGAAAGTTAACATATCACATATCCCATGATGAACTTGAACCCCGGTCTCTTCTGGACGCCGTTAGCAGTACTCGGTAACCTCTGAAAGCAGGGAATTGCGTGACGATTACGGAGTTCATCCCCTGTGCACATCGATAGATCTTCATCAATTGTTATTCGGAGACTAGAGATGCGGTCCAATGCTGAGAATAGGCTGCCGAAGTCATAGAGGCGAACACCGACATCGATTTAGAGGCCGAGGCATGACAAAATTGACGAGCAATTACACATAGGATGACCCTCGAAAAGCCTGATCAGGATCACGAACAAGGTGAGATGCCTGCTCAACGAGCGACGGAGAGAATAAGGTTACCATGTCGTGACCACACACGACGACGACGACGACGCAACTCATTACACCTTTATTGATATTATCATTCTGCAGAGAACACCTATATGTCGAGCTACAATGAGAATAGGATCTTAAAATACTCACCTATCTCGCCCTCCTTAGGTTCCTTCCCACTTCCGTAATTCCGATCTCATTGACGGTAGCTCCAAGGATTGGTTTATAGCACCCAGCTTGATAGATCCCACCTCTCCAGTTCCGGAGTTCATAGTGGAAATGGATCACAGCGAGTCTTGACAGATGGCGACCATCCTTAACCAAGGAAGCCTGTGAAGACGAAGTATCTGACACTCTGCCTCCAATAACTATGCTTCATGTTCGCTCGGAGCTCTGTTGACGTTCGAACACCTTTCTAGATGATTTCATGCTAGCGTTTACAAGCACGCGTAGAGACAGACGTTCCTTCGAAAGATGCCGATTTATCACCCTGTTTGGAGTAAAATTTCCTATCATTAAGGACACTGACGTACAGAGCAAACTAATCGCCACCCAAGTCTGGACAATAGGTGCTTGAACACTGGCGTCATCGTCTCACCAGTCCTTGGAACTTGAACACGAATCCTCGCCACTGCCGGCCTAGTAGTGAGGAGGCGTCAAAGGCGGAAAGCAGATAGGAAAACACTCACTTATAGTACCTGTAGTTGAAACCGGTCGCATTGCACAAGCGCCACTCGAAGCTGTGATAGTCGTTGAAGTGTGCTATTCGTAACGGTAGTGCATGGCGTTATTCTGTCTCCATCCTCTTCCGTATCATATTCTGCATCGACCCATCTCTCCCGCTTCACAGGCTGCCCGGTTCCATGCCACCGCCGTTCCTTCCTCCGCTATGGCACGCAGTACGATTCTCATACCTTCTCGACCAGAAATGTCTCAGGCTACCATCGAGCGTCGGTACCACACGAATCTTAACACCAGATTCCAGTCGTTACGCACGATGGTTCCTGCTCTTCGAGTTTGGAATGGAATGCTAGACCGAAGAAGAGCAAAAGGACGAAGGTCGGAATCATGGTTGAAGACAACTGATCAAATACCGTTGACGAGCGAGGATACGTTGGAGGAAGTGCATTCGAAGAACTTTGTTGAGAGGCTATACGAGACAAGCCGGCTTTCTATGTGCCGTTCAGGAGGGAACAAGTCGTCATGAACTTGATTCTCTCTTATGAACGCATGCTTGAGGACCAAATCCCAGAAAGGATGTCGTCGATTATCTCCGGGGGTGGTCTCGAACTTTCCATGGAAATCGAACTGAGTTTTCCTGGGTTTCAAGTTGATGGGCACGCAAAGTAAGGTAATAGATGAGCGACGTACATATGATAAAACACGAGATTGAGCTTTGTAGCACCCAGAGAATAGCGCGGTCTCCAAGAGTCACCAGTTGTACCCCGGTCGACAGCTTCGATGGCTGGTTTTCGAGGTAGAGCAACTGCGCCGATATCTCACAAATGGCAGGAAGTCATGTGGCGTGTAAGAAACCGAGACTTTATAAGTAGTTCGAATTCAGTCATACCGACCACAATATTAAGACGTACTTCACAATACTACCCCAGTGGTCCAGCGTTGTAAGTATGCCGTGGCTATAGAAGGGAAGTAAGAAAGTTAGACCGCTAGTGATAGGCTCCCACGTACGCAATGAAAACTTTCCAATCCAACATACTTATCTCCTTCATAAATTTAGTCATCTCCGTGCACGCAACACTTACAGAGTGCTCGCTCGCTGCCCCATCGATACATTGAGTGACCAGCCACCGCCAAAGACCGGGAGGAGGTATGTAGTCGTTGCTCAAGCGCTCAGACGCGGAGAAGATCCTAAGGTCAACCAGAAAACATTATTGACGCGTGTTGGAACGTCGGTGCTTCTGTTCTCGTGCATAGCTCGTGTTTAAAATTTGAAGGATGGCGTAGAGCACGACATCAAATTGATGGTCCGTCGAAGAAGCTCTTCAGGTGCAAGGTGGAGGACGGTCATGGGCAGGAAGGTGTTCGATAACATGAGGAAGTTGACTCGCGTCGGTTGGGCCCGGTCATGGGACAGGTCTGGGACGATCGGTTCCGAAGCTTCCTTCAGGCACTCATCGTGCTGCTCGCTTCATACGACCATCTTCCACAGCCATGCCTTCCTCCCTATCTGTATCTGACGATAAAGAGGCTATCAAATCTGCCGAAAAGGTCAACCAGCCTAGGAACAAACAGCCCGAAGTCGAGAATTCGACAGATATTCGTCGTAGAAGAAAATCCACAAGGGGACTGATGGGCATATGAGGATTCACGAGTATTTAGTCAAAGGTGCATCTGCGATCATCATTTGCTTTAAATTGGCGAAGCTCATGGGAAGTACAGGGAATGATCAATCCGACTACGAGCAGAAATTCCCCGAAGACAAGCAATACGAAGAACTGCAACCAATGGCCAGGGTCACCGTAGAGAACATACTTTGAAGAGCGCGCTGCATTTGATATCGGCATGGTAGATGGATGGAGGGATGTTTTGGATGTTTTGCTGGTTTGTGTAAGTAAAAGTGCTGTTAGATGCCTTTTTTTCACTGATTAGTAAACAGCTATTCTATTCTCTACGATGGTCACTACATTCACCACACAGACATCGCAGAGCCTTCAAGGCGACTACGTTCATGTCGCAGCAGCGCTCCTTTTGAGCTCATCGACGTCCAGCGCACATCGGCCAACGTTTCCCTCGCGAACGAGGTTCTTCGTCAGGCCCCTCACCCCATTCTCTGACTTCCGGCCCACGACATCCAATTCCTTGGTCGACAGACCGTAGTTCGGCAGTCTTTCATTCAGTCTGACTACCGCACTCTTTGCCATCCTGACAAAACAATGGTTCACTGGTACATGGCCGCAGTGCCACAGACGTCGTCAATTTCGATGGCATGCGACTGCAGCAGTGGCGCGTGGGTTTCATTGTTGGAATACTACCCGTCCTCATGACCACGTTGCTTTGTATCCTTTTGTTGGGTCTTAGTCCCGCTTCAAGCGTCGAAGGCATACGTCGTCAGGCCATCACATCTATATCGCTTGCTGTGTATTTCGCCAACTTCCTGCCCAGTATATACCCCTCGTACCCATACAAGATGTCGCTATCCCAAGACATTTTACCCCCCTATACTCATATCATCATCTTCAATACAGTCATCCTTCGATGCGCAGATACCGGTCCTAATCATTGCCAGTACTGGAAAATACTCGTATTGATGCACTTCGAGAGACTATAAAGCACAGCGCGTACGAAATGGAAGCGACTGCATTGTCCTAGTTATCTTGCATGTCCTTCAACCCCGGCGTATGGAGCATCATTGTCGAAGAAGCCAGTGCTTTACCGTTGAACTCTGCCGCGTTTCTGAAGCACCGCCCAGAAGGAATTTCGGAGATGTGCTGTGCCCTCATCGGCGCTATCCTGAAGAAAGAAAACTTGATTGGCTCATTTGCACACACCTTCGTTATACTGCGAACGACGATTTCTTCATGCTGTCGCCTAGACTACAAGTCGACAGGGAGCGATTGCACTGTCTATCTAGCCCGGCCTAATGTATCGCCGAGAGATCCGAAACTTGGTAAAAGCACAGCTCACAAACTCGACAGACGAGGGCCTTCGTCTGCAGCCGGGCAATCTGCTCCGGAAGTACAACTCTTCACTGAAGAAGGCGATTGTACCCAATGTTTATTCCATGCAATTACATTAACCTATTGGTGTATCCTCTACATCTCTCCTCTCGTTTTGATGCCAAACGGATTGCAGATTTTTTCAATTCCTGGCGCAGACCATCACGCAGTATCCCTCTCGACAGCCGTTGGCACATATCTGTCAACGAATCCCCCGAGCACAACTTGAAGGATCCCCGGCTACGTTCTTTGTTGAAGATGGCTGGCTCGCCTTCTATCCAAATGGCATTCCTTCTATCGATAGCCACCTCGAAGGAGGCGGCAGCCAACGTGCGCTGTTTGACTATGAAATAGTGGAAGGGAACGATGTCTTAAACGTGTTGGTTGTCCCAGCGCCGTGCATACTGCTTCCTCGCTAACTTCCACCAGGCTGGTCTTTTCTCGGCCGAGGTTACGACCCTCATTGTCCAAACGCTGTAGAGCCTATAGCTCGATTATACGCCGGTCACGACGTCGCCTCTGTACGAACTAACCCAAGTCCAGCGGGCGGCTGCAAATGGAGCACTTGTGAATGATAGCAGGCCTCACGTCGTTCTCTGATTTTCGATCAGCAACGTCCCACTCATGGGTCAACGGCCTCTGCTTTACAAAGCTCTCTCTTAGTTTAGCCAACGCACTGGTTGCGGTTCTACTGAAACAATGGATCCATCTATACTCAGCAGTCCCATCTCGAGCGCATGTCGTGTACTTCAATTCCCGTACATGAGTTTTCTCCTGGTTCTGATGAGCGCGTCTCTTGGGGACATTCCTCACTGACCTGGTAATATGTATATCATTCATAATCCTGCTCAATCGGTCATCTTACCCATCTTCAAGCTTTAAAGCTTGAAATCTCAGAAGAGCCTCGCGTTCGCACTCTCAAAGATGTGGAACAAGATACCGTCAGACGTAGCGATGAGAGGTCAATCACTAGGGCAGGTTTAATGATTTCGGTTACGACGTGGACTGAAAGAAGTATTTGCATAGCTATATTTTAATACTTGTTTCTTTGTTGTACAGAGGAATTCATGCTTAGATATTTAAATGAATTTGGTGAATTTGGTGATTTGAATCAGACAGTGATTCTGAGAGACGGATGTAGTCCTTAGTATTGATAGTTGATAGAGGATACAAAACGAGCATCTGCTTCCTGGTCGACGCAAGTTCGATACGGTCAAAATTGAAATAACGTTCGTCGTCCGGAGTGTCGTACGGGTAAACCCAATGCACCTGCCCCCGGTCGTCAATATCATGAATAGAGTCAAATCAAGATACGAACCAAAGCACCGACATGTAGGATAGCATCAGCTTCTTCTGCTGCCCTGTTCCATTCCTCTTCTTCAAACCGAAATTGTCCGAACTGAAGTCCTCAGTTAATACCTCCAGTCGAGTGAGGAAGACTATAGTCAGCTTCGGGGCGAACTTGAAGGAAGCGGCGCATAGGCCTTGTGCAGCTTGAGTAATAGCTGGTCGTAGACCTTGCTATATTCGATGATCATGCCGATATTTTTCTGAGGGATACCAAGGAAATCGTTTTGGGGAAGGGTGATAGGTTCCTTGTGCGCAGTCGTAAATCAATATCTCGACAGCTTTGACGAGGCCAGAGATAGTGAGTTCGTCAAAGACCAGTCCCAGAGGTCCGTCGACAACGAAGACCTTGCGGATCTCGAAGATGAGACGCGTAGCGAGAATGGAATGCCCGCCGAGATCGAAAAAGCTTTCTTTTAACGGTAAAGGCTGGGGCGCATTTGGAAGTATTTTTGACCAGAGCTCGCGCATCTTTTCTTCGGTTGATGATGTCTTACCAGTGGCTGGTGCGGCGGCCGCAGATTGAGCAGGATCGGGGAAGGGTAAGGCGGGTTTGTCATTCTTGCGATTAGGGTTGCCAACGTTGAACATTTTAAAGTAACAAACCTAGTGTGTGTGTCAGCGTGGCCATGATATGAGGGAACAGGCGACATACGGGTCGGGAGACCGTGTGCTAGGCAGTTTCTTCTTGAGATGCTCTTGGTCGGAGTCTTTGATCAGTCACCGGTACTTTTAGACACCACGCCCAAGTCAATCGATGCCCCAGACCTCCAGGGTACATCTTGAATACGATATCCAAGATTGACTTTCTTGAATTGAGGGTGACGGAGCTTCCGACATTGAGTAAGCTGGGGGAGCAAGGAAAGAATGGAAATGGAAGAATTTGGGGGCGTGGCCAAGTGGCCTAAATAGGCTTATGGCGCCTCAGCGGCCTTTCTCTTTCGCAAGTCACCATTGTAAAATGCATCGACGAATACGGCGGCGGCGACATCCACCTCTATTGAGTAAATTCATAATGCAGGGGATATCTCTTCCATCTCCTTCGCCTCTCGAGCGCGTCCAGGCTCAGCTGGCAACGCCAGCGCGACATCCTTTGGCAAAATTCATTTGACAAGTATTCTATCGTTTGACCACCATTCCATTGTAGTCAAGTCCTTCGAAGAAGATTCCGTGTGGAATGTCGCCTTCTCTCAAGGTATGTCATTGATTTGATGCGCATGTTTACTTATATACAGACTCCAGAGTCGACGTACGCCATAGAACTCGGTGTGATGTTGCTGGACATGGTCCGCACGCCTGGGTATTGTCACATTCCAAACATGAAAGCCAAGTTGCAGTGCTGAAGTTTGAAAAGATATTGCAAGTCACGGAGGTAGAGAAGGAGAAACGCACATCGCCGCTCTCTTTGTCGTATTTTTTTTGTGTCATCTTCGATATGAGTCGCTCCTTCGTGGTAGGTGGGGGTGCTTGCTTACACCTTCTTCATAAGTTTTGCGTCGCTGACCCGCCCTCTTTATTGCAGAACAAACTTGGAACAAACACAAGAACGACTTGGCGAATTTGTCTGTCGTATGAAGACTGCTCTGGCTACGTTCTCTGGTCTCAGTCTATGATTATTCTCCTTTCAGTTGTGTTCACAGACACTGTAGCATCTCTGTCGTTTCCTATTTAAAAAACACGCAACCGATGTATTCAGGAACGAGTGTAGTCGCCGCTTTGAATTTCCTCAAGGCTCTTGAATCTTTGACGTCGTACCAAGCAGACTGTTTGAGTATATATGAACCTGTCACCTCGTGTTGGAACACTCTGCTGGAAAATGAACTCGTTATATTGTTTAGCGACAACTGGCTTCAGAAAACGGCATTCGCTAACTTGGTTAATTATATGTGCTTATTCGAAAGGTCATAAGGTGAGATGGGACCTCAGTCACCGCATACCCACCGTCAGAGTACAACCATTACAGCACATCCAGACGTCATTCTCGCGAAGCATCCTGTAGCATGGGTCAGCCACAGACTTGAAATGACCCCGAATAGCTCTTGAACACAGAGCGCAAAAATACCCTATACGTCCGTCCACACTACATGCCGAAACACAAGGCGAAATTAGAGGAAAGAGTGGAGGGACCAGAATAAGAGGGAGGGAAGGAAGCTGAGGCCTGAGGGCCTATACCTCCACCACGTTTTGTAGATACCTCACTTGTGGATGACGAAATCCTGAATCTAAAAAAAACATCTGTATTATGGTTATGAAGACGTGCTGTCCTTGAGTATTATGCGTAGCATAGAGACACAAAGGAGTAAAAAAAGGGAGGAGGGGGGGTGGTTGTTTAAAGAAGTATGATACTATTATACGGCTGATCAAAAAAGAAAGTAGCGATTACGATGGTCCAAATTTATTCCGAAATATCAGCCTGACTCCTCACGAACACCGATTCGTCTTGTTCGACGGATACAAATCGCTGCTGCTCTGGTTGAGCCTCAATGTCCATCGCAAGGACTGAGCTCTGAGTGGTGGATTCTTCAAGTCGAGAACTTGTCGTGCTGGAATGTTCTGAAGGTGTTTGGAAATGAAGCGACGACACTGTACTTCCATCATTGTCTTCTCTGGGGCGTGTATGCCCCACCGCTGCTCGGCCGACAATGAGTGTAGGTGCGATTCCCTACATAAGATACTTGATAATGACAAGGGAGTCTCTGAGGGTCACGGACACACCTTTGCAATGCCAGCTATGGCATCAATGTAATAATACCATCCAACATCACTGTTATTAATGAAAGCCAGAATTAAGATCAGAGATATTGAATAGAGAGTTGAGGATTCCACCAGCACTTCAATCAAACGGCGATATACTCTCAGTCGACCCACTGCTACACGCCTAACACCGACAACGGCCACAATGCGGTATATGATGAGCAAGGTGCAAGATAATGTTGTCACCAGAACAAAGGATACATAGAGTGTCAAGGAAACATCCACGAGTGTGGATACATGAACGTAGCCATAATATACTGTCACGGCTTTTGATACTACATAAAATGTTGAGTGTTATTATGAGCATGAAAGGCATAGTAGATGGGAGCAGACACCATACCAATTGCAGAAATTAGGGAAAATATGGGAAGCAGAACAACGTGCCAGCGCCGGCCCCAAATCATCCAGCAGCACCAAATCTAGAGTCAACACAATGGTGAGCTGATGTGGATAATCCCCAGCAGAATCGCACACACAATATATAAGTCCGTGAGAACAGTACTGATAGACGCTGCAATTTCCATCATCCAATACACTGCTGGGAGACTGTCGCCAAGGGTCAAAAATACGGTCGAAAAATTTTGTCCATTTTTGACGAATCCAAAGTGTATCCATAATAATTTGCCAGCAAAATTGATAGTAATCAGAGTATGGAGGAGAATGATAACGACCACCAAGACTCGTCGGATTGGCGAACATTTGTTGATGACTGCCGTCTATTTCAGCTCGGGTGCCATAGTGGAAATGTTCCTGGCTCACATATATTCCACAATGTGACAGCGAGGATGCCGGTGTATATGCCTGATATCGGTCAACATCTACATGCCAAGACACCGAACATTAATGCTCACCGTACAACAGTGCATAGAGAATTGTGGTGTTCAGCTCAGCATCGAGAAATTGAAATATGAAAGCCCTGTCATGGTTGGTAAGATCTGAAGGAATGTTTGTCAGGATCACCATGGGGGAAGCAGGGAGAATGAGATAGTGTATTATAACGATAACATACACCAACCCTCTTATAAACAGTACTAGTCCCGTTCATCGGCTGCTGCGAAGCTACTCGTGGGTATCAAGTCGGAACGCAATCCTTACGTACCGACTGTGTTCGACATCGACGACTTGATGAACCGTTGACAGATTCAACAATCGTGACAAAGACGCAACTCGAAGTGCGATATTGCCGGAGAAAGTCCCGTATTGTACGAAGAGTGATCAGACGAACTCTCAGAGATATGCCCCGCCGGATTAGGAAAATCGTGAGTCGTGACAAGGAAGACACTTGGTGAGATCAGAAATCTCGGCGCGTCTCAAACCTGAGCTCGTTCGATCATGGTAGGTTTCGTTACAAGATACGATATTAGTGACTGCTACAATTGGTGCACTTCTAACTGATCGTGTATATTCGAGTCCGGAGAAAATTTTTGGATGAAAGGGCATCAACTATGGCAAAGATGATATCCCACAGAACAACCGTAGTATATGGTGTGAGAGTTCACCCTGGAACTAGCACATGTATGAGAAAGGTATTAAAGATAAAACATCACGTACCCTATGATGAGCTAGAACCTCGGTCTCTTCCAGATGCTCTTAGCAAGATGCAATTAGTGGTACTGGGTAAACCTTTGAAGGCCGGGATCGCGCAACATATTAAAATCCCTGCCATCTCCATTCACGCTGATAGGTCTTCATTAATCGCTGGTTGGAGAATGGAAGTATGATCCAATGGTGAGAGAATAGGTTGCTGAAGCAGACCAACATTGATTCAGAGGTCGACCGGTCACCGGCAAATTCGCTGGCATGATAGCACGACAGAATTAACGGGGAGCAACTAAATCAAGCTACGAAGAAAAATAAGCGGGCACCTCAAAAATACTGGTCAGGATCACGGACAAAATGAAGATGCCAGCCGGGCGGTGCACACACCGACAACATTATGGAGGTGATGGCACAACCCATGACACCTTTATCGATATTGGCATCCCATATAGCCCTCTACTGTATATGTCGGGGAGAACCGCACAGAGGCCAATGGAGAATCAAACACGTTCCCAGATGTTTTCTGTTCGCATTTACAGACACACGGCAGTAAGAAGCCAAAGTGAGATTCCGTCCAAATTTCCAAATTGAGTTACCTACCCAGGTACATGCTTCTCTACCTTGTCCATATTCCAGCAAAGGTATGGTCGCAACTCGTATCCGTAGCTGGCGTCACTGACACGAGAATAACAGTGTCGTCGTGTCAGATGATGTCCCCTGTTCAATGGGCGACTAAGCCTCCTTTCTTTCCTTCTAATCTTGACCTACATCCGCGACAACGACAGGAAGCTCAAGACAATTCCAGCACGTGCAGCATATTTTTCGCCTAATCGCTGGTCGCCGAAGGATGTAGAGAGGATGGCATCGAGGTGCGAGCTCGGTGCCCCATCGATAGACGACCAGCTGCCGCCAAAGACCGGGAGGAGGTATATAGTCGTTGGTGGAGTACGTCGCCTGTCTATTCTCTGAAATGTATTAATGATGCCGTAGGCGGGATTCCTCGGCGGATGGATCGTCCTGCAGCTATTCAAACGCGGCGAAGACCCGAAGCGTATCAGAGTACTCGACATTCGTCCTCCAAGGCGCTTGGATCTCCTCGAAGGCAAGGCAAAGGACGTGCAATTCTTATAAGCCGACATTAGTGACAAGATGGCCGTGGACGTGGCTTTCAGTGAGCCTTGGCCAGACAACGACGAGTCTCCGATATCAGTATTCAACACGGCTGCGAATATCCGGTTCTACGAACGACGCGCTTCCCTAATCCGACCTCGATCAGAGACTTCTTCTCTTCTGAAGCATGCTCTACGATCTCTCACCTCAAATTCGAACTCGGTTCGGTATGACACAATGTTTCCAAGGCCATCGCCTCCTCAATCCTACCCAATCTGCAGCATCTCGTACTCGGCTTTGGGTTTACGTATTACCGACGCCAGAGTGCCCTCCTCGATATGATTCGTTCTCGCTGTGAAGCAGGACTACTGAAAACGATTGAAGTACAGTTTCATCAGAAAGGGATCCATTGTGCTGCTTATGGATATATAACATCCGATATTCGAGCTCTCATCGGGGACAATTTGAAGATGCGGGTTGAGAAGTGGCGACCACTGCATCTGGACCACCGATCGTTCTTTTGGGACATATAATTACCTATCCGCAGAAGTTTGTATAATATCGAAACGTGATTGGGATGCTGCTTGAGCGACTAGGTATCACGAAAATGTGAAACAGCAGTTGTACCATACCGACTCCTAGCCTGAGTGTGAACCTAATCTCGTGAAACTAGAAAGTTTATGTCTAGACTCTTCACTCGAACCATTGTGTCGCCGAGTCGATAGATGCTACCACTCTGGAGAGACACGAGGGACGAGTATAACGTGTGCGATCGAGAGATGACATCTCGGGAGAGTCTTGTATCACTGAGGCAAAAGAAGGACTCGGTCGACCCCACACATCCACACATGCGATGCTTTCCTTGTCGTCCGCGGGTTGCTACCGGAGGCAAACGTAAAAAGAAGGGTGACAAACAGTATCAAACTTAGCCGGACTGCGAAAATATCATGAACCTCGAGCATGGACCAAAGTACGGCAACCCACTCCTTGTTCTCACTTCTGATTGTAGGAGCCTGGCCCATCGTTCGAAACGACGAGGTCCAAAACTGCAGCAATAGCTTCGAAAATTCCTTTCGATGATGCACAGAGAAGTGCGTCGGCACGGAATTGATGACGGAAACTCAATAAATTGTAGATGGTGGCGACTCTAGACGATGATGGTCGCAAAAACTATGTAACGCGTTCCTGGCACGATGTAGACCATCGCTGAGAATTCTGAGGCTGAGAGCACTTATAAATGTAAATATATGTATTCTTATCAGCATATTCAATACCAACAACATACTTTTACGGCTTGTATTTTACTTTGTTGGTCTATGAGAAGACACGTGTCAATGAAGCGTTCGAATTTGCAGCGTGCTTCTGATGAAATAAGAACCGTTGCGTAGGGCCGACAGCTTCGAGACGAAAAGAGTCAAGTTGCTCGACAAGGCACCCGACTTGTGAGGCTGCATCATGGCCCGAGGATGCCCTCATTCACATCCTGCAGATACCCTGGGTCAGACGATTCTCATATAAAAGCTAGACCAAAGCGACATACTCAGTATCAGTAAAACATGTCTGCCCCTACATCCGTTGCTACCCGCTCCACCGAGGGCACTGTCGCTCCCAAGGAAGCTTTGAAGCTCCGTCTTGACCTCAACCTCGAGGTGGAGATCGCCATCCAGGCCAAGGTCAATGGCGATATCACCCTCTCTCTCCTGTGAGTTGATGATTTTCGCCGTCTGGCGGGCCACTATGCTGACTGTTCTCTTCTGCAGTGAGTAAATGGTCCATAGGACGGAAGAGAAGATACTTCGATCGTAGTTGTTAGCTCCACAAGGTGAGCTTCTCTGCTGAGTATCAGTCATTGGATGCTGACGCCCATTCACCTAGCCTATAACCATGTAGATTGCCTTCTATCCTGTTTCCCCTTTCGTTGTGCTGTATTAGTTTTACCGGCGTCTATACACCTAGTACATACCAATATCAGTATTGTTTCGGGGGCTTCACGCATTGAATGATCGCGAGCACCGATAATAGTCTTGTTGGGAAAGTCGGCAAGTGTAACATCTCTTCAAAGAGCGTGGTACTTTACCTCTCATACCTGGCTAACAGAGCTACGCTAAAGGACTTCTCGCGTTGGAGTTGTAGTTTCACGTGTTTACCGTAAGCAAGAGGTGCTTTAAGAAACTGCGAATCGTCCTTGGGCCGACCCTAGGCGCAAGGACAACGAAGAGTCCCGCTGCCGTAGACGATAGAGTATTGTCCGTCCAGGTAATAGAACCGATAGCACAGAAAGCGAAGAATGCGCCACGGGAGAGTCGAACTCCACGCTGATTAGCATCAGACCCTTTGTCCACAAGCGCGATATCGATTGTCGGGGTTGAACGCTGGCAGGGCAGTGGCAAGGCCTCTAGCCTGCCTGCAAAGCACGCAGAAATCCGTAGCAGCGAGGCTCGAAAGACATATTGCAATGTTCAGAATGCTGCCTGGAAACCACGAAGAACTGAGTTTGACATGCCAAGTTGGATCCGAAGGCAACCGACGCAGAGTCTGAAGGGTCGTCAATCACCCCATCACAGTTCCACAGAAAAACACGTCAATCGATACCCCAGTCTCCAGAGCATGTCTTCACTATGGTACGATGTCCAACACTGAATTTCATTATTTGAGTGTGGCGGCGGGCCATCAGCGCAATGTTACGAGAACGGAATGTGGCGGCTAGAAGAAACGGTCAGTGATACCTCAAGGCAGGGAAACCTCACGCAAGTAATCCCCCAAACCGCAATACAGAAGGTGCATTCCTGTCGTTACTCGAATTCTGCGCGCAGCGGCTCTGTTTTGCATAGTGACGAGTCAGGGTCGAGAAGGTCTTCTGTGAAATCTTCTAATAACTAAAGGAAGAAATGCTTGGTGACCAAGTCTTCAAGGAATAGGCCTGGCCGTCGTCTGATAAGAGTCAAGAGCGAAGTTTCCCACGATCAGCATTTTGTAATTTGGGACCCACACGCACCCACTCTTGACGAAAGCCAGCGTCCCGGTCCACGGTGAGGAAATTGAGAAGGTCACGCTCGTTACCAGAGGCCTGGAATCCTATCACGATCATATGAGCATAGCTGTAAAGTTATGAAATAGGAACCATTACGTGTGCAAGGCCTTTCTTTTTCGTCTTCGAGACCAAAGAAATCACCGAGGCCTCCGGTTCACGGACAGCACCATGGCGCCAGAATAATATCGTCTGTGCCCCAAATTCCTTGGTCAATACACCTTTAAAAGGAACAGCTTATCGAGGAGTCTTTCTCCATCCACAACATGTCTGCCCCAGAAACCACCTCCATCGCTACCCGCTCCAACCAGGGCACCGTCGCTCCCAAGGAAGCTTTGAAGCTTCGTCTTGACCTCAACCTTGAGGTGGAGATTGCCATCCAGGCCAAGGTTAACGGCGACATCACCCTCTCTCTCCTGTAAGTACATCTTCGTTCGTACTACTAACATGGTCTTTGAGGTGACTTTGATTTATAGTGAGTAAATATCCTCCGGCACGGATCTGGAGAGATTGTAGCAAAATGCATCGGGTTCAGGTGAGAATGGTTGCGTACCTGCTGTCTGGGGCTGCGATTTATTGTGTCATTAGGCCGATTGTCTTTCTCCTGTCATTCACTTGCCCTTTAACCAACATTATATCAGTATGCATTGGCGTCCGTACACCTGTCAGATACCAATATCAGTGTTGAATCTGGGGTCCGCGCTTTGAAACATGGGTGAATCATTTCCCTTGCATTAAGGATGCGCTGCACGCAGTCTGACAAGGTGCAAGCCTGCAGCACGTCAAAAAGATGAAAGATGAAGCGTAGATCTGAACCGTCGTTACATGTGTATTTTTCGCGTGCCATGGTTTCCTCGAACGGCTTCGTTGACGATGTTTGAATGTCGGAGTGGCGACAGATATTGATGGAACGCAGTTCGAGCTGCATTTGTGAGAGTATTACCCATTTAAGCTTAAGCGTAATCTTTACATTGAAAGAGTAGTCAATTCTGATTCACCCACGAGTTAATCACCATCGATCAAGGAGTATGGCGAATACATCGGCCCAGGACACTAACCTATGACCTATTTCTCTGCCGGCTTGATGATTACCTTGAGAGCCTTCCTGCTGTTGAGTTTATCAAGCGCCTTCTGGAAATCCTTGATCTCGAAGGCATCCGTCACCTTGGACCAAACAGTCAGAACCAGTCAAACCCCCGACGGATTTGACGTACCATCCCTTTCACATTAATCTTTCCGCTGTCCAAGTAAGCGACGGCGCGAGGGAAGCAATACGTTTGGGCAAAGGACCCAATAATCTGGGAAATATATATGAGCCTTGCATCAAAATACCAAAGTAAAGGATAAGTTAACGCGAATTTCATCCCCAAATATTTTGGACGGTGACCAATGAACGCGGTCGGCATTGGCATAGACTCCGTAAATCATTAGAGTACCGCCCCGCCGAACATAATTGATCGCATCGTTGGCAACCTTCTCTGATCCAGTAGCCTCGACCTATGAGCATATCGAATGAGATATCTGAAAGGAGTTATCTACAAACCACCCACGACTGCATCAAAGCCATAGGGATAGTCCACTTTGATCTTATCCCACTGTGCTTGGGGATTCTCGCGGTCTAATTCGATGTACTCATCTGCAGCCCCGAGTTCCTTGGCGATGCGGGTCTTGATGCCCTTGCTGGCAGCGACGACGACTTTGGACGCACCGTTGAGCTTAAGTAGTTGAGAAAGGATCAAGCCTGTAAATATGCTTATCAGCATCGAGGATGCCAATGCGATATTGAAACTCCAACCTGTTGGTCCTGACCCAAGGATCAGAACTTCCGATCCAACTGGGAGATTCAACATGTCGGCGCCATGAATGGCACAAGACGCGGGCTCGACAAGAGTAGCTTCCTCGTCGGTAAGGTTAAAAATCTTGTAAACCTTCTTTTGATGGCTGCACGACGAGTAAGTAACACTGCTCTAGGTTAGAGCTAAGAGGATCACGGACGCGACAGCGTATTCTGCGAAGCCACCCGCGACGGTGCATCCCAGAGATTCGAAGTTTTCACACAGCAAAGATTTACCCCTGCGACAGTAGAAGCAGTCACCGCACTAGCACGAAACCATCAACATCACCATCTGAGGTATGAATATTTTGCATACAGTGATTCCGGGATCAGCTACGACACGATCTCCTTCCGCGAAGCCCTTGACTGATTGGCCGACTTTGGCAATCCTTCCGACCATTTCGTGACCGGGAGTGAGCTAAAGAATGGTATTAAGTCGCAAGAAAGGACAACTGTACGGTTTCGGACTGACGGGGAACTTGGTGATGAACTCTCCTATTATTCGTTCGGCGGTTAGTTTGATACATTATACTCCTTATTGGTATTTACCTTGGCTGATATGATGATCAGTCCCACATACTCCACAACATGCAACTATAAGCGACATTAATCACTCGTCAAGTCCTGCATGCAAAACGCAACTCTTGATCAAGACCTCATCTTCTTTAATCTGGGGAATCGGGGTAGTTATGATGTCCAAATTGTTAGCCTAGAGTTTCCGTTCAGCAAAGGCATGGCCCATCGCGAGGAACGATACGCACTCCGTGATAGTATACTGCCTCCATGATGGCCGTGAACAGATATGAGAGAGAGACTAATCAATTGAATTCTCACCGTCGCTTCTTTGCCGGGAGAATCAGATAGCCAGTTCACCGGAGCATGGTGCCGGTCAAGAAGTTATTAAGTACTGGCACCGGTCTCATGTGATTTTTAATATCGCCTTAGATCAAGAAGCTCTGACTATAGCACCGTTTTCGAACGTAGGTTCAGTATCCGCAAATATCAAAGTTTTCGGGGATTATGAATCTGACCTGTCTTAATGGTGGTTGTTGATAAAAGGAATACCGTTACGTGTTACGTGACTTAAATTTCCCGTGATGTGACATTACGCGTCATGCCCCGACTTGGAACGCAGAAAAAAAGAACTCTAGAATGGTACTAGGCCGTTATTGCATGTTTCGGACTATCTGATGAAGTAAGATTCTCTAAAGTTACGGGTCAGCGTTACATAGCTGCTGAGGCTTCCCGAGCTTCGCGGGCCTCTGCTTGATTCCTCCACTTCTCCCCCTTTGCTCTTACCAGTAATACCAACAGTCCACTGATCACCTGTACAATGGCAAATACAGTGTACATCCAGCCTGAATTTGACCAATAAGCAAACATATGTATTATCCAGCAAGAAACGTACCATCGCCAAGCGCGTCCTTGGGCAGGTGTTATAAGTCCTGAGAATGTCATACAATGAGGAATACGCAACCAACCTGAACGGGTACCGCAATCTCCACCGCAATAAAAGCCGCAATTCCACGGAAAAGACTGTTAAAAGCGACAGCACTGGATGAACGACCTACGTTCGCATCTACAAGATATGCCAATTCGCTCGAAAATATGGAGCTAAATTACCGCAGAACTATTAGAAGGACACGTCGTTTCAATTGGGACTTACATGGCAAATACTCCGGATAGAAACAACATTACACACACTGCCGAAATGTGCACATGTCGCTCCAGCACCCACCCAAATCCAACAACGGAAATAGGGAAAAGCCAAAGTCCATGTAATGTGCTGTTGAGGCGCATCTATAGGAAAACAATTAGTATGCAAATTTTAATTGTCATTGGAATAATGCCTTACCTCCGGGTAGCTTCGGCCACCACTCTCCATTGTAAGCCTTGCTACCTCGTAATCAGAGTAGCGGCCTCCGAATATACTTCCCACCATAGAACCTTGTACGACATACGTATTAGTTCCGAAAAATACGCGGTGAGCAAGAAGAAAACGTCGGCAAACCCAGTCCGAAAGAGAGCAACACGAGGCCTGTGTATAGCGCATCATATCCATAGGCATTAGCCAGGGTGCGAGAAGTCGTGTATACCACGGTAAAGCAGTACGAGAATAGTATACCTAACCAGGAAGTTATTAGACGCAGTTCGTTCATTGCTGTGATGGCTATTTTACCAGATGCCAGCAACAGTATGAAGTTGTTCCACCGCCGGATGACCAGCCACAACGTTTCAATGGGAGCAACGTCCTTCAGGGTGAGCTTTATGGGAGGAAGAGTTAATGGATCAGGTTGTGACGTTGGCTCCTGCTTCTCTATGTCAACCGTCGTGATAGGGTCTGCCGTTTCATTCGTCTCAGGTCGTTCCTTCGCGTCAGTTCGTTCCGCTAGCTTCGTCTGCAATTTTTCCTCCCTCCTCAAGTCCTCCGCTCGTTCTTTCAAAAGACGCTTCAGCACCGTCTGGTACGCGAAGCTCCGTTCCTGCCGGAAAGTGTCTTTGAAAAAGAATAGAAAGCACAGAAAAACGGTGCCGGCCAGGATAGCCAGGAACCAGAACGGAGCACGCCAACTGAATGCCGTCGTAAGGATTCCACCAAATACGGGACCTAGGGATGGCCCAAGTAAAGGGGAAATGTAGTATATGCCCATCTCAAATAAGAAATTTTCAGCATGATGCGACTGTGATAAAAGCACGCTCACTTTCGCACCCCTCTCCACTGGATCAAAGATATCCGCAAGGCTAGCTGTACCAATGGTCATAACAGCGCTTGACCTGAACGGGGTGAGGAAAAGATACAGTAAGAATAGAGCATCCCATACCCCAGTGCTTGCACACAGCGCATTCCTATCACTCTGAGCGCCGAATAAATACATGAACCGGGAAACAAAGAAAAAGACTCACAAACCAATGGTGTTGCTCGTGGCGACGACAATCGAGCCAACAGTGAATATAAGAAGCGATATGAGATAAACAAACTGTCACCATCAAATAGATAAGTAGACGAATGGAAATTCAATTATTATAACATACCCGGCGGCCCTTCACTTCGCTGATACAACTCCAAAGAAGCGGAGTAACCCCTTGCATGAGGATGAACAGAGATACGCTCAAGCTTATCTCTCCACTTGTTGCAGGTAGGTCCCTCTCCATCTCTTCGTTCGCGGCTGCATAAATTGTCGATACAAAGTAGAAAGAACAGTTATCTGGACGAACTCACGATTTTGTATACTAGCGCCAAAGCCGGCGATCATTGAACCCGAACATATCACAGCCAGTATGAAGTTCTGAACCGGAGCGATATAAGCAGCGGTCGAATAATAACCTAGGAAAGTCACCTTGCGAAGTCTTGACCACTTTCGTGGATCATCATGAACAGGCATATGCTCGATATCTATGACGACGTCTTCAATCGTCTGCGAAACGACAGAGCGGTCATCATTATCCGGGGTGCCGAGATCTCGCACATTTGTGGAGGATACGTTCCGTGTGTCTGGGGCAGCGGGGGTCACGGCGGGGGAAGGCGTCATCTCGAGGAGAAATTGTTAGGTTCTCGTCAGTAAGCCGAGGCAGAGTGGGTGAAGGGGGCCTGGAGTCATAGAGCTACCGCGGACCCTATGAAGTACTCGAAAACGTATGGGTCGTCCGATGAGGACCGAGATATGATCGTGGCCGTCGAAACTGGGCCGACGGTATTGCCGCCACGTGGAAAGAGCCTGTGGAACGCTTCAACGATCTGCCGGCCCCGGAAGGGCCTAGGAATGCCAATCGTACGTACTGAAGTCTTCGAATGAGCTCACATCGAATGAAAGGAAAAATGCTATTACCTTAACAGAAAGCAGTAAGTCAAAACCAAATGCCAGCTTGCCCGTGTCCTGAAGGTTTTCTGCTGTCACAGTGACTACGTCGCTATTCATCAGTATCACTGTATGCACATGTCGAGATTCACCTGAAATTTTCATAATAAGCGTCGTATGATCGTGAGAGCAGATTCATAGCCAAGGCAAACGGAGAAAAAATGGGGTCTAATCATGCCGCAGACACCCTGGGTCGTTATCTTTCGCCGTTAAGTAGCTGCGGTTTTTTCCTCCCGTACATCCGGGAAGGCAAGAAAAATGTCCCACCTTAATCTAAGTTGTCCGCGCCATTAATGTGGCCCCTTCTAGGAAGGCAACCATCTTTAGTCGTTTCCTAGAGGGGATGAATTGAAAATTTCTGTCAGGGCCCAACTCATCTAGTGCCAACTGCCTGTGGATGATTGAAACGGATATACTAAATAGGTTAAGCGTTAAGGGTTGTAGCACGAACATACGCAAATTTGTTGGTGTGAGAATCATGGTGACAAGATGGCGCCAGCGAACACGAGAACGAAAGAAAACGAGGTGAACGATGGCCTTCCTTGCTTGTACCACTTCGGTAACGCACTCTCCTGGGGCTGGTAGGCGACCTAAGAGACGTAAAACCCCCTTATCCATAACACATGCATTTCGCATTGTGATAAAAACTGTTCCCAGGTAACGATTGTTTGGCTTCCTTGCAGACACTTTGGAGGTGTCCACTTGCTGCAAGCTAATAACCGACTTTCCCCTTGAAAGGCTGGCACGTTGTTGCCTATGGACTACTCTCAGAAACTCCGAGGACATCCATAGATGCCCGCGTTGGAATAGTCAGTGAATGCGACTACATCACCCGAGTTGTTGTATAGCGTAAACAAGCTCCTTCCGTCGGCCTATCGCATTCGTTCTGGGTGTAATTTGCTCCACGTCGGAAGTCTTCTGATGCATATGTCCACTTTTACACCGCAAGTTCGAGCTGGTCACAGCGGTGGCGGACAAAATATTATCGCCAGTCCAACCAGAAAGAAACGGGGCATAGTATAGGTAAGGAGTACCTCCGCTACCACGGGTTGCGTTTCGGTGGCATTTGCACTAGAGATGGTCTTTGACTTTGAACAGGGCGACTCAGAAGTACTCCCGCAGGACATGGGACCAAGACAGCCAAAGTCGCATACAGTACTTACGCCTAGGTGAGTGTAGGAACAGAAAGATGAAGCGTGACACTGTCACTCCCGTGAAGTGTGACATTACGCGACTAAGGGATTCAGCCGAACAAATCCGATCCATCTTTTTCTGAACAGTGAGTCATTTTCTGTGGTCTGCTCACTGTTCAAGACTGAGATTTTCCTCCTTAGGACCATGGCGCCGTTGACGATGGAAGAGCGCCTGGCTCAAAATATCGCAAGGCTACAAAACCTGCCTTCAATTTCGTTGCCCACCGACTACCCACGACCCGTAGGCGGCAATAAGCTCGTCGAGGCTGCTCACTTGGCAGAGCTTTCCGACCATGCCTCTCTTTCCCTTATGAAACTGGCGCTGTACGACGAGAACGGAGATCCCGATGAAGAGGATGGTCAGGATGCCAAACGACCGTCAGCTTTCCATCTCCTATTAGCTGCATTCATCGTCCTTTTGCACCGCTACACCGGGGAGACAGATATTGTCATAGGATCCTCTTCTGCGTCTGCCAAGGATCCGCTTGTCCTCCGTATCTCAGTCGATCCCTTGGATCCCTTCTGGGCCATTGTCCGTAGAGTGCAGCAGATCGAGCAGGAGGCAGAGTCGATTGCTATTCCTTTCGAGGCCATCACCAATGCCCTGTACAAGAATCGAGACCCATTGTTAGAGGGCCCTCTCTTCCGAGTCCGTTTTTTCGATGAAACGGACCAGCCGATGGAAAATTTCATACGATCTACAAGCTTGACTTCTGATCTTACTATCTTCGTGACACGGCCGCCGGCATCGTCTCGTGCATCCATCGCCCCACGTATTTCCCTCCGTATACTCTACAACTCCCTCTTTTTCACCCATGCTCGTATAACAACCATCGTTGACCAATTATCGAGTTTCCTCCGTCGAGTATCGTCCAATCCAGTCGCACCCATTGGCGCCATCCCACTGTTGACTCCCGCTCAGCGAGAAAAACTTCCAGATCCCACCGCTGACCTCAACTGGTGCGACTGGAAGGGTGCTATCACTGATGTATTCTCACGAAATGCCCGTGAATGGCCGGATCGGCCGTGTGTTATCCAAAGTCTACCAGCATTCTCTCTTTCGGACCCACAAGAGAAGATCACCTACTCGTATGGAGCAATTCGACGAGCTTCCAACATCTTGGCGCACCATCTCCTCAAGGGGGGTATCCAGCGGGAAGAGGTTGTTATGGTGTATGCTCATCGCAGCGTGGATCTCGTGGTAGCTGTAATGGCCGTGTTGAAAGCAGGAGCTACATTCTCTGTAATTGGTCATTAATATTTCCACCTCCTTCTCTTCTTTTCTTCTAAACGCGTCGACCATAGATCCTGCCTATCCTGCGTCGCGTCAGATCATCTACCTCCGTGTTACCCAACCACGCGGTCTGATCGTCCTCAAGGGAGCTGGCGTCATTGCTCCGTCCGTGCGCGAGTTCATCTCCACAGATCTCAAAATTCGTGTAGAGGTGCCTGCATTGGAGATTAAGCCCGATGGTGCCATATTCGGTGGTGCTGGACAAGACGACGTCGACATCTTACACTCCTTGTCCAATTTAGCTGAGACAGATCCGAACGTAGTCCTTGGTCCCGATAGCATCGGTACATTGTCGTTCACTAGTGGAAGTACCGGCATCCCCAAGGGCGTGAGGGGACGTCATTTCAGTCTGACACACTTCTTTCCTTGGATGGGCGAACGTTTTGGCCTCAACGAGAATTCTAAGTTCACGATGCTTAGTGGAATTGCTCATGATCCGATCCAACGCGACAGTATGTTGTCTTCCTCATGCTCAATGGGATATGTTCTGATGTCGTGAAAGTGTTTACCCCTCTTTTCTTTGGTGCCCAGTTACATGTTCCGACCGCCGATGATATAGGAACTCCCGGACGATTGGCAGAATGGATGGCTGACAGTGAAGTAACGATCACCCATTTGACGCCAGCGATGGGACAGCTACTCTCAGCACAGGCGACGCGTCAAATCCCGTCACTTCGTAATGCCTTCTTCGTAGGCGATGTCCTCACCAAGCGCGATTGCCTCCGGCTCCAGTCTTTGGCTGCTAACGTTCGCATCATCAACATGTACGGTACGACCGAGACTCAACGAGCAGTATCCTACTTCGCCATCCCGCCCGTCTCCGTCGATCCTACTTTCCTTGCCACTCAGAAGGACATCATGCCTGCCGGTGAAGGGATGATTGATGTACAGCTTCTGGTTGTGAATAGGAATGACAAGAACATCCCATGCGCCATCGGTGAAGTCGGTGAGATTTACGTTCGCTCAGGTGGCTTGGCGGAAAGCTACCTCGATGCCGATTCTTCTGCGGAAAAGTTCGTTACGAATTGGTTCTCATCTACTGCGCCGCCGAGGAAAGACACAATCAAGCAACCTCTACACAACGCACTTCCAGGGCCTGAGGCTAGGCACTGGAAGGGCATACGGGACCGGATGTACCGGTCCGGTGATTTGGGGCGATACATGCCAGATGGGATAGTAGAGTGTACAGGACGCGCTGACGACCAAGTCAAGATTCGCGGGTTCAGAATAGAACTTGGAGAGATCGACACTCATCTTAGCCAACATCACCTCATTCGAGAGAATGTCACGCTGGTGAAGCGCGATAAAGATGAGGAGAAGATTCTTGTCAGTTACTTTGTTCCTTTGGGCGGCGATAAACTCGATGAGTTTGCAAGCGATATCACTGAAGACGAAGGTCCCAAGGGATTAGTTCATGGCATCAGGAAGTATCGGCGATTAATCAAGGACATTCGAGAACATCTCAAGAAGAAACTGCCCAGCTACAGCATCCCTACCCGTAGGCCGTCTATTCTCTCATACCACGACGATGCTGACGCATACGCTAGTTTTTGTTCCATTGAAGCGTATGCCGCTCAACCCTAACGGCAAGATTGACAAACCTGCCTTACCCTTCCCCGATACTGCTCAATCTGCGACCGCCGCACCAGCCACTGGCAAGGCGACGTCGACGGAAGAAAAGATGCGCGAGCTCTGGTCCAAAATACTTCCGAACGCCCCTCAGCCTCTATCATTAGAAGAAAGCTTCTTCGATCTCGGCGGGCATTCCATTCTTGCTACACGTCTTATCTTCGAGATCCGCAAGACCTTCGTTGTCGATGCCCCTCTAGGTCTGATCTTTGACGAACCCACTATCTCGGGCCTCATCAAAGCCGTCGAGGCATTGCGCAATGCTGATTTGGGACTGACGTACAAGGAGCCCACCACCCCGCCCCAAAAGGATTTCCTTGGAGTCCCTCAGAAGAAAATCGTCACGACCATCGAGTATGGCAAGGATTACGACCAGCTGGTACCGAAGCTGCAGGAGACTTACGCACCGCTCCCTTCAGACTTCGCCACGAAGCCGATTACAGTCTTCCTCACTGGTGCAACTGGTTTCTTGGGTGCATTCGTGTTGCGCGATTTGCTTTTGCGGCGTGAAAGGGTCAAAAAGGTTATTTGTCTTGTCCGGGCTAGCGATCGCGATAAAGCATTGGCTAGGTTGAAAGAAGGGTCAACGGATCGAGGAGTATGGGATGACGAGTGGGTGAGAACTGGGCGGGTAGAGGTCCTTACTGGGGACTTAAGTTTGGACAACTTCGGCTTGGGAGAAGAGGAGTGGAACAGGGTAGCAGAAGAAGCTGACGCTGTCCTGCATAACGGTGCTTTGGTTCGTATCTTGTTCTGAAGTTTTTCATGATATTGACAGTCGGGGGTAGGTGCACTGGGTTTACCCGTACGAGAAACTCCGGGCGGCGAACGTTATTGCCACTTTGACCGCTATCGAGCTTGCATCGACCAGGAAGCAAAAGCTCGTTGTCTTCGTATCCTCCACCTCGGCTATTGACACTGAGCACTACGTCCGTCTTTCTGAATCACTGACTGATTTAAATCACCAAGGAGTTCCCGAAAGTGATGACTTGGAAGGTGCTCGAGCGTCCCTGAAAACCGGGTATGGGCAAAGCAAGTGGGTATCTGAGAAGCTTCTGTTCGAAGCTGGGCGGAGGGGGCTGAGGGGGCATATCGTGCGTCCAGGCTACGTAGTTGGCGATTCTCAAAGTGCCGGTACGTCCTCCTCTGTATCATTCAAGCGTACACTCATATCTCTTTTCTTTCGTCCCAGTTACAAACACCGACGACTTCATCTGGCGTATGGTGAAAGGCTGCATCCAACTCGGACTCGTTCCCGACATGAACAACACTGTCAACATGGTTCCCGTCGACCACGTCGCGCTATGCACCTCCCTAGCGACAGTCTCCCCTCTACCCGATGCGGCCCTTTCAGTAATGCACATCACCGCGCGGCCGCTCCCCACATTCAACGGCATGCTCTCCTCCCTCACGCAGTACGGCTTCCCCACCGAACAGTGCGAGTACCTCGTCTGGCGGAGGAAGCTCGAGCAGCATGTCATGGAGGTGCAGGATAACGCGCTGTATCCCCTGCTCCACTTTGTTCTGGATGACCTGCCCACGAGTACCAAGGCGCCGGACTTGGATGATACGAATACGACTAGTGTGTTGAGGCCTCATACGGAGAGGGTGAATATGACGGTGGACGACGAGTTGATGGGCAGGTACCTCGCGTGGTTGGTTAGAGCTGGCTTCTTGCCTTCGCCGACGATCGAAAATCCCGTTAAAACGCTCCCGATACTGGCAGGAGGGGTTGTAAAAGCTGCCGGTCGGAGTGGCGCATAAAATTGTTTGTTGTAGAAATTCTAAAGTGTAATAATAGAGTAAAACCAGCGACCCGAGTTTTTCATTATCCTTGCGGATATCCATGGAAATCGCCAGAGGAGTGACTATTCTTCACATTTGCGCCTCGCGAGAATGATTTTGACGGCGTTGGGACGTACTACAGATCTGAATAAACATTCAATCGTTCTAGCAGGTTTGATTTGACAAGCTAATGATACAAGAGCGCAGTATACGTTTATATGTCCACGCAGTATCATGAACTTGCCAAGACTTCCACCGGGTCGACACCAGTCTCCTCCTTGATCTTATCCGCCAGCCACCCAACTCCACGCTGCGCCTTCATGAACCCCATCCCCTTGAAACTCACCCCCGCCACATCCGACCTCGCCATCGCCCCCGGCCGATTCAAACCACGTCTGTGCTCCACCGCCGTCTTATACAGCCCCTCAAAAGTAGTGAAAGCACCCTTATACCCCAGTCCTCCCTTCTCAGGCGGTAATCTCGCCCGAGAGTCATCAAAGATCAGATGCACCATCGTCAAGTTGTAAAGAGAAGGTTGGAGGTTGACGAGATCGCCTCCAGCAATGTTGGGTATGAAACTGGCAAGGGACGGGTATCCGTAGGTGTTTAAAAGGTGGCGCGCGAGGTAGAGGAACTCGAATACGTAGGCGAGGAGGAGCATGAAGGTGGGGGAGAGGTGGGGAAAGGTGACTTCTCCGTCGAGGACTTCGAGCTCGGTATAGACGTCGCCGTAGGTTGGTGGTAGGCCCGGGTCAGCGATGCAAAAGGCTTTCCCACCAAGCTTGGACGATTTGATAAGGCGCTGTTCATAGAGGAGATGAGCCAGAGCGCAGTTTTCCACGTATGTGAATGACGAGACGATGTTCTGTATCCATGTAGGGTTGCTTTTCCGGACGAGATATGCCCCGCAAAGCATGTCTCCACCAGCACCAAAGATACCATTTCCCGGCCTCAAGCACCCTGTTCGAAGGCCATCCGCGGCATTGGCTCCTCGCACCAGTGTTTCCGCTTGTCGTTTCGTATATCCATAATTCGAGAAGAAGTCTTTGTGCGCTTTTGGAATCAGCTCATCGTCGTCATTGATGACTTGAACAAAATGTTTGGGTTCCTCCTGCCATGGCCAGAGTAGGAAACACGAGCTATGCACGGAAACGGACCCAGAGGAAGTATGCACGAGAATGGACGCGCCGACTTTCCGACACGCGCTGATGATGTTTTCCGCTCCTTGGATGTTGACCTTTGCGGATAATGGGATTAGGGAAGCATGTCGTTCGTAGAACCGGATATTCGCCGCTGTGTTGAATACTGATATCGGAGACTCGTGGTTGTCTGGCCAAGGCTCGTTGAATGCCGCATCCACGGCCATCTTGTCACTAATGTCGACTTGTAAGAATTGTAAGTCCTTTGCCTTTCCTTCGAGGAGATCCAAGCGCCTTGGAGGACGAATGTCGAGTACTCTGATACGCTTCGGGTCTTCGCCGCGTTTGAGTAGCTGCAGGACGATCCATCCGCCGAGGAATCCCGCCTACAGCCTCATTAATACATTTCAGAGAATAGACAAGCGACGTACTCCACCAACGACTATATACCTCCTCCCGGTCTTTCGCGGCAGCTGGTCGTCTATCGATGGGGCAGCGAGTTCGCACCTCGAAGCCATCCTCTCTACATCCTTCGGCGACCAGCGATCAGGCGAAAAATATGCTGCACGGGCTGGAATTGTCTTGAGCTTCCTGTCGTTGTCGCGGATGTAGGCCAATATTAGAAGGAAAGAAAGGAGGCCTAGAGTCGCCCATTGAACAGGGGACAGGGACATCATCTCACGCGACGACTCGAACACTGTTATTCTCGTGTCAGCACCGCCAGCTACGGATACGAGTTACGACCATACCTTTGCTGGAATATGGACAAGGTAGAGAAACATGTACCCGGGTAGATAACTCGATTTGGAAATTTGGACGGAATCTCACTTTGGCTTCTTACCACCGTGTGTCTGTAAACGCGAACAGAAAACATCTGGGAACGTGTTTGATTCTCCATTGGCCTCTGTGCGGTTCTCCCGACATATAGAGGACCTCTACGGGATGCCCATATCGATAAAGGCGTTATGAGTCGCGCCGTCACCTCATAATTTAAATGTTGTTGGTGATCGTCTTCTATGTGGTCGCACTGCCGAGCAGGCGTCTTGTTTTGTTCATGATCCTGGCTGAGGCGCCTTCCCGATTTGATGCTGATGATCTTTGCTGCACCCCAAGAGCATATCCAGTACTGGTTATAACAAGAGGGTTAGTATATGTTCAAATCCCGATAACCCGCTACCTCGTTGGTCTGGTTTCCCCCATGGTAACTCAGACAGACATTCCGTCAGATCTAACCGACGAAGACAAAGCTGCCGTGTTTCAAGTTCTCAATGCTGACCTAAACTGTGGAATCCTCTACGCACTATTGTATGGTAAGCATCGACGTTCGATGTGTCGACATGTAGATGTTGACTGATAATAATATCAGGCATATACACCGGAATTCTCGCTGTCACGTTGTGGACCATATGTGAGCCAGGAACATCCCCGCTATAGACACCAAGCTGAAAGAAAGGGGACAGTCATCAGCAAATACCGTTGGCCCATCCGACGAGGCGTGTTTGTGGTTATCATTCTCCTCTATACTTTGATCACTATCGAATTTGCCGCCTACTTGTCATTTATACGTCTCGCATTCATTGAAAATGGGCGAAGCTTTTGGACCGTATATTTGATCCTTGATGGGGCGCAAGCCGCCACTTGGGTGATGGGTATCGCAGCATCTATCAGTACTGGCATCGCTGACTTATATATGGTGTGTGCAAGTCTGCTGGGGATTTCCGCATCAGCTTATATCACTTTGACTCTAGATCTGGTGCTGCTGGACGGTCTGGGGGCGGCGCTGGCCTGCTGTTCTGCTTCCAATATTTTCCTTAATTTCCGCAATTGGTATGGTGTCTGGTCCCATCTATGTCTTTCATGCTGTTAATATTCAACCTTCTATGTAGTATCAAGAACCATTATAGAACATTATGGCTATGTCAATGCACCCGCGCCTACGTCTGTGTCCTTTACCATGCTCATGATCTATATATCCTTCAACCTGGCAACATCATTATCTTGCACATTGCTCATCATATACCGCATTGTAACCGTCGTTGGTGCCGGGCATGGAGCAGTAGGTCGACTGGGGGTTTATCGCCGTGTTATTGAAGTACTGGTGGAATCCTCAGCTCTTTATTCAATATTCCTGACCTTAGATCTGGCTTTCGTTATTTGCGGTGATGTTCAATGGTATTACCTCGATATTGTAGTTGGTACTGTAAAGGTACGTCTATGAACTTCAACTCCCTTGTCATTAATCAAACACTTCTAGGGAATCGCACCCACACTCCTCGTTGGTCGGGCAGTGGCGGGATATACACGGCCCAGACTCGAAGACGATAGCGACGGAAGTACAGTGTCATCGCATCATTTACAAACACCTTCAGAACACGGTGCGACAAGTTCTCAACCTGAAGAATCTACTGTTCAGAATTCAGTCCTTGCAATGGACATTGAAGCTCAACCGGAGCGGCAAGTTGTATCTGTTGAACTAGAGACGACGATATCCACGACGGGTCCAGCTGACATTCTGGAATAAATTTGGACCATCATCATACTCTTAGGTCTGGGCACCGTACAGAGAAAGGCGGTAATTGATATAGTGACTACTTGGTTACTTCCTTTGTCGTGTACGTAATGTCTGGGACCGGCGTTCACTATGTGGCCACTGCCGTGTAATACTACCTACCTACCTACTTTATGTTTCGACCAGTTGTTAGTATCTACCTCTGTAATTTCCTTTGTGTCTTTATGCTATGCACGGTAATCAAGAAAATACAAAGCAGCACATCGTCATAAGCGTAGACCATGAGCCAAGGGAAATCAGAACTCCAGCCATTCTGTGGTCGTATGCACTTATGTATCACACTTGGAGCATCACGTACACAATATAAAATGCCTATTTCCGAATCCCATTTTCGCGGTATGTAATCGCTCAAACAATAGAGTTTCTCATTTGGGAAAACTCCGTTTCATCATAATCACAGATTCAGCATAATATAAACTTTGCTACTTAAACGGTTGTGGGTCCCAAAAAGCCAACTGGTGGTCCAAATACAGCGGACTCCACTGCTCGACCCGCACCTCCAAATTGTCACCGACGAGAGCTTGGATATCAGCTTTTATATCACCATCACCATAAAGGGGCGCCCTCGGAAAAAACTGTACTTCGATCATTTTCAGTAGTCCTGTTTTATGGCGAGAACGAATTATTTCGAATAAGGCAGGCACCTCTGTCTCCTTATTACGGGAATACCGATCCTCAAAGCAGAGCACGAGATGCTGCAGATTGGGTAGGATCGAGGAAGAGGCCAAGACATGGGGAGCATTGTGCCAGCCCAAAAGGAATCCAAATTTGAGGTGAGAGATTGTAAAACATGCTTCAGAGGAGAAGACGTCTCTGATCGAGGCTGACGACTTCGACTCCATTATTTTCGTGTGAATACTGAGGCTCTCGAGATGGCACCCCGATCGGCGGAAGAAGACAGGGAGGTTGGACATCGATCGTTCAGCAATGGTCAGACTTTGAAGCTTCGGCGCCGTTATGTAGTCAAGGATATGTAAATCCTCTACGAAGAGCTGGCAGAGTTCAGCCATAACCACCGGCGCGTTGTTGAAGGCTCTCAACACCTTTTCCAGCCGACACGTTCGAAGCTTGGGCAGCCGGGAAAGGAGCTGGAGATCATATGCACAAGTGACGTGCCCGGAATAATGAGTTATCGTGGGCGGTAGTCTTATTTGATGGATCCCGTGGCTGGAAAGGGTTGCCTGCCATAGTCGCGGGGCATCCAACCACACGTCCGAGTAATAATCAGAATCGGGCTGATCAGAGATATCTATATCTATCGTCTGCAAGATGGGAAGATGGGATATCGATTCCAAGTGGTGTATATGATTTATGATGGTGTGAATGCGCACATTCTTCCAGCGATGGCATGATTGAATGAGGAGGGTCATGATTTCACCTTCTCTTGTGATATCAGCGCCATTGAAGATGACCACCAGACTGAGGGGGTGTTCACAAGTGCGCTTGAGATAGGTCTGTAATATCGCGGGAGCATGCTTGGGCAAAGCAGATCTCACCAAGACATACCGAGCCCAGGACGCCGGTGAGGTGTGTAATGTATCTCTCCAAAGTCCACAGACGCGACCTAGGATCCAAAGAGGCCCAGTGACGTTCAGACTATCACGTATGAAGTCCTCGTCTTCGTCTTCATCCCGATAATCCTCCCACCAAGAGTCGCAGACGTGATGGAAGATTTCAATGAGAATATCTCGAGGGAGACGACGGATGGGGGCATAAATCGACTTGCGATCTTTCAGTTGTTTCCGATACAACTTGATTTCTTGAAGCTTAGCATCGTACCAAGTCCGCAGACGTTTTAGGTTCGTAATTTCGGCATCGATGAAGGGATGGTCAGCATCGAGCAATGACCGTGACCCGCGCAGAAGCTGCGAAACAAGGCCGTCCGAGCCCTGGATAGTCTTGATAGTCTGTACCTGTGGGTCGGGGGGAAGGAGATTGACAAATCCGCAGTTGGTGCAGGTGAGGCACGACATGGCGTTGCGGTCACTGGTCCAGTGGCCCAAGAAATTGATTCAAGGATGCGCTATGTTCAATAGAGCTAGGACGAAGTCAGCCTGGCAGGTTGCGTTATAGAGAGCATAATTCGTACCTACCTGTGTTATAAAGTAGCCTCGTAAATCACACTCAACGATCCGTATGAAGAAAGTGCATAAAGAACGAGATTGACCTTGCCAAAGTGCACGTGGAACCATCACCCATGCCGGCATTCCCGGGCCGTACTCATTCTCTTAGCAAAAACAGCCAATGCGCGGAAATGGAGAGGCATACTAGACGCGAAGCACATCTCCGGTAAGCAACCTGTTCTCCATGTTATGTTTGTCATACTCAGAGTTTATCTAGATGTGCACTATCATGGCTGGATAATGGGCGACCCATATCACCATAGTGAAAAAACATCTTTTCCTTGCAGCACGGTCTGATACGCATAATTCCCCTCCATAGATATCGATGGGTATGAATCACCACGTCGTCGCTATGGATGAGTCGCGCCATCACATCCATGATGTTGTAGGTGGTCATTGTTGTATGTGGTCGCCATGTGTACACCGTCGAGCAGGCATCTCATCTTGTTCGTGATCCTCACCAATCTTTTCGGGATACCCCTGCGTAGCTTGACATGGCTCCTTTTGCCAATGGCATCCTGTCATTCCGGCACTTGACCTCTGCATCGATTCTGGCGTCTGTCTATGACTTCAAGAGTCTATTTTCTCAGCAGTGGACCGCGTTTTTTTTTTCTCGTCTGATTAAAGAAGACATATCGACGCGAGTAGAAGTGAATGGGTTTGCGCAATGCCTTGCCATCAAAGGTTTATCGAGTACTACTAACCGAATCCTACCAACAGCATCTGATATTCAAGCTCACCATGGGGTACGTGATGTATTATACTACAATCTCCCTGGAATCCCTACCTTTCTGATAGATGCATTAACTTCAGGGTAAACTCTCCCACGTATACGGCTGCACTTTTAGATATCATCGATTCATCTTGGAATAAATTGCTACAGCAAATGCCCTTGCGGGTCAACCTTTTCCGGGACTCGAATCTTCCAGATCTGTCAGCGTAACGATTATAGTAGTCACCGATATTCAATGTTGCAGCAAGAGCTGCCACCCGGGACTCACGCCATGTTGGCAGGCGCGTTGAGACCTCATCAGGATGGGTACCTCCATTCCCTTTCCCTTCATAATTTTACTAATAGTCTCTCAGTTCATGTACTCATCGTACAATACAAGACTTTCTCCGGCAATATCGCACTTCGAGTCCCACCTCTGTTGCGATTTGTGTTGAAACTGTCAACCGATCATGGAATTGTCGAATATGGTTGGGCCGTAAGGATCCGCTCCTCCGACTTGATACCGATGGTCATCTTCGCAGCAGCCAACGAACGTGTCCAGTACTATATATTACAGAGGATTGGTATATAATATTCTTGTAATCCACGACCTCGTTGTCTCTCTTTCCTTCATGGCGACCCAGACGGACATTCCATCAGATCATACCGATGATGAAAATGCTTATATGCTCCAATTTCTCGACGCTACCCTGAACTCCGAAATTCTCTACGCGCTATTGTATGGTGAGCAACGATGTTCAGTGTCTCGACACGTAGATCATCTACAGATATCGACTGATTTCAGGCATATACACTGGCATATTCGCTGTCTCGTTGTGGACTATATGTGAGCCAGGAATATCTCCACTATGACAATCAAACTGAAATATTGGCACAGTTATCAACAAATGCCAGACCATCCGAAAAACCACAGTCATCATTACAGTTCTCCTCTATGCTCTGATTAGTATCAATTTTGTTGTTAACTGGTATTGGACACAAGTCGCATTCATCAAAAATGGGCAAAATCTTTGGACTATAGCTTCAATTTTTTATGGGAACGACGCAACCACTGCTTGGATCATGGATATCACAGCGTCCATCAGCACCATTCTCGCTGACTTATATATGGTGTGTGTGATTCCGCTGCCACTGTGAGTCGTTACGGACCACAGCAGCTCACGTTTGGCTCTAGATATGGTGTTGTTGGATGGTTTGGAGGCGACGCTGGCTTGTTGTTCTGCCTACAACATTTTCCCTAGTTGCTGCGACCGGTATGGTGTCTGATCTTATTTACACTTTTCATACCTAACCTTCTTCATAGTATCAAGAACCATGTCAGAATATTACAGCATTGTTGAAAATAATCTATCCTTAGACGTCTTCTTTTATACGCTCTATGTATCTTTCATCCTGGTGACAACATTATCCAGCACCTTGCTTATCATTTACCGCATTGTGACTGTTGTCGGTGTTAGGCGTGGACCGGCGAGTCGACTGGGAGTTTTTCGCCATTTCATTGAAGTACTGGTGGAATCCTCAGCTCTCTATGCAATATGTGTGATCCTAGATCTGGCTTTCACTATCAACAATGATTTCAGAGAAGTATACCTAGATAGCATAGCTGGCATTGCAAAGGTGTGTCCGTGACCTTCGACTCCCTTGCCATTGATCAAACACCTTACATAGGGAATTGCACCCACACTCCTCGTTGGTCGGGCAGCCGCAGGACATACGCTCCCCAGAGATGACAGGGATGAAAGTACAGTGTCGTCGCTTCATTTCCACAGGTCTTCACCACATCCCACGACAAGTTCTCAAGGTGAAGAATCCACCATTCAGAGTTCAGTCCTTGCAATGGACATTGAGGCTCAGCCGACGCGGCAAGTCATAGCTGTTGAGCGAGAGACGATGATGTCCATGACGAGTCAGGCTGGTATCGTGGAATAAATTTTGGCCGTCTTTTTTTTTTTCGTCACAGTATCTTTCCGTACTCTTGGCAATCTTTTGACCTTCATCTTTTGACCGGTCGTGGAATAGTATCTAGACCTGTCTCTGTGCATTACACCGTACTAAAGAAAATACGTAGCAGGCCTTCGTCATAATTATAATACCAATACCTTCTTTTGCTGACTCCATTGACCTTCACGTTTGGGCTGGGATAACGCCCATGTGTGCGTTTCGAGAATCATGTCTAGCAACCTCGCACTAAGTTCTTTGATGCACGTAACTGTAATGCGCGTCAAATCAATGATGGACCTTGAGAGAACGTGCCATCTCATACACATTCTTCTTCACAGCTTGACTACAATGGAACGGGGGTCAGACGATGGAACATTTGTCCGATGAATTCTGTGAGATTAGTAACGTCGTGGTGTTTGCTGGCTGAGCCTGGGTGTGCTGTCTCGAGAGGTGAAGGAGATGGAAGACATGTATCATGAGTCTTTACTTGAGTCGAAGCTTGCGTCGTCGTTGACATTGTCGTCGTCTTCGTCGATGCGTTTTGAGCAGACCTAATGTAGCAGTTGACTCGGAAAGACGAGAGATGCCGGTGAAGCCGGGCCATCCTATTCAGGTCGACTTAACCAAACTCGGCCGTGCCCCCTAATTGCTCGTTTCGCAGAAGATCACCGTTCTTTTTCGCGACTGTCATCTTCACATTTCCCATTGGCTGTATTCATCGTCCCTTATCCCTTTCCACCACTACACTCGAGAGAGACAGATATTAGCACGGCCGATATCTGTCTCGATCCTCGTCTTGCGTCTGCCAAGGACCTCTCGTTCTCCGTATCTCAGCCGATTCCCTGGATCCGTTCTTAGCAGAGGTCGCGAGCAGCGCTGATGACGAAGTACTGAAAGGACTGTTTTTTGGTATCGGGAAGTACCGGCGACTAATCAAGGGCATCTGAGAGCATCTCAACTTGAAGAAACTGCCTAGTTACAGTATCCCGACCCGTAGGTCCCCTATCCCTTCACACGACGTTGATATTGACACGCATAATAGCTTTCGATCCACTGAAGCATATGCCCAATTCTAACGACAACATTGGCAAACCCGCCCTAACCTTCCCCGATACTGCTCAATCTGCGACCGCGTCACGGGCAAGGCGACGTTAACAGAAGAGAAGATGCGCGAACTCCGGTCTAAAATGCTTCCGGATGCACCCCATCCCCTACCGTTAGAGGAAGCTTTTTCGATTTCGACAGACAGTCCATTCTCGCTACGCGTCTCATTTTCGAGATCCGCACCCTTGTAGTTGACACGCCTCTTGATATTTGACGAACCCACTCTCTCTGGCCTCGTCAAATCTGTTGAGGCATTGCGTAGTTCCGATGTGGGACTGACATATAGGAACCCATCACCATGTCTTGGAGTCCCTCAGAAAAAAAAAACACCGTCACGACCATCGAGTATGACAAGGCTTACCAGCAGTTGTTATCAAAGTTACAGGAGAGCTACGTGCCGCTTCCTTCGGAGTTCGCGACGAAGCCAATTACAGTCTCCCTCATTGGTGCAACTGGTTTCTTAGGCGCGTTTGTCCTGCGCGACTTGCTTTGCGGCGTGAGAGGGTTAGAGAGTCATCTACCTTGTCCAGGCGAGCGATCACGATGAAGCTTTGGCTAGGCTGAAGGAAGGGTCAACAAATTGGGGAGTATGAAATAAGGAGTCCGTCATTTATGGACGACTGGAGGTCCTAACTGGGGATTTGAGTTTCGACAACCTTTGGTTTGGGAGAAGAGGGGTGGAACAGGGTAGCAGAAGAAGCTGGTGCTATCCTGCATGTCAGTGTTTTGGTTCGTATCTTGTCCTAATTTCATTCATGATGTTGACAGTCGCGCTAGGTGCACTTGGTGTACCCATACGAGAAACTCCGGGCGGCAAACGTTATTTCCACTTCGACCGCTAAGCAATCGGCAACAGTGGGCGTGTGTGGGTTTCAACTTACAAAAACGCAGATCGTGGGAAAATTACCCATCCGTCGGACTCGAGTCTTACTGTCAGGATCTGGTTTTTCATTTGCAGCCAGGCACAATGGCCGAGCGTGCTTCTTGGCGACTTGGACCCCAAAAAAGTTCTCTCTTTGATTACCAGAAGATTTCACAGAAGACACCTTGACCCTGACTCGTTATTATGCAAAACAGAGCCGCTGCACGCAGAATTCGAGTAACGACAGGAAAGCACCTTCTGTAGTACGGTTTGGGGGACTACTTGCGTGAATTACCCTGCTTTGAGGCATTATTAACAAATTTTTCTAGTCGCCACATATCTCTTCTCGTAACAATGTGTTGGCAACCCTCCGCCACTCTCAAATAATGAAATCCAGTGTTGAATATCGTACCATGGTGAAGACATGCTGGGGCACTGATTGGCTTAGGCGTGGTACGTATGTGTCTGTAGGTTCCTGATGAAATGATCAACGTCCCTTTAGATTCCCTGCCTTCGGAACCTACGAGGCGGCAGTCCGAATATTGCAATATCTCCTTCCATTGTAGAAGACGAGCCTCGCTGTTACATATTTCTACGTGCTTTACCTGCCCTCCCCTGCCGCCCGCCCTGCTCAACTTTACAGACAGATTAGAGCCCTTGTCAGCGTTCGTCCCTGATAACCAATATCGCGCTTGTGGACGAAAGGGTCCGATGCTAATCAGCGTGGAGTTCGACTCTCCCGTAGCGCGTTCGTCTATGTATTTCTGTGCTATCATTTGGATTTCCTGGATGGACGATATTTTCTTGTCTACATTCTCAAAAATTCCAAGTCTCTGAAAGCACCTCCTCCTGCTTACGGTAAGCGTGCGACTCAATTACAACGTCAATGTGCAAGTCCTTGGGGTGCTACTCTGTGCTAGCTGCGCCGTGCGCATGACAGGTGAAGTATCGTGTTCTTTGAAGAGACTTCACAATTGTTGACTCTCCAGCGCGCAGTAGTTCAATGTGCGGGACCCTCAAAACAACACTGATATTCGTATGTACTAGGGGTATAGACGCCGGTAAAACACAAACACAGCACAATGAAGGGGAAACAAAGGATCGGAAGGTGGTCGACGCGATTATGGGCTAAGCAGATGGGCGTCAGCATCCAACGACCGGTACTCCACGGAGAAGCTCACCTCGTAGAGCGGACAAAAACGACTGAAGTGCCTTCTCTCTAGTCCTACGTTTACTCACTGTAGAAGCGAACAGTCAGTATGGAGGCCCACCAGACTGCGAGAATCATCAACTCACAGGAGGGAGAGGGTGATATCGCCATTGACCTTGGCCTGGATAGCGATCTCCACCTCGAGGTTGAGGTCAAGGCGGAGCTTCAAAGCTTCCTTGGGAGCGACAGTGCCCTCGGTGGAGCGGGTAGCGACGGATGTAGGAGCAGACATGTTTTACTGATACTGAATATGTCGCTTTGGTCTCTCTTATACAAGAACCGTCTGACCCAGGGTATCTGCAGGGTGCGAATGAGGGCATCCTCGGGCCATGATGCAGCCTCACAAGTCGGGTGCCTTGTCGAGCAACTTGACTCTTTTCGTCTCGAAGCTGTCCCCTACGTAACGAAGTTATTTCATCAGAAACACGCTGCAAATTCTAACGCTTCATCGACACGCGTCTTCTCAAAGAAGAATACAAGTCGTAAAAATATACCATTGGTGCTGATAAGAATACATATACTCATTTGTATCAGTGCTTCTAGACTCAGAATTCTCGATATCGTGCCAGGAACTCCTAACATCATTTTGCGACCATCGTCATCACCATTCGCACGTTTTCTGGGTTTCCGTAATAATGCGCTTCCCTGTGTATCTTACAGAAGGAGCTTTCGAAGCTGTCACTGCGCGCCAAATATTTTGAACGACAGGTGAGGCTCCCAGATCAGGAATTGCGAGGGACATTGCTGCTTCGTGAGCTCCGATGCTTGGGGTCATGCCAGACATTCATGGTCGTTCCGCCGCCCCGCTAGGTTTGGTACCGTTTATTACCTTTCTTTGATATGTTCGCCTCGGGCAACAGGCCCGTGGAAGGAATGGAAACACGTGTGGATGCCCTAGTTGATGGAGTCATTTTTCGCCCAGGGCAACAAGGACTCTCGTGAGGTGTTATCGTCCCTCGATTGCACCTGATACGTGTCTTTAGTGTCCCTCTAATGTGGTAGCATCTAGAGACTCTGCGACCCGATGGTGCGAGTTTAGAATCCAAACATGGTCTCATGACTCAGAGGCGAAGTTCACACTAAAATTTGGCAAATAAATGCTTCCACCGCGTAGTAGCAAATGCCCGTTACTCGTTTCCGTGGTATCCAGTCGCACAAGGAGTAGAAATTCAATCACGTTTCAGTAAGATACAAATATTTCTACATATGCGGTTGTGGGTCCCAAAAGGCCGACTGGTATTCAAAGGCCAGTGGGCTCCACTCCTCGACCCGCACCTCCAGCTTGTCCCCAATCAGAGCTCGGATATCGCCTGCTATTTCTTCATCATCCCCATAAAGCTGGAGTTCAATTGTGTTCAGTAGTCCTGTTTTACAGCGTGAACGGATCATGTCCAGTAGGGCGTGCCGCTCCGTCTTATAATCCTTATGACGGAAATATTGATTCTTCAAGTAAAAGCAGAGTACGAGATGCTGCAGATTGGGTAGGACCGAGGAAGAGGCGATGGCGTTGGAAACGATGTGCCATACCGAACCCAGTTCGAGTTTGAGGTAAGAGATCGTAGAGCATGCTTCAGAAGAGAAGAAGTCTCTGATCGAGGCCGACGATTCCGACTCCATCATAGTCATTCCAACACCGAAGCTCTCGAGATGACATCCCGATCGGCGGAAGAAGGCGGGGATACAGGACAACAGTTCCCATAGACCTCCAGCGATGGTCAGACTTTGGAGCATCGGTGCCGTCAGGAGATTCAGGACATCTAAATCCTGTACGAGGAGCTGGCGGAGCTCCGCCATAACCAACAGCGCCTTGATTGAGGCCGTTGCTATTAGACTGGTAAGTCGACACGTCCGGAGCTTGGGTAACTGGGAAAAGCTCTGGAAATCTTTTGCAGAAGTGATATGTCCGGAAAAATGAGTTATCGTGGGCGGTAAACTTATTTGATAGATCCCTTGGCTCCAAAGGGTTGCTTGCCATAGCTGCGGGGCATTCAAGAAGATGTTCGAGGAATAATTAGAATCGTCGTCATCTGAGATATTTATATCGATCGTTTGCAGGATGGGAAGATAGGATATCGATTCCAGGCGGTGTATGTGATCTGTGGTGGTGTGAATGCGCACATTCTTCCAGCGATGGCATGATTGAATGAGGAGGGTCATGATTTCACCTTCTCTTGTGATATCAACGCCATTGAAGATGACCACCAGACTGAGGGGGTGTTCACAAGTGCACTTGAGATAGGTCTGTAATATCGCGGGAGCATACTTGACCAAAGGAGATCTCACGGAGACATGCCGAGCCCAGGACGCCGGTGAGGCGTGTGATGTATCTCTCCAAAGTCCACAGACGCGACCTAGGACCCAAAGAGGTCCGGCCATGTCTAGACTATCAGGTTCGATGAAACGGAGAACGTTTCCGTCTTCGAACTGAAGTTGAACATCCCGCCGCCAATAATCGCAAAGCGAATGGAAGATTTCAATGAGAATGTCTCTCGAGAGACGACGGATGGGGGCATAGATGGACTCGCGATTTTTCAGTTCTTTCAAGACGGTAGCCCGAGACAACTTAATTTCTGGAAGCTGAGCATCATACCAAGACTTCAACCGTTTGAGCTTCGTAATCTCGGCGTCAAGGAGCGCATGGTCAGCATCGAGCAACGGCCGTGACCCGCGCAGAAGCTGCGAAACGAAGCCGTCTGAGCCCTGGATAGTTTGGCGAGTGTGTACCTGTGGGTCGGTGGGAAGGAGATTGACGAATCCGCAGTTGGTGCAGGTGAGGCACGACATGGCGTTGTGGTCAGTGGTCCAGTGGCCCAAGAAAATAATGGAAAGATGAGTTAGAGCTAGAACGAAGTCAGCCTGGCAGGCTGCGTTACAGATAGCGAAGTTCGTACGTACCTGTGTATAGGGTAGCCTCGTGAATCACACCCAACGATCCGTATTACCTTGCTTGCAAGGTCTCTGGTTCGACATCTCAGATTACGTTAGCCCATCACACATGATGGATCCGGACCGCCTATTGCCGGAAGGAACTTTGAGTCATCAAAAACCCATCGCGTCCCGTATACCCCTGCTATCTGCATCGATTCTTCTATAAAGTCATAGATACGTGATATTGTGACATGACTCTCACTATCAAAAATGGGTAGTCCATAGGACGCGTCGTTGGGATTGCAGAGGAGCTCTTTGCCTTGGGTTAGGTAAGCTTGACCTTTGAGACCATGTCTGATTTCCGTGACGAATGGTAGAAACCGGGACTTTTCTGCTCACCATTGCCCTGTTAGACGATGTCTTTTTATGATGGCGTTCCGATCGCGTCTGTACTTGATGGCGTGGATACGAAGGACATAGTAAAGTTGTTAAAGGACCACGAGGTACGTTTCAACTGATATGTCCGTGTTTATCTAACGTCTTTGCGTAGATTTGGGTCGGACTATCTATCATTAACAATCGGGAATATTTATACTATTTTATTGGAAATTGTAACGATACTCAGCAAGATGCCTTTCGTACCGATGCTGTACGCCAATTGCGTGGAGTCGATCAGCTACGCAAAACACTATCGACTTCGTTACTAGCGTACATAGTCAGATCTTGTCAACATCGCATGATATCCTTTGACAGATCTGTCATACCAAATGCTTACAATCGATTTAGATTCCTCCGTCGTGACGCATTATACGCGAGAACAGCTCTTAAAACGTCTAGACGGCGCCGCTCTTGAAAGTATCATCCGAGACCGACAATGGTACACCAGCAACCCAACGTTCATTGACGGCTTAAAAAGTATAAAGAACGAGATTGACACGGTAAAATCCGATTAATGAAAATGCCGGCGTTCCCGGGCCGTATTCATTCTCCTACCCTGACAAAACTTCTGTCAATGGGGCCGGGTGTGTCCTCTGGTAGAGGTAACGGCCACTATTCGTCTTCTAAACCGTATACACCGACATACTTCCTCAATCTTGCTAATATCTGCTTCAAGTCCAAGCCGCCACAGCGTAGTACTCTAGTTTTCGATCCCCAGGGTGCACAAACCTTCCTTACCCCATCTTTGGGTTTGTGGTCCGGTCGCGTAAATGGAGAGGCATAGGACAAGCATATTTCCAGTAAGAAACCTGTTCTCTATGTTATGTTTATTATACTCAGAATTTGTCTAGATGTGTATCATGGTTGGATAATGGCCGACCAATATCGCCATAGTGAAATGTGTCTTCTCATCGCCGTACAGTCTAATACGCATAATTCCCCGCCATGAACATCGACGGCTATGAATCGCCTTCAAACGAAACACGGTGCCGGAGGAACCTCGGACTGCATGAGGGCCAGCAAACTTGAACCGCCAAGTCGCAAGGGGAGAGCACGCTAACAACGGTATAAAATAGCCGTTTTGAGAAAGGTCTTTCATTGCGATGACTCTCATCTTTATGGTGTGGCTGCTACTGGGTTTAGGCTGTGCTTTGTGTCAAGAACAGTACGAAAATGCCTGTCATTACTGGTCAGACAATATTTATGATCAGAACAGCGTACGCGGACCTACTACTTTCAATGTACCCATCACTATTAACCATTGCTATCTCGTAGGCGTTCACTGGTATGAGAAGTCGACCTACATTCACTGTATTTTAGGCTCGGCACACCTCCCCAAGAGTTCAATCTCTGGCTCGACACAGGCTCAGATCCAACGTGGATCCTGAGCCAGTCGTGTATAGAATTGTGCTCGATTTCAGATGCTAACCGTACGGCATACCTTCCAGCTGAATCTTTAACCCATAATGATACGGGAGACACACTCTACGTTGATTATCTTGGTGGTGCCGTCACTGGGTACGTTTCTCCTTGGAGGATCAGTGTTATGCTTACTTGGGACACAGTACAGTCTTCACTGATGTATTGTCTATTGCGAATACTTCGACAGGAACCTACACGCGAGTCCTTCTCACCGCCTTCTCCACTTGGTCTTGGCTTGATGCAGACGGAATGCTTGGCTTGGCTTTCCTTCGCATAGAGTATGTTTGACATTTACCCGAGAGGTCATTTACTCACCCCGGTGTAGGGAGCCCGTCCATGCCTCCCTCCTCGAGAGTCTCTTCCACCCTAAGATCCTCGAGGCGCACGAGTTCGCCATTTATGCCGGAGAAGACCTGACGCCGAACAACGGCGTCATCCAATTTGGTGGCCACTCCATGGAGTACAATAGTACGGACATGACCTATTTCAACATCCAGCGATACACCAACGACAATAACGCGATTATCTATTGGACCACCTACATCAACCGCGTTGACTTCATTCTGAAGAAGGATGGGAGCACGCACAGTAACACGGTATCAGTGGAGGACTTTGCGGTTTGGGATACTGGTTCATCCCATATAACGGTGCCAGAGACGTATATCGAAGACATCTACTCAAGCATCGGCATGAACTACACGTTTATCAAAGAGGGTGGTCGTCTGCTGTGCGAAGATCTTCGCAAACTGGACTTCAACATGACCTTGATCCTTCCGGAGGGTACGATCGCTGTCCACCCTGCAGACCTGATTATTCCGGGGTATACGGAGGAGCAGTATTGTTGGCCCATGTTCGAGCCGTAAGGATCCCTTCATTCTATGTGGTCTTCTGATTCCGATGTCGAGCTTCCTAGGTCTTCTAGCGGTAGATGGATAGTCGGTATGGGGCTTATTCGCAACTTTTATACGGTGTGGGATCTGGGTGGTTGGGACATACGGTCGGACGAGCTGCAGCCTCGGCTTGGTTTTGCGGAATTGAAGACTGAGTATCATCCATGAGCGTAAGACTTGATTGTACCATTCTCACAGTTCAACCGACGCACAAGCATACTCTTTTTCTAGTAGAATTCTGATACCGCACGACACCCAAGCTTCGACGAAGAGAGCAAGTGCCATTACGACTGCCAGGTGATGAGGCTGGTCTCCAAAGAACTGTCTGGAACAATCTTGTGGCTTGGCATTCTCGTGCAATTTATCGTTTGTGAAGATTCAAATAACTATTTCGACAGTCAATTCTCGGGATTCCAGTCAATTCTTGCATCAATGCTCCGACGTCCAGACACACCTTTGCGTAAGCATCACCATGACAATTGCATTCTTACGCTTCCTTCCTTCAGGCTCTTCGTAGCCTCTCGTTCCTTCAACTGTCTCTCTGCACCCTGCTGAACTCAGAACCTGAGTAATCTTGTTGTAAGTAAACATCGCGACACTCTAGTTTTACGACGATGGCTCCATTTTCCTTCCATCGTTTCATCTTCGGGGGGCAGTACGCTTCAACTCACTAGGCGCCGACACCTCTCCCTTCCCAGATGGCGCAAGTGAATACTGATCAATTCCTGGTGCTTCAGAGTTTCGAGGTCTGGGGTAGTAAATTTTTTGCAACCGTATAATCAAGTCTGTGTTCTACACCGTGACCCTTGGTTGCATAGCCTCATCTCGTGTTTAATGAACATAGAGCCATATCTCTTAGTCGAGCTGCAAATACTCATACGCTCAATTGCGGGTGTCTTTGCCTGCTCGTTCTTGCATCATTGAATGTGACTAGAGCCGTGCCTCATGGCTTCCCGTTATCTTTTGCGGCCCAGAAAACGTGTCAGTATTCCTAGACGAATCATTGGCTTATACCACGGCACCGTGTCCCTATCTCTCATGCGCACGTATTCGGTGGTGCCCCATACCCAGGACATTATAAGATTCATACTATCTATCTGCATGCCGCCGAGTCTCGCATGACCTTGAATCCACCAATGTATGTGAAGAAAGAACAGGACTTATCACCTGCATGTATTGAACTCCAAAATTATGAGTCTCTGCCGCGTGTAGAGAGGTTCAACAAAATTCGAAACAGTTCATCCTGTGAACTCTATTCTGCTCTTTCCTTCATTAAGTACGCTGGACTCAGATGAACTGCACCGTGGTTGTACATTACAAGCTCGGAGGGTCTCCGCCATAAGCGAGACAATTGAGCTCACGGAGTTGTAACAGCGGTTAGGGCTAGTTCACACTTAACCATAGGCGAGTTGCTGCGGCCGTCCCAGGACCACGCTCGTAGACGTGACTCCCTGGTATGAGGAAGCGAACTATGTGTACCGTGCCTAGTCAAATGCCCCTGATATCTACTCCCTTACTTAACTTGACACCTTTGTATTGCGGCAGTGTCATCGATAGGCGAGTGGCATGAATTGCAAGACACATAGCTGACAGCTTCATAAATACTCTATAGCTTGACTGTAGCAACAAGAGATACAGAATGACCAGTGGGTGCACTAACGCGCAGTCCATAGTAGCCTGAGTTTCGACCATAGTCAACACCATCGTAACATCCAGCTGTCCATTAAACTGCATCCTATTGTAAAAGATATAAGAACGCGTCATACTCGAAACCTCGGAGTTGTACTTACAATTCGGGGAGGTATGTCTGCGGTGGGGAGGTTCAGATGGCACAGCGGGAGGTTCAGGGAGAGATTTCTTGTGGTGCCTTGTGCGGATGTTTTTGTTTGTCTGCGTCTGAGGGACCGTCTCCTTCGGTGGCGGGGGAGCGGGGGAGACCAAATATCTCTTCGCTATCACGTCCCACCGCTTCACCGAACGTGTACAATCTACCAACCAAATTTCCGACCCAGTGAATGTCTTCACTTGCGTTAATGGATTGGCGGTCAACGTCAGGCATCCGTCCTCGTGGATCCGCCTACTGCCTATGAGCTCGGTATAAAGGTGGTCTCGCTCGTCGGGTTCGTCGACATAGAAGAGGGACATGTGGGGGAAGCCGCGGCTCTTCCATCGGGTATTCAGCATATCGAGGTGAGCGGTGACTGCGTCGCGGAGGGGCATGAGCTCATTGACTGGGGAGATCACGATGGAAAGGGCGCCAAGGTAGCTGTTACCGCGTTTTACGGAGTCAAAGTGAGCCACAGGCGGAGCCAGATTGTCAAGGGAGATGGAGTCAAGGTTGAAGGGGGATGGGAGATCATCAAAGGTGGCGAGGGTGATGTGTGGGTAGAAGGAGGGGTAGGAGCAAGACTGCGAATCCTGTGTGTATGTCTTTGGGCGGAAGGACATGAGCTCGGAGAGGGCAGCGGATTCGGTACTCGATGGGACCAGCCATACGGCGTACCCTGGAGGAACTGGGTTAGTCCTGAGGAATCCTTGACAAAAATCAGAACCATACCCATGTATTGGTAGAGGCGTCGGCGGTTACTCTGGAAGGCTTATGTGGGAGTGCGGCAAGGTTTCTAATAGTAAGAGCATGTTAGCCATGAATATGTGGTCAGTACAGTGAAGGCAAACCTAACGCTTTGAAGCTTGAAGCGAAACTCGAAGTTGGAATACCACACAAGGTCCCACTAAGGAATGGCTGGGTCCACAGCCTTAACATGGCTGGCGACCATGTGCCGGTGATGGCAAGAGAGAAAAGATCGGATCGGGCCAGATAGCCGCCTGATCACAGCCTACAGGTGGACGTGAGAAAGTTTCACTGTCCTCTCCCATTATCATCCTTTCTTCCAGACTCGTAATCTCTTGACAGACAAACAGTCGAGATTCGATACGGTTACTTCCGTATCACTACAGCTCTCTGGTGACCAACTACCGGCTCGAAAATACTCGGAGGGGACACGACAGCACCTTTTATCCTTGACGTTCAACCTTTCACACCTCCGGAAATGTCTTTTATTCTTGGAAAGGCAGTTGGACATTGCTTTGCTCCAGGTTCCAGTATGAACTGGTGAAGTGAAGATACACCTACTATCAATAGGGCTGCGCATTGTAACCGCATTTTACGGTATACTTACGCTGGAGCCGTGAACACTCAATCTCCGGACTCCAGGTAATATCATACAATAGTACAGCTGTCGGCGCGTATTTGTGTTGCGGTGCTGCATGGTTTGAGTGTATGGTCTGTATCGTCATTGTATGTGCATGCACTGGTTCTCATCATGTTATTCCAGGTGTCCACCTGTGAGTGAAGCGAACAGGTCAGATCGAAGCCCATAGGGTAATATGACGCCTTGATTTATGCCTCTGAGCCTTTTAATCGACCCAGAAACCCGTCAATTCTTGGTCATGATATATCCAGGAAGTGTGGTGCGTTGTTATTGGTACATCAAGCATCAAGGACCATGTTCACACTGGCCATAGAAAAGACCGAGCTACAGCCAGTACAGCATTATAGACAGGAAAACAGGAAAACAGGATTGATTGGCCACCTTTGCTACTACAGCTCGGGTAAATACAGCTGCGAAGGTCATAATTGTCCGTACTGAAGCCGGCAGCGAAGCCAGCCAGTACACCTACAATATACGGTTCGTTATAGACGGTGTTCAGGCCTGGCGCCTAATCCTATCTTTCGTCGTTACCACATCTGCAATTTGTATCCTCGACCACAGACCATCTACTCTTCGCCTCTCCTCTTCTCATAAGTCAGCCCAGGAATTTCGGAGACCGACATGAACAACATCTGTCTAGTCTGCCTTCAGAACCCAAAACGGGACAAGTACCAGTTCTGCTCCAAGTTCTGTACGGACAGAGCTGCACGTACGGCGCCGCAGCTCCTTCCAGTTCCCGACGATCATGTTATGTACAGAGATGGTACGCTCTTTCTCGCCCTTTCTCGTCCTCACTCGACTGAATGTTTGGTCAGTTGCCGCCTTATTTGTCAACAACTGGGACAGGAATACTGGACCTCTCCCACGGATAGCTTATATTTACCTGATTACGTGGTCATCAAGCCTCCGAAAGTCTTTTGACAACTATCGGTGTGATTTCTGTACCGCTGAATGTACTATTTGGCTAACACACTGGCAGGGACAGCATTGCATGCACAATGATAAACAGGGATAAACCTAAGGAAGTCAAGCGCTTTCGATGTGAGGCGCGCAAATGTCAACTGGGCGATCCGGGACAGTCGACCATCTTGTGTAGTAGCACATCAATGTGCCACCTTTGTGGAGCTATTAAGACGGGTTTCAAAACGACTCTCGACTACAAGCGCAGCATGTCCCCGATGCAACAGTGAGCCACATTTACCTATCAGTAGATATCCTATTCGACAGGCTGACCGCTTCGAAAGACGTGGAGTTCGATTTGGGCGTGGTATATACATGGCTGTGTCGTCCTCAAAGTACGTGTCCGTTGATGAAAACGAGTTTCTCCCGAACCTCATGTGGATGTCCCTAGGGCATTCCAATATGCGAAGAATGGTGATTCGAGATCTAGATACAAAGCAGTCCTCGTGACGAGAGCAGTCTTGGGGAATCCACAGCGGCTGTACGAAGAAGATCATCAAATGGAAGAGCCGGATGAGGGTTACCATTCCGTGAGCATAAATTTCGGTGGGGTGTTTTGAATAACAGTTGTCGTTGCAGGTGGAGGCACATCCCGAAAATAGTGGGCCGATCGAAGATGTTGTATTCAACCACAACGCGGTACGTCCGGCATACCTCATCATAGTGAAGCAATGAATACCGTTAGGAGATTTAGAGGGGTACATGGTATGCGTACTAGTGCTACGGCACTTGATTTATTTATCGGTGTAGGGTTTTCGTGGGAATTGAATTAATTATTATACATGGCTGTGCTTAGTCAGCAGTTTTCGTACTAAGTATCCAGACCGCTGTGACTCAACCGAGACTTGCAGCTCGACTTCGCTTCGACCTTCGGGAGCTGAAATACAGTAAGAGGCATGGCTAGAAGGGACTCGATATTAACGACACCGACTTCACCTTTAGCACCGTTCCCCCCTCTTCCGCCTCCTGAGCTTCGTAGTCGAGCACCAGAATTTTATGGGTTCGTTGCATGGACGTCGACGTCTCTTCTTTTCGTGGTCTACATTCTCTGGGCGATCCTACCCGACGAATATATTGAATGGCTTGGAGTTACGTGGTATCCCAGTAGGCGGGTACTGAATGGAAGGACTAAGAAAGAGAACTGATGATTTCGTTTAGAGAATGGGCAGTCCTCCTCCCTGCGTATTCCGTTGTCGTGTTCCTACTGGCGTACTTTGTGTATTTTGCGCTAGCTATCTACGGCGCCCCGTCTCTTTCGGACATGTGCACGTTTACTGGTGAGGTTTATGCTGCGATGTTTGTGCAGTCTGTGATTTATTATGGTGTTAGATTCGCGGTCTCATTACCTTATGATGTGCGAGGAGAAGCAAGGATACGCCTCGTTTTCGCGTCCTGATGCGGTTCCGGAGCTGTATGATATTCCAATTGGGCTTGTGAACCGTGTCTTGTACCATGACGAGACCTCTGCGGATTGAGTGCGGTATGGCACCGTTTCTAGTAGTCATACATGTAAGTTCTTCCTATGTTCAGCAATCCGAGCCTCTTAACAGTATCAGAAAGTCCAAAAGAACCTTTTAGATGGTCATCGAGGCTGCCCAGGGTACTGTACGAGGAATTCTGGAAGGATTCGCGAGAGTTGACCGGATGAAAGCTACCTAATTGGCATGCGTTGCACCAGTCATGTCGTACACCGATAGATACGCATAATACGTAGAAGGTACCTAAAAAAATACGAATGTTTTGTCAATATTTTTAATTTTCTTCCACCAATCGTTGATTCGGCAAACGTCATTTTTCAGGGAGTCACGACTTGGTCACAGTCACACCCGCTGCCGCGAAAACGCGTCAAAATATTGTCTCCTTCTTCCGTACCCCGACGATGCGAATTCATTGATACCTGCCTTACGGGAATATGAATTCAGATGGATCTCATCCAGTATCAGAACTGGGTGATGAATCCGCCATCGTGACGGCTAGAGAAGCCTTCAAGGATATCGCATTCGGAAGTGTACGTGCTTGACTGCATGGATAGCCTTTTACCTTTTTTTCTGACTCTTCACAGATTGCCGGGATGATCTCGGAGGTGTTCGAGTATCCATTTGACCTTGCCAAAGTGCGACTGCAGTCCCAGATGCTGACGCCTGCATCGGAAAACATTGGGAGACGTTTTGGCGGACCGCTGGACTGTTTGATGCAGACGTGGAGGGACGAAGGGTTTAAAGGCCTGTATAGGGTGAGTGGCGACCGACTGTGGCTTTTTCTGTGCTGAATTACGCTGCAGGGCCTCCCGGCACCTCTGATCGGCTCAATGGCAGAGACCGCCGCCTTATTCTTCGCCTATTCCTCATTCCAGAATGTTATCCGTGCCTATTCCTTCCGCCAGGACCCTCAAGAACCATCTTTACGACTCTCCATACCCCAACTAGGCCTTGCGGCTGCCGGAGCGGGCTTTGTCACCAGTTTTATCCTGTGCGTCCTTTGGAGGGACCCATTCGTTGACTAACACATCTATAGAACACCTATTGAGCTCGTGAAATGCAAAATGCAAGTCCAGATGATGAATCACCATACGAGCGCACACATTCCGCCTATTCACAGTACGCCGAAGCCTATCAAGCAGATCGTATCCCAGTCACCATCACTATCGCCGTCCTCGTCTCGTTCACCGTTATCTACTCTTGCACGGACAATATCTACGCCTGCAGAGGCAGAGGCGTATCGCCAACGTCTCCCCGGCCCCATGTCCATCATCAGAACCGTCGTACAAGCTCACGGGGTACGAGGACTCTGGTTAGGCCATACCGGGACTCTGCTCCGCGAAACCGGTGGTACCGCATCATGGTTCGTCCTCAAAGAATGGCTCGCGTCAGAGTTCAAGACGCAGAGGCTCGGCGAGGGTGTCCCCGGCGAGCTTCTTCCGTGGGAGTCGGCGGTCTCTGGGGCGATATCAGGCGCGGCCTGCGTGCTCGCGCTGTACCCCGCTGATACGGTGAAAAGTGCGATGCAGACAGAGGAGGACCTGCGTTCGCAGTTAGGGAAAAAGATGAAGAAGGAGGGGGCCTCTTTTTATCGGACCGCTACGAGGATGTACGCTATGCATGGGATCAGAGGGTTGTATGCTGGGTGCGGCATGACTGTCGTGAGGGCGGTGCCCAGTAGTGGGATCGTCTTTCTAGTGTATGATGGGCTGAACTCGTGGTTCAGTAGATTATAAGGCAGCATTTACTTAGAACATACACAACTAATCAATTTGTCTCCATCTTTATTGTATTTGCATACACTTGTCTATCTAGATCTTCTCTCACTCACATCCGAACGTAACAGGCTTATTCGGCTTACAGTTACGCTCTTCACTCATCGACATACAATTCCATTATCCCCAACACAGAAGCACAGAAAAAGCACCGTCTAATAAGATCGGCCAAACATCGTCCAGCGTTTCGCGTCCTTCCCGCAAGCCGGACATTTGGTCTTGCCAGGTTCGATAGGAGTCCATTTCGACTGGTCGAATGGGATGGCCAGCGATTTGGCACCAGCAGACGGGGCACGCTCGTCTTGTGCCTCACCACTGTTCGCAGAAATATAAGTCAAGCACCAAAAATAAGAGACAACTATACTGACTTGAGACTAGCACGCGCACTGCGCTCCTTGATGTCATCCTCACACGCCTCAGCCTCGCACCAGGGCAACACCACAACGCATTTACTATCCAAAGTCGGCACGACGTCCTCCCACTTGGTGACCTCCTTCAGGCGGGAAAAGTAATTATCCCGAGCGCGGGTGAACATGTCGTTCTGGATCGTCTCCAGCAGGTCAGTGACCGTCTTCCCAATATCGGCCGTGGCGATGGGGTTCTTCACTCCCGTATCCCGACGGACAGTAAGGGTCTGTTCCTTGGCGATGTCGTTGGGGCCAATTTCGAGACGGAGGGGAACACCCTGCACAGAAAAAGGTAAGAAAGTTGAAGGAGCGGTAGGGCCAAGTAATGATGCATGCCTTTTGTTCCCAGTCATTGAATTTGTACCCGGGGGTGTAGCCGTCGCGCAAGTCGGCTTTAGCTCTGATGTCAGCTTTCTTGAGCGTCTTGGCGAGTTCGTCGCAAGCGTCGTTGATCAGCGCGCGAGTCTCATCGGTCGTCTTGGCCGTGATACCACATGGAACAACGACCACTTGGATGCTAGCCACACGCGGGGGGAGAACCAGACCCTGGTTATCACCGTGCACCATGACCATAACACCGATCGACCTCGTCGAGAGACCCCACGAGTTCTGCCAGACGTAAAGCTTCGTCTGCCCGATTTTATCCTCGGGATCCTCAACAGAGATATTGAACATCTCCGGCCTGGAGAAGTTCTGTCCAAGACAGTGGGACGTCGCTGCTTGGATGCCACGCCCAGAGGTGGAGATGAAGCCTTCGATGGTGGTGGTGTACAGACCGCCGGCGAATTTCTCTTTCTCGGATTTGACACCGGGGATGACGGGGACGGCGAGGAGCTCTTCGTATACTCTGCGGTACAGCTCGAGGATCTGACGGACTTCGACGTCGGCTTCGGCTTTGGTAAGATGCGCGGTGTGGCCTTCTTGCCAGAGGAACTCTCGTGTTCGCAGGAAGGGCTGGGGGTTCTTGAATTCCCAACGGACGACGTTGTTCCATTGGTTCAACTTGAGCGGGAGGTCTCGGTGGCTCTTTATCCATTTCGCGTAGTCTGCAGGTTTTTGTGAGCGTAGAAACGACGGTCAACGGAGTGGGTCCGTACAAGGGTACATAGCAGTCTCGGAAGTTGGGCGAATAGCGATTGGTTCCTCGATATCTGAGCTGCCTGCTCGTGTGACCCAGGCGACTTCGGGGGAGAAGCCTTCGATGTGGTCTTTTTCGCGCTCAAGGACCTTGGCGGAGACGAACATGGGGAAGTACGCGTTTTGCACGCCCATTTCTTTGATCTTGGAGTCGAACCAGTCTGTGAATGTCAGTTTATGAGTATAGTATCTCCTTGATACGGAAGAACGTACGTTGTATCTCTTCCCAGATGCTGTACGACCATGGCTTGAGAATGTAGCAACCGCTGACACTGTAGTAGTCGAGCATATCGGCTTTGAGGAGCACCTGTAGAGCGGCACATTAGGATAAGAATAGCGGAGCGATAGTAGAAACTCACATTGGTATACCAAGCCGAAAAGTCGACTTCTTTCTTCACACCAACGGCAATCTGGATAGCTCCCTCGATTTTAGCGTCCTCCTTCCCTTTGGCGGCCGGTTTTGGTGCAGGAGCCGCCGTCGCGGAAGCAGCATCGGATAGATCAAGCTCTTGTAGTTTGGTATCGGTGTTTTCTAGACCCTGGAGGTATGCAAGGATGTCCTTCCCTGTGAGGAAAACGGTGGAACTAGACGAGTGTGCGTGGAGTGCAAACTGGGACGATGAAGAGGCAATCGATGAGTCGACCACGGTGACTACTTTTGAGAAATTTTCGGCGTTGAGAGCGAGCGGGGACACTGGACGACACTCAGCGAGACCACAAAAGAAGCAGGCAACAAAACGTACGCGAGTCCTTGTCCAGAGCAAAAAATTCCTTCAACAGATCCTCGGAAGCCAGCCGCAATTCCTTTAGATTGAGCTTCTTGCCTATCGCCGCAGCGCTGGGGTTGACCGATTCTGGCGCGATAACGACGACAGGGACTGGGACGGCTGTTTTCGCGGTCTTGGGTTTGTAGACGAGGGTTTTAATGAGCTCGTAAGGCTCCGATATAGACGTCGTGGCTAGCGCTGACCGCCAGGCGGCTGGGGAGTCGGTTGCTGCATGCGAGACGGTCGCCGTGGGCTTCAAGGATAGGGCAGCCAGCGACTGTGTTACTGAGTCCATGCGGGAGAAAGATCGAAGTGAAGGGGAAAGGACAATTCGAGTCAGGCGGCGTCTTATCAGATGGTTAGACACAATTCGAGTCAAAGGAATCATAGAAATGGGATAAAAATAAAAGAAAATTCAATGTCCCCGACGGCACAACACAATACAATATCCACTGGCCCCACCTTGTTGCACGTTTTGGGTACAAGGAGAAAAAATATCAGTAGCAAAGCCGTGTCGCGTGTTGCACGGGAGTAGCTGACTACAAAAACCACTTAAAATGAAGAGGAATCGGAATATGTCTACAGTGTTTTCAATTTACTACTTATGCACGAATATAATCAACAGAGAAGCCCCAATGCCCATAGAGTCAATGTCCCAGTCAAAAATAAAAATTAACACCAATTTAAAAAAATGACACTCCCTGGCTGGGAGTCGAACCCAGCTTTCGCGCGTGACAGGCGCGTGTACTAACCGATATACTACCAGGGACCTGAAAGTAGTGATTTAGTAGGAGTATATGATTCTCTTTTGTACATGTTATGCCCTCCCAAACCTATCGCTACAAGTTTCAGTCATACACTATCCTCTCTATCCCTAAGGCGCTGTAGGCATCCAATTTCAACTCTAAGGCTTTTTCAAACACCCTGAGTTTGCCAAAGACCAGTTTTCCTCTATGTAGAATGGACCAACCACAAAGAGCGACGTCCAAAGATTTGCGAGCCTCGAGGATCTGAATAGGGCACAGATCGGCGTCGCTCCTACGAAATCACGCCATTCTAATCTGACTGCGTAAGCGCGTTGAAACGGTGGTCGCCGCGAATTTGTTTTGCATGTCGGTGAGGGGCTTTCGTTTCTGCCTTGCCTTCTAATATATACACGCCATTTCATGAAGTTATCGACCAAGTTCATGTCATTTCTGGAGACCGAGCACAGTCCATCATCCTCTTACTCGCGGCTTCAAGGGTCCAGGGAGATAGGTACGAGTTTGTGGTTGACCAGCTATGTACTGTCTCGGTCATGTATCAATATCATTTTCCACTGTCAACGTTCTGCGATCTTTCTCTCTGCGCTCGACATCAATGACTAGGGACGCTTCCCTTGCTGAAGTTAACAAGCCTTCTAATATCAACGCATCAGTGTGCTGAGATTCTGTGTGTCCTCTGGCTGGATCCACGATAGGCTCGAAACAAGACCTTGTTTCGAGGGCGCCGGATCGTGGTTTGCAGGGTGAATATTCAACTCTTTGAAAGGGAAACTGAGACTCAATGCGAGGTTGGTTGTGGTAGTGATTGTAGATCAGGACTTGCCGGTCAGCTTCGCATGATATCGTCACTTCTGAAACCATCCGCACCATCGTACGAGGATCCCAGGGGCCAGGCTAGAAACTCGGATTTTGCACCGAGACGACGTATCGTCATCCAACGGGCAAGCACGAGTCTCCTCATCCTCAGGTTCCCAGACGCTAAGCTGAAAACTCCGACTTGGCGCCGAGACGACGTAGCATCGTCCTGCGAGCAAGCACCGGACTATGGCCGGATTTCCATCACCAACGTTCCTACTTATGCTTTTGCGTCGTCAAGCGCACTAAATCTGTTATTGATCAGTATTTTTGGAACCGGAGAGATATTATCTGTGAAGTAGGGTGATACGGGACTTTCTCTGGAGCGTCAACGATCAACCAGCCAGAGCCATAGAAACCCCTCGGTACTCAAGTACTCAAAGAGGGGAGAATGATAGGTGAGTATTGTAACACATCATGGCGTATGCGTGATTTTCACTATAATTCGGTACATAGATGGTCATGATATGTCGCCAAACGTGTTGTGAGTTGCACTGCGACCTCCGTGATGTTGTAGGTGGTCGTCCTGGTATATGCGGTATACCATATCTAAAGGTTGCAAGAATAACGAGTCCCTGCGTAGCCCTATTCTTCTTCATCGGTCATCGAGCAGGCATCTCCCCTCAAATTTTCAATCGTGGTTCTGACCTGTCTTTCGAGCTGCCCGGTCAGTCTTCTGCTTGATTAAACTGCTTCCGACGATGGGGTGGTGCCATGTCGACGTTATCCTCCATATGATGTCTTTGCTTCTGAGGCTCGGCAATCTATTCGCTCATTGTTGGATCGTATTATCGTGCTACTGTTGCCTATAACGGTGTCCAAGTGAAGATCAATGAAGAACTATTGTCGCAAACACAGAAGGTTGACACTGAGACATTGCACAATGCCCTTTCTTCAAAGGTTTACCCCGTACTGCTAACAGTATCTGGAAGAGATGGTACGTGATGTATCATCTTCCCCGTTTTCCTGATAGATGTGCTAGTCCCATGGTGGTCTTCCCATCATATACGATTGTACTGTGGGATATCATCTATGTATAACTAGCGACAGCTGATGCCCTCGCCTCCCAGGACTCGGATATCCAGTGTAACAAATGTAACTGACAACGGTTTTTTCTTACCTTTTTCGTGTCAATTTTGCAGCAGAATTTGCCAATCGGGACGCATGCCATGATGGAATAAGCTCAAGTTGGTGCGTGCGTTGAGATCTCACCACGATGGTTATCTTGATTCCGAGTCTCTTCTTTTCACCATTTCCCTAATTCAACAAGACATGTCTCTGAGAGTCTCGCAGTTCATATACTTTGCGAACAATGTATGGCTTTCTCTGGCATTACTGCACTTCAAGTCACCGCACCTCTGTTGCTGTAATGTCGAAACTGTCAACTGACAACGGTTCATCAAATTATCGCACACAAGCAACATGTAAGGATCTTGTTCCGACTTGATACCAATGATAATTCTTTCAACATTCTATAATTGTGTCCAGTAGTGTTTATAACAAGATGGTTGATAGATGTTATGGTCATAACCCACTACCTCATTGTGCTTCCCCTATGGCGACTCAGACAGATATCCCTTCAGATCTTACTGATGATGAGAAAGCTTTTATATTTCACTATCACGATGATATACTGAACTCTCAAATTCTCTACGCGCATTTGTATGGTGGGCAATAACGTTTGGTGTCTTGACATGTACGTTGTTGATGGATATCAGGCATATACACCGGAATTCTCGCTGTCACATTGTGGAATATATGTGAGCCAGGGACATTTCTACTACAACACCAAACTGAAATGAATGGCGTAGTCCTGAACAAATGTTGGACCATCCGACGAGCTGTGGTCATCGTTATCATTCTCCTCTATGCTCTGATTGCTATCAATTTTGCAGCCAACTGGTCATTTATACACATTGCATTCATTAAAAATGGGCAAAACTGTTGGACTGTATCTTTGATTCTTTATGGTACCGATGCAGCCACTTGGGTGGGGAATATCACATCATCCATTAGTACCATTCTTGCAGATTTATATATGGTATGTAATTCTGCTGGAGAATACTGTCCACATCAGCTCACTTTCATTTCAATGCTAGATTTGGTGCTGCTGGATGCTTTGGGGGCGGCGCTGGGTTATTGTTCTGCCTTCAATATTTTCCCTGCTTGCCGCAACTGGTATGGCATCTGCCCCTGTCTATATATGCTTTCATGCTGATAGTAATATCTAACCTTTCATGTAGTATCGAAAGCCATGGAGATGTATTATTCCAATGCCAATGCACCTCCATCCGCAGACATATCCCTTATGCTCTATATATCCCTCATCTTGGTAACAACTTTATCTTGCACCTTGCTCATCATATACCGTATTGTTGCTGTTACCGGTGTTAGGCATGGGGCTGTGGGTCGATTAGGAGTTTATCGCCATTTTATTGAAGTGCTGGTGGAATCCTCAGCTCTTTATTCAATATCTCTGGTTCTAGATTTGGCTTTTGCTGTTCGCAATGATCTCAGATGGTATTATCTTGATGTCATAGCCGCCACTGCAAAGGTGTGTCCATGACCATAGACTCCCTTGTCATTGATCAAACACCTTACATAGGGAGTTGCACCTACACTCCTTGTTGGTCGGGCAGCGGCGGGACATACACAGCCCAGAGACGACAACGATGGAAGTACAGTGTCGTCACTTCATTTCCAGACACCTTCAGAACATAGCACCACCAAGCTCTCAACATGAAGAATCCACTGTGCAGAGCTCAGTCCTTGAAATAGACATTGAGGCTCAACTGGCGGAGCAGCAGTCGTGTCCCTTGAACAAAGACACAGAGGTGTCCATATCGAGTCGGGCTGACGTTCGGGACTAAGTTTGGGACCGTCGGTTTTTTGTCAGCATCTTTTTGGATGATCGTTGTACTCCCTCTTTATTTTTCTGCCGCTCGTGGAACAGTATCTCAACCTGTGCCTCTCCCCTTCCCTTGTGTCTCTTAGCTCTACGCTATGCACGTACTCAAATAATAATACGAGGCAGGACTTCGTCCTAGTCATGATAGTATAACCTCTGTCGTTCAACCTTCCAGCAACTGCTCGCCCTCATCCTCTTCGTAGATATATCCCTGGATGGGATTTTCCACGGTCTGCCTATCGAAAACAAGGCACTCAAAGACCTCGGAGTTTGTCGTTTCCTACTGCCCTTGAAGACATCTGCCCATGTCTAAAGACGGATTCAAGATCGCTCACACCATCCGACATTCGTTCGGCTGCCCGGAAAACTGCCCTGCGCGAGATTGAGACACAGAAGGAGGAATTTCAGCAATTTGGGATAATGGCTGACTGGAGTAAAGAAACCATGTACCGCACTCTGGGTTCGTGTATTCATCCTACTCCGCATAAGTTCTTCCAACGGGACTTCTAGATCATGGATACGAAATGCGGCAGCTAGCAATATTTCAAGGGATGGTGGAGAACGGTTCGCGAATGTTTCATCCAACTTACTCCATGAAACTGACAAAAAACCCCAGGTTTAACTTATAGGCACTATAGACCCGTTCATTTCTCTCCGTCTTCCCGGTCAACACTGGTGGAAGCAGAGTTGGTATACAAGGACGATCATATCTCACATTCGATATCCTTATGATTGGAGGACGGACA